>VXBA01003202.1:86650-156443 GCA_013399895.1 Serilophus lunatus
CGCGCGGACACGTCTCGCGCCCGGGCATCGACAGCGCGCACGCGCGGGCCCGGGAGGGGCGTGGCCACAGGACAGGGAGGGGCGTGGCCACGGCAGGGTGACGCGCCGCGATTGGTCTGCGGCGGTGACGCGCGCGGTTTGTGGGCGGGGTCGCCGGGCGGGGCGCGCCGCGATTGGCCCGCGGCGGTGACGCGCACGGCCGGGCGGAAGTGGCGGCTCCGACCATGGTACCGGGATCGGGATCGGGAGCGGAGCCGGGAGCGGGGCCCGGGCCTTTGTCAGAGCGCCGGGAGCGGGAGCGGAGCGGGGAGTGGGGCATGGGGGCGGGCCCGGGCAGCCGTGCCTGGGATCGCAGCGGGAGCGGCATCGGGCCCGACGCCGGGATATGGGGCAGCGGCGCCGGGACACGGAGGCGCTCCCTGTTGTTCACGCCGAGAGCCCTCGGTTGTTCCCAGCGGTTGCTGTCTGTCGGGAGCGGCGGTCCCGGCGGGCTCGGTGTTGCAGACACTCCTCGACTCTGGGAATGCAGAGCTCGGGGGGTCTCACCCGGGGCCGCGGTTTGAGCGAGGGAACCGCAGCTCAGGCCGGGAACTCGCAGGATTTGGGCTGGGTGATCTTTGTGGGTCTCCTCCCACCCAGGATATCCTGAGTGGATATCAGGGTTCTGTGCGTTTTTTGTTTCGTGTGAGGTTAAATCTTCACGTCCTTCCCTGACTCGTCCTGCTCCTTTAACTTCCTGGCTGATCCCCTACTTGAAGTTGAAAATGGGCTCATTTCTCTCGGGTAACTCTTGGCCTCTGTTCCCCTTCAGGACAGTGAGGACATTGAAGATGTGTCCCTCTTCGATGCAGATGATGATTTATCCAGGAGATCAAAAAAGTCCAAAATAAGGTCAGTGGCCACAGAGGGAGTTCCTAGATGAGCTCTAGGCAGAAGTGTGAGGAAGGAAGAACTGTCATGTTCCATCACAATATCTCATGGTAAATACTTTCTTCATTGATTTCAAAGGAATTTCTGGATAACTGAGAGCAGCAGTTGCAGCAGCTCAGTTGGAATTTGTAGATCTGTGCCCTCACATTTAATCTGTGTTTCTGTGTCTGAGGAAAGTACAGTGATGCAGCTCTGTGTCAGGTGCTGGTTCTGGGCTCCTCCATTCTCTGTCTCCCAGATTTCATTCCCAAGTCCTGGCCTGGGCAGTCCAGCTGCCTCCTTCCTTGTTCTGCCCAAACTCCCCCCTGGGGCAGTTTCCATCCCCTCAGCTCTGCAGCTGCACCTTTCTGACCTGGCAACCCCAGGGCCTGAGCCTTCTGGGACAGTGGGAGGTGTCCCAGCCCATGGCAGGGGGTGGGACTGGGTGAGCTTTTCCAACCCAAGCCATTCCAGGATTCTGTGAAATCAGAGAGAAAGGCAAATCTGCTCCGTTGAGAAGTGGGATCTTTCCTTCACAGGAATTTTGTCTGCCAGAACCTCTTTAAATTTACCCCATAAAAATTGCCCTGTGTTGACCACCAGGTCAAGCTCCCTGTCCCCTTCCATCCCCAATCCTGCCTGGATGTGGGGTGTCCCTGCATGGAGGTGGCTCTTCCTCACAGTGAAGTTCATGTCCCGTATTTCCAGAAGCCATTGCACACTGGGTTCATGTTACAGTCCTGGGAGTTGCTGGGAGATCTCTTGACAATGTCCTTTGTCTGGAGGAGCTGTGACTGTCCTGTCCTTCATTCCAGGCACCCAGTGGCATCATTTTTCCACCTGTTCTTCCGAGTCAGTGCCATAGTTGTCTATCTGCTCTGTGAGCTCTTAACCAACAGCTTTATTGCCTGCATGGTGACCATTATCCTCCTCTTGTCCTGTGATTTTTGGGCTGTAAAGGTAAGTTTCTCTTCAGCTTTTTGTTACCTTGGTCTCACTGTATAATAGCTATGTCTGAAAAAAGTAAATTCTTTGTGCCTTTCCCACAAAATGATACCCAAAAAAACCCTCAAATTCTGTGGTGGATTGGAAAGTGTTGTGAAATAACTGAAATCTCTGTGTGCTGGGTTTTATTTTGAGAGAACAAAAATATTTTAGACTTCTTAGGGTTAGACTTTTTTAGACTTTTCAACATTAGACCTCTTTTTTTGAGGCAGCACAAGCCTTTTTGTCAGATCACTTTTTAATCAGCACAAATCTGCCTCACAGTGATCTGGCCTTAGAAAACAGACTGCTGTGGACAGAAGAGCCTCATAATCCTGTTTTCCCACATGTGAGGCACACGAGCCCCAGGGAAAACAGCAATCCAGGCAGCTGAGCTTTGGCAAGTGGTTTCCCTGAGCAGGAGACACAAAGCTCCCTGATTTTCTCCTCTTTCAGAACGTCACAGGGAGACTCATGGTTGGCCTTCGCTGGTGGAACCAGGTGGATGATGATGGTAGAAGTCACTGGGTATTTGAAGCCAGGAAGGTACATCTTTTAATTGTTATTGTTTATGAAGCCCCTGTTAACTGGGGGTTGTGCTTGTGAAGGGAGATTGCATGATGTAGACATTTGCTTCCAGATCTGTAGCCTTGTTCCTTGTAGGCTGGATGAGCTTTTTGAGTGTTCAGTTATTTAAAGGTTGCAGTAAAGGTTCCCACAGCACATTTGTCACCTGCAGACTTTCTGGTGTGAGCTTGGAACAGCTGATGTAGCATTTATCTCCTTTGGAAAACTATTGAAAGTAGGAAAGAACACACAGTCGTGGCTGTTGCTTTGCCTTTGTGTTCCTCTCTGGTGTCCCATCTGTCACACTCACAGCATATCACATATTCATGTGCCCCTTTTGATCCTTATTTTAGTTACAGGGCATGAGGGAATGGCTTCAAACTGAAAGAGAGGAGGGTTAGATGGGATGTTGGGAAGGAATTCTTCCCTGTGAGGGTGGAAAGGCCCTGGCACAGGGTGCCCAGAGAAACTGTGGCTGCCCCATCCCTGAAAGTGTCCAAGGCCAGGTTGGAGCAACCTGGGATAGTGGGGGATGTCCCTGCCCATGGCAGGGGGTGGGACTGGATGAGCTTTCAGGTCACTTCCGACCCAGACCATTCAGTGATTCCATGATCTCCATTTGTTTCTAGGTACCAACACAGGGCAGTAGAATCTCATCTGAAGCAGAGGCACGAATTTTCTGGTTAGGCCTGATTACCTGTCCTATGATCTGGGTGATATTTGCCTTCAGTGCTCTCTTCTCTTTCAAAGTGAAGTGGCTGGTGAGTTCCCTCCTCAGCTCAGGGATGGATCTTGCACTGGACAAATACTCAGAGTGACTGTATTTATTTCCCTGTGTCTTAGGCAGTGGTTATGATGGGGGTGGTGCTGCAGGGAGCCAACCTCTATGGTTACATCAGGTGTAAAGTTGGCAGCAGGAAGAACCTGACCAGCCTGGCAACCAACTATCTTGGAAAGCAGTTCTTGCGGCAGGTGAGATGTCCAGGGCTTTGGAAACCCTGGAAAAAATAAAACTGTGGCTGCAGAAAACAAGTTGTTCTTTAGAACTGCAGTGGGACCCTCCACACATGAATTTAAACCCCTTAGTTGAGTCACAGAGTCACTTGCTAATTATTGGCATCAAGTCCCATTTGCATCCTAGTGTTTGCTGGTGCCTTGACAAGTGCCACAGGAGTTACTGGAATATGGTGTTCTGGAAAAAAGACTCTTAGCTAAAAGGCGGCCACTGCCCTTTGTGCTCTTGGTCACTTCCAACCAGCCCTTTTCTGCCCCAACACTGGATTTCCTTCCCCCTTCCTTCCCCTCCTCATATTTGCTGGAATTACTGTCATCAGTGTGATGAGGAGCTCCTTTGATCCACCTTCCTTGGCACTCTGTGCTGGGCTCAGCCTCTTCTGTAGCTTGATTTGCTTCTGAATGTTTTGATTTGCTTCTTTTACCGTGGCAGTGATTACCCAGAGGCCCAGATCAGTCTCAGTCTCTGGCAGAAATGAATGTCTACAGGACACAAAATCACAGCAGTGACTCACATAGAGTTCTCCTGTCCTTATGTTCTTCTATTTTGCCTTCTGCAGACTGTGGCTACAGAGGACCAGGCAGCATCCTGAGTATGGTGGAAGCCTCAAGCCTTTCTGGATTCACAGCAGTGACCAACAGAGGATGTTCCTCTGCCCATGAGATTTGTGAGCTGCACTCAAGGTGTGAATCAAAAGAAGTAAATAAATTGTGCAAGACTTGAGGTTAACACTCCTGGCAACTTCTATTCCATTTTCCACTAGCAGTTTGTGTTTTAAGTCCTATCTTTAGTTTGACTAATGAGAATTAATTTGCTTAAACATGAAATGAAAGAAAATATCCTAGGTGGGTTTCATACAGGTTTAGAAGTACTGGATGAATGATGAGGTAATTGCTGGAGATTCTTCAGAAAAGCCATGCACCAGCTGAGCCTTCTGCCACCTGGGAACTGCCCAAACTCCTCCAGCAGTTGGTGCCTCGGGTGGTTTCAGTGGATGTTGCTGTGTTTTGCTCCTGGAGGTTGTTGCTGCTTCTGTTCCAGTTTAGGTAGGGACCTTTTGGCCCTGCATCCCTCGTTCTGGGATTGGAAGGGTGCTGAGTGGTCACAGTGAAGGACCTCTGAAGGAAATGGAGCTGTTGGATTCATGGGAAGATCACTGAAGTCTCGTGGAAGCTGCAGAAAGTGAACTTTGAGCAGCTCTGGGCCCTGGTTTGTGAGAAGCATTCACTGATCTCAGTAACATCCAAACCCCTGGAATCCTTTTTATGGGAATCCTTGTTCTCCCTGTAGGCCTGTGCCTGCACAGTGTAGCAAGAATACCACCAATTTCCAAGGAAGGCTGAACACAATTCCAGTGATGAGGGGAGGTCAGAGCAGCCCTTGTCTGACCAACCTGTCACAGTGAGGCCATTGGATGTCCTGGTGTGTGCTGGGCCCACGGGGCTTTTCCTCAGGCCACGAGGGTGTAAGGATATGGGATCAGCAGTTCCCTTGGCACAGGGTCCCAGGGAATGTGACTGACAGGGTTCTACCTTTCTGGAATCCATGCACTGCTGTCCTTAGCCATGGTCCCCAAGGAGTCTGTGGGCTGAGGAAAAAGCCTTTTATGGGATCACGAGCTTGCAGTGTTCACTGGGGTGGCTGGGTGTGGTGTGTTCTGAATTAAACATCTGTACAAAAGGGCTCTGTTCCTTCCTGTGTGATTCTGTTCAAGGAGTTTGTGCTTTTGCAGCAGGTGGATGTTGAAAACTGAATGAGGTATTTTAAATGAAGAATGTGGTTTCTCTTTGAATAATGGGTCTTGTAAATTGTGGGGTTGCATTAACATGGTTCCTCTCCCTGTGCTCTAGCAATACTTGGGAGCTGTACATTCACCTCTTTGGATTGATACCTTCCTTTTGTAAATGAGTATTTATAAAATCTTGAAATTAAAATAATGCTTTGTTTAACCAGACCAGACATCCCTTCTGTGGTTCATGGCTCAGCTCTATTTCTGCACCGTGTTCTTGTTGTGTAGCTTTAACAGGGGTTTGCTGTCAAGTTCAGTGGTGCTGTTTCATGAGCTCTGGCACAATTCCTTTCACTCAAGGGTCTTGAAAATTTTTCCCATGCAAACACTCTCTTTCTAAATGTGCTGGAGTCATTATCCTGCAGAGCTGAAGTTGTTGTCACTAATGCTTGGCTGGGGAGGCTGAGATGCTCCTTGTTAGGGCACCCCTGCCCAGGTCACTGTAAATGCTCCTGCAGCCACAAGAACTTTTAGTCCCCATTTGCACGTAAAGGATCATTTCTTTCTAAGGAATGAATGCAAACAGGCAAAGTTCAGTCAAACCCTGAAGGAAAGACACTTCCCCAGCCACGTGGGGACGCTGGTCCAGCACGATGGGACAAAAATCCTTCCTGCTCCAGCCCAGCCCCAGTTTGCTGCTGGTCAGAGGGGCTGTCCCAGCTCCAGCCACGAGGTAGTTCTTTTAAAATGTGTTAAAACTTTCGGACTTAATGTTTATTCTCCTGTTGCCAAAGCTCCCCTCAGATAGCTGGAAAATAGTGCTTTGCTGGAAGTTGCAGTTTATTTAATCAAGGACAGAGGCATTTCTTAGTACGTGCCTTTAAATAGAGCCCTCTTTGCTTTATTTTTAGGCTCTTGGCAAACATTCAGTCTTTTGGCTTCTGAGAAACTGGCAGTTTATTCCAATTCTCCCCAGTGTGGATCAGAACCAAATTTCTTATCTCTGCTGCAGTTGGGTGTGAGCCTCGTTTGATTTTCACTCGCTGAGTGCTGGGGTTTCCTGGGGAGCAGGAAGTGGGAGTTGCCACAGAGCAGAGGAATTCTCTGAATGTGCTTTTTTCCACAAGCCTCGGGACTCCAAGCCAGTTTAGCTGTGTAGTGCTGGTCCCACCACACCTTCAGACCTGGATGGGGGCTGAAACTTGAGGGTTTGCAGAGCAGAAATACTCCAGTAATAACAATAAAATACTCTTTGCTCTGAAATAGCTAAGTATGCCTCGGATGTTGCAAGCACAGTTGAAAAGTGGGCTCATTTTCCATTTTTGAGTCCTTGGAACATGGTGCCTTGAGCCAGTGAGGAGCCTGGGGACAGCAAGCCCTGGGGGACATTTGCTGTCTGCTTTGGGATGCACAAGGCCTCATCCTTCCCATATTTCCTGGGGATGAGCTGCTCTGTGGCTGTTTGGTCACAGCAGTGACCTGTGGTGTGCCCTCTCCCCCTGTGCAGCCAGCGGGGTGCTGGACTTCAGGGACACAAGCAGAGGTTTTTCTGCCCCCTGTGCTTTAACCTGTTACCACGATACACCTGGATATGCTAAAAAAAAACAACTTTCCAAGTGGTTTTTCACCATCTGGTGCATCTCCCCTCTGTGCTGTCCCCTCCCAGGGAAGGGCTCAGGAGGATGCTGGGGGTGCTGGGCAGCCCTGGGCACTTGGAGCCTGTCTTTTCCTCCGCAGATTCCTAGGAGACTTGTCAGGACTGCAGGGAAGGGTCTATTGTAGCAGCTTGGCAAGGCCACACTCAGCCTCGACATCCCAGCTGGTATTTCCTACACAAAAAGCTTCAGTGACTCGAGTGTGACCTTTGGAGGGAGCAAAGGGAGCGGGGCTGCCCGGGCGGAGGGTGGATGTTGGCCAGGACCCAGCGCCGCTTCCAGGGCTCCTCGCAGGAAGGAATTTCTCACTTCCCTCCTGCCTTTCTGAGCAAACAGCCCCAATTTGGGAGCAGACAGCCCTTCCCTCCTCACAAACCCACAGCATGCCAAGCGCCTCCCCAGTGCCTCGATGAGACGGCAAAGGGCAGAGAAAGGAAAGGCTATTTCTGTGTTCCCGATAGCGGCGCTTTCGTGCCACAGAGGCCACGTGGACCCGTGTGTGCTGAGAGCACACTGGGTGTGTTGGATGCCATTCCAGTTCCTTCCTCTCCTCACAGCTCGTGACAGCTGATGCTGGGGACACGCTGTGCTGGTTTTCACTCGGCGGCTTGAATTCCACTCCTTTTCCTCACGGGAAGCAGTGCCTGTGGGTGATGCTGTGGCACAGCCTCTCCCTGCTCCCAGCCATGGCCTGAAGCTGCAGGAATGGCTCCTGGGTCAGTGTGAACCCCCCCAAACCCCACCTTTGCCTCAAGCAGCAGCTAATTCCATAGGCCTTGCAAAGCTCTGTGGGAATGGCAAACTCAGCCACACTTCCAGGAACACCTTCGTACCTCCACAGCTCTGGGGCTCCTGAAGGATTTTGATGCCCTTAATTTGGTCAATGCCTTTCTGAGCCCACACAGATTTCTGGTATTTGCAGTGTCTTGTGGCAGAGAGATCCACAGATAACACTCCATGGAAAGATGGGTCACACCTTATTTGTGTGGAACTTGCCTCCAACTTGGTGCCCATCTGTTAATGCCCGATCATCTTATCTCTCAGCTGCTTGATGCACATTTCAAAGAGCTTTAACATTTGCTAGGTGGGACTTTCCTCAGCAAAAGCCATATTGATGCTCCTCAGCTGATTCTTCTCCCCATGAATCCTGGTTTGTAGAACTTCAAGGAGTTTGCTCAACGTGGGAGTTGGACTTTCTGGTCTGTTGTTCCTCATATTCCTCCAAGAATCCTTACAAAAACATCAGTATCACACTTGCCACCTTCCACCCATCCGGCATCAGGGGTTGGGTTGGGGATTAGTGACTCCATGAGTTCATCCCTGAGCCCTCTGGGCTCCTCCTGGAATCCTCCTTGGCCTGTTGAGTTATTCCTCTTTGTGTTCCCAGCTTGCGCAAACCACCTTCAATTTAGTTAATTTTGGGTGAGTTCTTTAGCTTTTTTTCCCTATTTTTTTTTCAATCCCAAAGCAATGTGTAAACAACTCCATAGTAACCGCTGAAGTACATGAGTCATTCAGCTTTTCTGCCACAGGACATACTCTCCTTCTCCTGCCTGCTGTTATGTTTCCAGATTAAAGGACAGTTACTCACGATTTCCTACTGAGTGAACCACTGTTGAGTCTGCCCCTTTTTAATGGTTTATGTGACTTTTCCCCCTTAAAGAAATCCTCTACCCCTGGGGGACCTTCCATGCTTGCCATCCATGCCCTCTCCTCGAAGGTTTAAAACTCAGATCAGTTTCTTTTCACTAGTAGCTGCATTGTGGTTTAGTTTTCTTGGAGCCCTCCCTCACATCTGGACCCTGTTGCAGAAGGAATTTGTGTCATTTCTGCTCTTGGGAAATCCCACACGTGCTTCCCAGCACCCAAGAGTCCCAAACCCACCTGTGAGCAGAGGTCTCAACCCAAAACCTCACCTAAAATCTCTTTGGATGAGGAAAAAAACTACCTCCCCCTTTTACTCAGCTCCTGGGTCTATGAGCACTTGTTTTCTCATGTTTTAAATCATGGGGTTGTGTCCAAAAGTTTAGTTTAATCAGGATTTGGACTGGATGGAGATGGAGACAGGGACTTTGCTTGGATTCTACTCCTTCCCTGGCTCACAGAGCAGATCCTTGTTGGTGGGGCTGAGTTGGGAACTGGGGCAGGAGAGTGGCCAGGGCTGGATGGAGGATGGGGGCTCTGGCACTGACACCCAGGATGTGGAGCCTTCATCACAAGCTCTGATCCCCCTGAGCTCTTCCACAGCTGCTGCAAGCGGGACACCCCAAATGCTGCTGTTCCCTAGAGCAGCCTCAGCACAACAGGAGGGAAACAGAGGATCTGTAACGTCCCTGAGGGATGTTTTTTTCTCTGTTTGTGGCAGGATGAGGAGCACAGCATTCCCTGGAGTGTGACTAGACTGGGGAAGGGAACCTTAAACCAGAGATCCACTGGACAAAATCTCCTCATCCCCCACGGCCCTAGTGCTTAAGGGCAGCACCAGGAAACATCTGGAGCAGCACCGCTGGGCTGATCCTGTCCTCAAGTCCCTCCAGAGCCTCTGCATGACACAGACTAGTCCGCCCTCTTCCATCCAATCCCTCTCCCATCCAAACCCGTACGGCGGCAGAGGGAGCTCTTAGGCTTTTTTTTTTTTTTTTAAGAAATAAATAAATAATAATTTGAAAATGGAGCAAAGAAAGTTTTCTGGGAAGGTTTGTTGGAAACGCCTCTGAGGACCAATCCTGCGGCGTGAGAAGTGCCAGGAGCAACCTGCCAGCCTGGAGCATCCCCTGGGAATGTGGGACTGCGGTGGGAAGGGTGTCACCTCCCTAGGTGTCACCCCTGGCCACGTTGCAGGGGTGACAATGTCCTGTGCCTCACAGAGGGGCGACAAAGAGGGGAACTGCCAGCGAAACCACCTCTCCTTGTCAGTGCTCCCTCCGAGCGCTCTGGGGCCGTGCAGGGATAGAGCGGGATATAACGGGAACATGATTCATGCCCTGATGTTACAGGGTGGTGTGAGCAACCACTGGAGCTGGAAAAAGCAAGTAAAAAGTGAATTTACTGCCAGCTCTGTGTGTGTGGGACCAGCTGGCTGGGCTGTACCTTTAAACAGACCTTGGAACCTTCCCGATTTTGGGGAATAAACTCCGATTTACGTAAATGTTCTCCAGGAAGCGATTCAACCCTGCAGTCAGTTGCACCCCACTGCACCCCTGTGGGTCCAGCACAGTTCCTGGGACACGGGCTGGGTGTTGCTGGAGCAGCACCATGATGTGCACTGGCTTTGGGATGCAGGGATGGACCAGCTCCTTGTCTGTCAGCCCCCACTCCTGGTTTCATACTCCAAGTGCAGCCTCCGGCTCCAGATCCCAGGAATCAGCCTGTTTGGAAGAACACTGGCAAGGATTTGAACTGGGGCCCCTAAAGCTGAGCAGATCTGCTCCACCTCCCCCAGTGTCCTGTGCTCTGGCACTTGCTGAGATGGCAAAATTAAATCACCTCTTAGTTTTGCCCCCAATGATCAGGAGGGAATTTTACCACTGTGTTTAGTGGGAGCTGCCAGGTTTAATTGTTGGACACCACAAAAAAGTCGTGTCAGGTGCTTCCAGCCTTAAGCACCTGCCATCAGTGCTATGAAGTGACAGCTGAATGTTTTCCCTGTCATTCAACTGATGACATTTTGGGATGAGAGGACATGGGATAAAACAACCTGGCACAGGTGGCTGCCAGGTCACAGCCCCTGGATTAGGAAGGTGCAGCAGCATCACTCAGGTGAATTTAACCTGGCCCAGTACGACACAAACCAGATCAACTCCCTTCTTTTTTTGTGCTGGATTCAGTTTTGGTTTGCATGGGTAGAGATGGGGATGGTGATCCTGTGACCCATGAACAGGTGGTGAAGAGCCAACAGCACCTCTCACCCCTCTCAGTCCATTCCATGTGGCAGCCCCTGCTCAGTGATGCTGTGGGTGCAATGCCATGGCTTTCCTCAGCTGGCTACCATGGGGCTGCATAGCCCTGAGCCCAAGTCTCCAGTGCCCTTGGGAAGGTCCTTGGGAAGTACCTGGCTCCCTCAAGTCCTTTCCAAAGTCCTAGAGAAAGTCACTGAAAAGGACTTGGCTCCCTCTGGTCATTCCCAAGCCTTCCAGCCAGGTCTGGCTGGTGGTAGTGGTGGGTGAGGAACAACTGGCATCTGCTCATTGACATTCCACCCACCATAGGGTCTGTGTATCCCTCTGCCACTGTCGGTTCCTACCCATGAATTCCCAAATCCATCGTGGTTTTACAGTTATTCCTCATCCCTTGTGAGTCAAGCAGCTCAGCCCCTCTGCTCAGGTGGTCTCATCCAGAGACATCAAGTACAAACATCCCCAGAAAAATTGTTGGCACCATCAAAGTTTCTGGCTTCAGGTCCATCAACAGGATTGTTACATTTAGCTGTTTTCCCTTCCCCTCATTCCTACCAGACTTGCAGTACTCTTACAGGATTTTAGGGTATCCATAGAACAACCAACCTGTTATCCAGGCCTTGGATTTAGTTTTTACAAGATGGGACCACGGTTTGCAGACCACGGCCTCACCCTGCAGAGCCTTGCAGCACCTTTGTCCTCATCCTCCACCAGCACCACGTGTCTGGCGACTGCTGCTCACTCAGGTCCCTCTCTGGGCTTGGGACCAGATGTGTGTAACACAGGAGTCTGGCTCAGTAGGGTTTGGGGGTTTATATTTTTATTAAAAGTAGCAAGAAATTATTTCCTCTGCTCTGTGACCTGTTGCTGTCACCTCATATGGATGGCTGGGGACACTGGCACTGATGGGGCAGCAGTGCCCTGCCCTCCTCCCACCACTGCAGGGTGAACCCTGAATTCTTGGTCTTCATTCATAGGTTCAAGGTCTCTTTTTTTAGCAGGCAGAAAATACATCAGATGCCAAGGACTTTTCAAGTTTTCCATGCAGTTTATATCTATGCCCAGGCTGATTGCTGCCCATGCCACTGCTTACTGCCCTTGCTGAGCATCAGAGATTTTGGGTGCACTGATGTTACATGGAGCCTTGGAAAAGGGTTTGGAGCCAATTAGAAGATGTGGGGTGAGCAGGGAAGGAGCTGCCATCTCTAGGCTGGGCTGATGCACTTGCTGACATAGGTGAAGAATGTGAAATCTCCCTATCCTGGGATCCCTGCTGTGGTGTCTTCACCAGTACCTTGACCACAAAGAGATGACCACCAGGCACAGCCCCCAGATTCCAGCTGCTCCAGCTGCTGAAGGCATTGAGGTGGGGCCTGAAGAGCAGAGTGAGACCTGGAGCTCATCAAACACATAGGACATCACAATGTCCTACAGGACAACCTGCAGGGCCACCTCTGACAGAGGGAAGAAAACCTATTCTCTTCTCAAAGCTGAGGAAGGCTGTCCTGTGCCCAGATTTCCAGTGCTCCCTGTGTAACCACTACTGCCAGCCCAGCCCTGTGTGATGCACGTGGCCACCCTGCAGACTCTGGAAGTAAAGATGGCTCATGGCCAGAGCAGAAAGTGAGTCGTGATCACTTGGACAGGAGGAAGGAGCCCTGCAAGGATTGCATTTCACAGAATTTTCTTTTTGCAATACTGGTTTTCAGACTTCCTTTTCCCCAGGGTTGTTCTTCTACAGCTCCCTGAAAGGAAGCTGTAGCCAGGTTGGAGATGGTCTCTTCTCATGGGTAATAAGTGACAGGATGAGAGGAAACAGACACAAGATGCACCAAGAAAGGTTTAAATTGGACATTAAGGTTTGGTTTTTTTCATTGAAAGGATAGCCAGGCATTGGAAGAGGCTGTTCAGGGAAGTAGTGGGATCACCACTCCTGGAAGTGTTCAGAAAACATGAGGATGTGGCAGTTGAGGACATGTTTTAGTGGTGACTTGGTGGTGCTGGGGAAACTGTTGGACTTGATGGTCTCAGAGGTCATTTCCAACCTTAATTCTTCTTGGAAATGTGTGGTTTCATGGCCTGACAAGGATCAGGGAGGCTTTTCTCCTAAAAGGAACTACAGAGCTCAGGAGTGTCCACCCGACTTCCTGCCCCAAACACCAGCAGCAGCAGATATTCCCTGCTCACAACCTGATTTCCTGGAGAGGGAATAGCACAGTGACCAGTTATCCTGCTTTTGACCCTTCACTGAGTGAGATCCTTTCATGAAGGAAAATCAGAGCCCCACACAACAAACACAGAGCCAAACACACCATGACATTGATCCCTTGAAATTAAAAACAACTCAAGCATAAAACTCACCAAGTCGAACTATAAATTAAACCCCTGCCTTCAGGCAAGTCCAGCTTGCCTATAAATCACATCTTCCTTGCTTAAGCATTTATATTAAGAACATCTTCAAATGCATGTCCTTGGGTCAAAAAGTCCATTAAGAAAGGGAGTCCAAATGTTTAAAGAAGGATTTTACAGCTCTATCCAAGTTTGCAAGCAAATATGGGCATTTGTAGGAAGAGCTGTCATCCTCCAAATATTTCTGCAAAAAAAAAAAAAAATAAAGCCCAGGCAGGGAATGACTAATGGGAATGGGTAGGAATGGGCTGATCCATGGGCTGATCCACGTACAAGCCACAATGAGTTTTTGGCTGTGGCTGCCTGGCTCCACCTTGACCTATGTAAATGTGACTGGCTGAAGGCAGATTTCTTGGGAAGATACAAATTTCCCTGTTTTCTGGTGGCCCTTTGCCAGGCTCAGAGGGGAGGGTGTGCAGCAGTTCTGGGGCTCACAGGGTTTGTGCCATGCTGGGGGCAGTGACAATCAGTGGGATTGCCAATGGAATGTCCTCTGCTTCCGAAACACCAAGTCTGCCTCGTTTTTCTCATGTTGAAAAATTCCTTAGAAAATAAAATCCCTCAGGCAGCTGTGAGCAGGAGAAATTCAACTGGGCACTACCCAGGGAGAGGGATTTCATGACCCTGTGGAACTTTCATGGATTTGGCATGGATTTCTGAACTTCAGCAACTGCTTAACTTAGGCTCAGCAACATCCAAAGGTGCAGAGGCACTGGGAGCCTTGCAATTCCCTCTGGATAGTTACAGCAAACAGGCACACCCTCCTCTGCCTCCTGAGCATCCTCCTCCCAGCTGGGAGCACCCACAGCCCCAGATGTGAACTCCACAGCTCAGGTCTCTCCTAGTCTAAATATGCATTTGAAGGAAATTCCAGCTTAGGCCCCTCCTGGCAAAGCTCTTGGCTCTACTCTTGTGGTTTGAGCACGCAGGACCTCTGACTTGCAGCTGCAAATATCTTGTAGTTACACAAGAGGAAGCAGCACAGCTCATGTGCATGGGAATTATCCCATGTCCTAAAGCTTTGCTGGGCCTGGAAGCCATCTGTGTGACCCTTCCCGGGGTCAGAGGTGAGACATTCCGTTTTTCCTGTGTCATTTGGAATAAAAAGCCAAATACTGGCAGCCCTGTGAGATGCTGAGTCCTTGTGTCGGGACACTGTGAGTTATTTTCTTTAAACATGAGTTAGCAACGCCCAAGTGAGTCCAGCCAGCAGCCTCTGGGTCCTGCAGGCTCATGGCTGGGGATGTGTGGGATGTGTCCCAGTCCTTCAAGGAAAGGGTCAAAAAAAAAAAGGAGCACAATTGGAAGGCTGGAACCTCATAAGTCTGCAGGACTCAGCAGCTGCAGGGGGAAATGGGAACGATTTTGGTGTCTGGAGAGAATTAAAAGCATGGACATGGATACATGTGGAAGTGTTGGCTGGACACTGTAAGATGTGCAATTTATCGCAGCTCATGACATATATTCGCTGGTAGTATCAGCATTTAGCAAATGATTTAAATTTTAGCCATTCAATTGAAACCAAACCCATACAGGAGATACCAAATCCACCTAATTTTGACCCCATGGATCCCACATGGGCACCTCTCAGGACACCCAAGGAGTCACAGAGCCCCAGATGCATCTGAGATGTCCAAATCCAGATGTGACAAACCACCTGCCAAAGAGGCAAATTCTCCTCAACCAGAATAAAATGTTACTTTTAATATTTAATTACTCAAGACAGAGCTGTGCATCTCCTTACTACAGCTCTCCTTCCCACCAACACAAACACACACTGGGGATGTGCCAATAAACCAGGGTACTTTGCAAGGTACTTTCCCAGCTTTCCAAGGAAGTTTCTGCTTCTGCCCACTGGGAAGGGATCTTTAGGGAAGTCCAGGCTGGTTGTGGAGTTCCACACTGAGGAAGGTCATCATAGGCTTGTTGTGTTTAAGTGCATTGTGGGCTTGACGTGTTGAAGGTCATCGTGAGTTTGTTGTGTTGGACCAGTGCCAAAGCCATGGAGTGGGAGCCTTTTATCCTGGTGCTGCCCAAAAGTGGGGTGAAAAGAAAGATTTTGTCATGATGCACAAGATGGGAGACAAGAGGCTGACAAGGCCATGGCAGTAAGTTCGTGCCAACCACCACAGGTGCCAAGTGCCAGTGGGTGCCAGGGTCCTTGTTATACCTCCCATACCTTCTCCTGACCAATCCTCTGATAGGGTGGTGAGTCCCAGATTGGCATGTTCTTTCCCCAGAAAAAGTCCAAGCCATGAATAGGGGGACAGGCTAACTTTGGAATGTTTCCTAAAGGGAATAAATGAGGCAGCACGAGGAGGGGAGGAAATTGCCCTGGAGAGGCGGCTTGTTTACCACTGCTCACACTGCTCCCAGACAGGAAAAATGGTCCTTGACTTCCCTCATCCCCTGGCAATCCGAGAAGTTGTTTTGATGTGCCGGGAGAGGCGTTGGAACTGTCCAAAACCCTCACTGAGAGACGCGTTCCCATCGCTCCCACCCCAGCGAGAGGCCGGGGGTGACTCAGATTTCCCAGAGATTCTCTTATCTCGTCCTGCCCAGCGCTGGCTCTGAGGCAGCAGCCCCTGGAAAGGCTGCCCTTTGCCCTTTCACAGCCTGCTGGGCTTTCCTGGCTCTCCCACACGTGCCAAGAGCTGGGAAAGCCTCTCAGAGCCCCACTCCTGGTGCCGGGCAGGGCTGGGGGGGATGTGGCACATCCTAGGCTGCACTTCCAGGTGGGGACTCAGAGTCTCTGGGCAGGTCTGTGTCCCCAGCTCTCTTCTCAGAGCAAGGAAAGGTCATGTTGAGCCTGGCATGGCCAAATAATCCTGCACAGCCCTCAGGGCCGGGGCACTTACACAGGTGTGTTGTGGCATGGGCTCCTCTGCCATCACTTCCCCATCCCACTATGGATATTAATGCCAAAGGGTTTGCTGGAGCTCTGGGAAAGGCAGGATCAGAAATGCAATGTCACAGAATCATAGAATCCCAAAATGTTTTGCGTTGGAAGGGATCTTAGAGACCCTCCAGTTCCAACCCCCTGCCATGGGCAGGGACACCTTCCACCAGACCAGGTTGCTCCAAGCCCTGTTCTGTCCCTGGCCTTGCTTTTCTCCCTGTAATGTGACCAGTGTGACATCTGGGTTCTCCAATCCCTTGCTGACATTCCCTGCCACCTGGAGCACTGCCATGGTCTCCCTCTCTTCTCACCACTCTGCTCCTGCCCAAGGAGGTGAGACAGCTTCTCATCAGTCACAAGGACATCAGGAAATCATCCTCTGTGTTGCTCCAAGTTCTCCCAGTGTGTTGCAGGCAAGACCCATCCAGACAGGGTAAGTTATGTGAGAAATGAGCAAAATGCCCAAATTTAGCAAAAAAACCCTCCCCCAACACACAAAAAATATAATCTTGACCTGGCAGTGTCACCACTTGGGCAGCTCTGGTGTCTCTGACACTGTGTGCACCTCCCTGTGCTGGGGACACCCTTAAACCTGGGATTTCAGCCCTTCCTTGTGAGGGGAGACCAGAATTGTGTCAACCCAGCCCTGAGGAGCAGATGGAGGAGGAGGAATGAGGGTGGTGCTGGGTGGAAAGGGAGTTTTGGGGACTGTGGATATCCTCAGCTGAAATCCTTTGACTTGCAGCTTTCTCTGACCATAGGACGACATCTCTAGGCTTCCACTGCAGCTTCAGTACTGACCCTGTCAGACGAACTGCCTCAGTTTCCCCGGACAGAACTACCAGTGTATCTACCTCAGATGAGCATTTTCTCAAGGACAATGCTGTGCTGGGCTGGGCACATTGGTACTGTGCTTTCCCTCAGTTTAGCTTTCCCTCTGGATCACACCAGGATCCCAGCCCATCCACTTTCCTCACCAGTGAGATCTCTTGGATGAGATCCCGAGCAGGACCCAGCCTGGGGGATGAATGACTCAGAGGTGGCTCTACAGGCATTTCCCTGCTGGATCCCTCTCACTGTGCACAGAATTAGCACCTCTGGCTATAAACAGCAAATCCTGGAAATTGTTACATCCCCCTTGCACATGGAAAAGGCATCTGGAAAGGGACACAGCCCAGGGAAGACGGATGATTGGGTCAGTCTTGCATGTCTGGCTGAGTGTTTCATCCGGCTCTGCTTCAGTGGAAGTGATGTGGTCGAGTTTGGCCAGGACAGGCCAGATCCGTGTCACACCAGGAGTGGCCTTGGCTCCCTGTCCTGCTGGAGCCGTGATGGCTCAGATTGTCCTCATGCTGATTTTTCCAGAGCAAGGCTGGAGCACCTCTTCCCGGGGCAGGGGGGCTCCCAGAGGAAGCAATTATTCATTTCCAGGAATGTATGAACCAGAGAGAGCTCCTGGAAACCTCCTTAGCGTTTGATGTCAATGTGTTTCCTCAGCAAAAGGACTTCTGTGTCTGTTGGGGCCAGAGAACCCTTTGGCATCACTGCCTGGTGCCACCCGGGCTGCCTGGGCAGCTCCAAGCTGGGCTGATCCCTGGAATTGCATGGAGCCGTGTCACTCTCCCAGAGCGGCCAGAGGTGAGTGGCTGCAGAGCTGTGACACCTCCTCCACAGAGATAGGCTCTCCCAGGGCAGGGACTGCTCGAGCTAGGGATGGTTTCCAGGAGTGTAGATAAATCATCCCGATGGAAACCTCTTCCCTGAACTCCTTCACTCGCCCTTACACCAGTACAAGCTCAGCACCTGCAGGACCTGTGCCAAGGCACGTTATGAATAACTACACACTGAAATCCCTCTCTTTTTGCTTATTCTGAACCTGCATCCTCCTACATTCGATAATACAGCATGACAGGGCTGCAACCTGTTTTTCTTCCTGTAACAGCTCCCCTCCAAGGCTCTCCTGGAGAGCTGCTCCCTTTATCCACCCCTTTGCCATCACCTCCCTGGGATGAGCAACCAACATCCACAGAGCAGGGGACTTGTGGCTTTTTCAGGTGGAATAACATCATCCTCAGCTCTGATCCCTTTGCCTCCCCTCTCCCTTTCTCCCCTGGGCTGAGGGGAGCTGGGTGCACACACCAGACCTTCTTTTCTTCATCCCTGCTCCTCCCAGGGCTGGGACACGCTGGGACTGGGACAGCAGTGACCTCAGCACCAAAACTCCTGGCTCGGCAGCAGGGCTCTGCCTGTGGGTGTTCACCAAATACCTCTTTATTTATGATGTTCCATGAAAACAGTTACTGTCACTACCAGAGAGGCTCAGCTGCAGGAGCCCCCAGATTCCTTGGAAAGAGGGATGGAGGTTCTAAATCATACCCAGGCACTGCTGCCAGTGATGGGGATGGAGATGGTGACAGCTCACATAATCCCTGAACACTGCCCATCCCATGAGAGGGGCTGCTCTGAGGAGATGACCAGCCCTGCTTCCCTCTCTCGGGGTTGTTTTGGGTGGAATTGCTGGGCTTATTTGCATTTTTCAGGTTCTCCCTCTGTCTTTTTGGGATCATCCTCCCCCTGCCCCACCTCAGTCCCTTCCAGGTCCCACCCTCTGGCCTCGCCATGGGCGTCCCCCTCCTGCAATGTGACCGCACTCCTCAGGATTGTGATTATTAAAACCTGCCGAAAAATAAGATGAAGTTGTGCTCTCCCTCCTCCCCGTCCAGCTCAGCCTTCACCCTTCCTTTGAGGACACGGAGGGGTCACATTCTGCTGCTTCCTCCAGCAGCCCAGGGCTGATCTCATGGGAGGGGAGACCGGCAGGGAGGAGCAGATCGAGGGCTTGGGTGCAGGGTTCGTCCCGGCGTTGGCAGCTCCTGTCCCACGGCGGGCAGGACAGCGGGCAGTGCCCGCATGGGTGGTCCATCCTCTCCTCCCTCCACAGCCAGGAATCCCCCGAGGCTTATGAAAGGCACCATTACACACTTCCCAAACTTGCTGTGTCTTGCCAGAGACATTACTCAATCCAGACACAGCATGAGCGTCCAAATTCCTGCCCCATGTGCGATCGGATAAGGAATTACAGCCGGCTCCCCGCAGGGAGCCCTCATTCACCTGCTGCAGGTGACAATCAACTCTTGCCATGAGCCCTCTGCGTTTCAGTTAGAAAAGATCTGGTTTGTGCCTAAAGGCACTTGTGGTGGGGACTGACCTGGTGGGACATCGCACACAATGGGAGGGGCTGCAGGGGAAAGTGGTCCCCTCCTGTCCCCTCCTGTCTCCCACCCAGGGACCAGGAGGGGAAGAACACGCATCCTTGCACTGAAGCGAGGGAGGAGGATCAAGGACAGGATACAATCCCTAGAAATCCCTGATGGACGGGTTCTTGCCCAGCCTCCTCCTACAGACTCCTCTTCTCCTGCAATTTGTCATAGGAAGCAAACTGGAAGCTCTGGGAGGAATCACAAGCTCCAGTTTGTCATAAGAAGCAAACTGGAAGCTGTGGGAGGAGTCACAAACTCCCCAAGGCTTTGTGCAGAAAGTGTCTATGAGGTCACCCCGTTCCTGCTTCGGCTATTGCAAAACTTTTCCCTCTGTGGCTCTTCAGTGTAATACAGAACCTGTCATGAATCCTTCTCCTGCTCTAGCAGGCTGAAGCTCCTGGGGCTGGGCTGGATATTTTTAAAACACATGGAGGCAAAAGCAGAATATTCAGAAGCCCTAAAGGTCCGTGAGTTGATACATAACCAGCACTGATCCATGCACGCTCTGATCCATGGCAATGCTCTTTGGCTTTGTGGTCCTGCACTGCACCCTCTGCCAACTCTCTCTGAAGTGTGACAGGAAACGAGGGTAGTTCCAAGGTAAGAACACCCAGTGGGCACTGCAGGAGGAGCTCTCTGGAGGCTTCCACTATCCCAGGTTTCTCCAGCATGGCCTTGAACACTTCCAGGGATAGGGCAGCCACAGCTTCTCTGGACAACCCGTGCCAGGGCCACGCCTTAGCAACTTCTTCCTAACAACCAATCTAAATATGCCCTTTTTCAGTATCAATTGAACTGTGTGTTTAGTTTAGGCTGAGGGGACAGAGTCACAAAGGGAACAGCACCAAAGTGACCCAGAGGACTTTTTCTATCCAAGATATGCAGTCTCTGGAGAGTTGTTGTGGAGGTAACCAGAGGACAGAGGAATATTTGGTGGGACAGCTGAGGCTGTACAAGGGCCATGTACAGGACAACAGGAACAACTGAGACATCTAAGCTGATTTTAGGGTTATTTCCTAAGGAAATGAGCTCTGTAGCATTGCACTGCCTGCCTGCCTCTACCTCAGAAGACTGAATCAACTGCTGATTCAGCTGAAACCCATCAAAGACAGAGAAATTCCCCCTGATCTTTAAAATCCTCTTTTAAATGTGGGTAGGATAAGGCTCTGCTGATGGCACTAATTGGGGAAGTGGCTTTTGGGGATAAAAGGAGGATAAAAAGGGCCTCTCCAACAGACAGTCTGAGTATCACCTCTGGCTTCATCAGATGTGGGAGGTGATTTATGATGTCACGGGCACCCAACAATGTTTGGGCTCCTGGGACTTAATTCCAGCAGAAGCTGCCCTGCTCCACACTTGGCTGCTGCATCGAGACTGGGGAGTGTGAGAAAGAAGATGGGTGAAGCTGGAGCTGGAAGGAGAAAGTAGGGGAAGGTGATTTAAAGAAGGGAATAATGAACTGAGTTTGGGGAGCCAGCAGCCCAGAGAGAGTGTAGTGAAAGGGAAAAACAAAGACTGTCTGCAGACCCTGCCTGTATTCAGTGTTCCCAGTGCTGGCTGTGGGTGAGACTTGTATTTGCAGAGCAGTTATGTGCTTTATATGCTTTTTTTTTTTTGTGATGCAAAGCCAAATACCCTGAGTAAGGAAAAGTATGTGCAGCAGGGTAACTGGAGGTGAGGAGTACACTCAGTGCAGGCAGCTCTGTGAGTGCTGCAGGTTGTGCCCAGGGTGGGAGAAATTACTGGAACACCAGGCAAGAAACTGGTAACTGGCACCAACCCTTTGCCTGACCAAGGACACAGGGCCTTGTGTTGTAAGCTGAGGAGTAGTTGGTCACCTTGAGACTCTACAGGAGCCAGGAAACAATTATAAGCTGCCAGACCCCAAAATAACTCTTGGGTACATTGATTCAGGGAAAAAAAGGTGTGTGTGTGTGTGGGGGGGGTGTTCTTTTGGGGTCGCTCCCTGCAGGCACCAGCTCAAGCTGTTATTGTGTCCCTGCACCACAATTAAGTGACTCAAAGGCCTCAGGTTTCCCAGAGAAGCTGTGGCTGCCCCTTCCCTGGAAGTGTCCAAGGCCAAGTTGGACAGGGCTTGGAGCCACCTGGAATAGTGCAAGGTGTCCCTGCCCATGGCAGGGGGTGGAATGAGATGAGTTTTGTTCCCTTCCAACCTAAGCCATGCTGGGATCCTATGACTCTGGGTTGGGAAACCTGGGGCTGGGATAGTGGGGGAGCCTTGTGAGAGTGGGGTGTGCAGGGAGTCAAGGGGACACCCTTTGGAAGGGGCTTTGTTCCCAGCACTGACAGTCTGGGGCAGTGTGAGTGTGAACTGTGCTAAAGAACACACAGCATGGGAGGATGGTCCTGAAATGTCTCCCATCATGCTGCCTTTTTTCCTTAAAACGCCTGACTTTGCCACCTGCTCTGTGCTATTCCAAAGCTGTGAGCTCTGTGTGTGCTGTCCAAGAGCCAAAGCCAGATTCCAATCCTTTCAGTCAGGAACTGCACTCCCAAGGCTGACAGGGAGAGCGGCTGCACTGTAACATCTCTACAGTAACACTGTGTTTGTTGGCAGCAGAGCGACTGCCTGAGGGGGGAAAGATTCTGGCCACTTGGGCGAGCACTAATTAGTTTGTGTTGTACCATCTCTGTAGATTGGGTGAGAAAAATGGGTAGTTTTTTGAAAGAAATCCTGGAGCTATCAGAGCAGGATGCGTTTGACCACTTGACATCAATGGAACAACCTTCTCTCGGCACCTCCATTAACCTGCACACAGGTAAAAGCTGCCCAGGGTGGGGATGCCCTGTGCCAGGGTGATGGGCAGGGTTGAAGCAGAAGAAGCTGGAGGATTGCCCACAGTGTGCAATTCCAATGTGGGCGTTTCCATCACACTGGTCTCCTGAAAAACTTTGGGATTTCTTATTTCTAATTATAAATGTCCATTGGACTGGTACTGAAAACAGTACTAGTGAAGCTGCACCTTGTGTAGCTGCCCATGTGGAGGTGGTTTCATGCTGGGGACTTTGGGCTCTGCTGTGCTAAATGTGCAAACTCCTCTGCCACCTCTAACGCGGGAGCAGCAGTATTTCAACCTGTTGTGGAAGGCAAATAGCTCAAGGAGCTGCAACCAGCTCTCAGATTACCGGTTGTCCCAGGACAGGTTGGGTGGGGCTTGGACCAACTTGGGATAGTGGAAGGTGTCTCTGCCCATGGCAGGAGGTGAGACTGGATCAACTTTAAGGTCCCTTCCAACCCTAACCATTTTGTGGCTCTGCTGTGGGAAACCCGAGGCTGCATGTGATGTGTCTCTGGGTGCTGTGCTGAGATCCCTGGCCAAGGCCTGTGGGACATGTGGGACACTGCCATGGTCCCCCTGTGCCCTTTGCAGTGATGCTGCAGCACAGGGGGTGCAGGGAGCCCTGGGATGCTGAGCTGGGGCCACCACATCTCACTGATTGGGTTGACCCAGCAGCCTTGGGCTGTGGAAAACTTGCCATCCTGAAGGAGATCAGTGTTTTCATCAGGAATAGTGTGTGACTCCACAGGCTCATGGGCTTCCCTGGGCTTGAGCTTGGCAAGGGGTCAGGCTGTGCTGAAGCCAAACACCTTGCTGAGGTGCAGCCCTGCTCCAGACATCTCAAGGTGGGTGGGACTGGCTCCCTGTGGACCCCTTAGATCCCCTGGATCCTCCAGCCCTGTCCATGCTCCAGCTGCAGATGTTTGTTGCCACACAGGGGGAGTGGTGATACCAACCCTGCCTGCCGTAAGGGAGGATGTTCTGTGTGACTGGCTTTTACCTGCTGAGGTTGAGCTGCTTTACAGGCAGGGCTCAGTGCTGCTCCACTTGCAGCTCTGATTTTGTAGCCTCACTTTGTCCCAAGGGATGAGGTGTGTTTCTCCGGGAGCTGTTTTTTTTCTCTGCTCCACCAAGTTTTGCTGGGATCAGTGGTCAGGAGCGTTGGAGAAGACAAACGTCATGTGCTACATGCAGACAGACAGATGTATGTGTTATATGCACTTGGAGCCCTGCCCAGGGGAACATGGAAAGCAGATGTTGGATTGGGACCTGTTGGATAAGCTGTGGGCCCTCACTTCCTCCCGTGCCTCTGTGGTCTGGAGCTGGAGTCAGGAACTCTGCAGGAGCTCAGGCGAGTTCAGTGCAGCCCTGGCTGGTTCTGCTGAAAGGAATGTCTGTTCCTTTTGGAGTTTGTATAGTGGAAAAACAGATCCAGGAATCACGTTAAATAGGAATTGAAGTATGATCAGGAAATTGAGATCCTCTGACTCCTTCTCCCTATTCTTAAGGAAGCCTGCAGGCTCAAAGTAGCTGGGTTCTCCTCTGAGAGACCCATTCCCCCTCATCTTCTCACTCTTGTCGCTATTTGGGAGCCAGCATTGGTTATCTGGGTTCTTTTTCCTGGACAAAAACTGAGGATCTTATCTTCAGATCCCTTTGAACTTCAGCCCTAAGAAAGACTCACATGGGTGAGATCCTTGGCTGCTCTCCACAAACTTTCTCAACTTCCACAAGCCAAGGAGCAGGAATTACCTCACTATTCTCTTTTGTGTTGTGCTCTGCTGTATCATCCAATGTTTTCTTGCTGTTCCATGAGGACTGAGCTGTATCTGGACCAAGAAAGGGTCCTAATTCAAATCTCTCCAGGGCCCCACTGCCCCTGGGGTGTGCTGGCAGTGCTGCTGTGGTGTAGAAGGGCTGCTTTGCCCACAGGACAGCAATGCCAGCTCTTGCTGGTGCCCTGAGCATCCCGGCTGTGCTGTGCCAGGGCAGGTGAGCAGTGATGTGCCAAAATGGGAGAGCAGCCTATGTCTGCCTTGAGCTGTTGGGTCTGGGCTGCCTGCAGTGCTGACTTCAGGGCATGAATAGAACAGAAGGAACATCTGGGAATGCTGAGCAAAGAAATATTTCCTCCCCAGAACATGACAGCATGTGATTTCCAAGTGTGCAAAGGCCTTGGGTGTGTGCACAGCCCATTTTTGGATGGTGCTGGTGTGGAGCAGCAAAGGCTCCAAACACTGATGTCTGTGTCTGTGACATTCCTCCCAGATCTGGCTCCTGGCTGCAGCTCAGATGGGCCAAAGGAACCCTTTGCTGCAGCACAGGGAGGTGTCTGTGAGCCTGCTGGCTTTCTACAGCCTGAAGTTTCTTTGCTCCTACCAAAAAAATAAGTAAAGAATTTTATTGTCTCGCCCTTAGGCTCTGCTGACAAATTTACACAAGGGTTTGATGTTTGATGGCTGGAGGGGGGAGACAAAGGTTGATACAGGGAGGGATGACCAGTTTTGCTGAGAAGGACTTCAGTGGAATGATTTTGCTTTTGGAGTGAGGAACAGCACTATTGGGAAATACATTCTGGAGAGGATGTTTTCAGGGACTTGTGCCTTTCCTGCTCTAAGCCATGTGTGCAGCTGGAGCAGCTTCAGCCCTGGCTGACTTTCAGGGCAGATTAGGAAAACTAATTGGATCCAAATGCCCTGATTTGGCTCCTCTGAATAAGAGTGTCTGAGATCCGGTGGATGATTTGGGGTGTTAAATGCCTCTTGTGTAGGGCTGAGTCCCACAGGTGATGGACTGGATGTGGCTGATGGTTGGGAAGGGACTTTTCCCTGAAGGCCCAGCACCTCAGAGGGGCTTGACCTTTTACTGAGGGGACTCCAGCCAAGGGTGTGTCATGGTTGGCAACAAAAACCTCTGGATGCTTTTGGACATAGTGGTCTGTACTTTTCATTTGAGTGTGTCTCTTTCTTTCAATCAAGCTTTATGAAGTGTTGATCCAAGACATCCCTTTCCTACCAGCTCAGGGAAAGGGCAGTTGTTCTACTGATTTTTGGCTTTTGCCCTCTTTGCACCCCTGGGAAGATTGTGTTCTGATTTTCACTTTCATGTCCTATGCAATGCAGATAAGGGCAGAAGGAGGCAGAGGGTGGTGGAAGGCTGAACTCTGGAGCTCTGAGCTGTTCTCCAGGGACGGCTACACAGAAATTCAAAGTAATGTTTTCTTGATCACAGCTGGGGGAGAAGAATTCTGTGAGTGATTAATTCAGTGGTGGTCACTCATTTCTGAGGAAACTGTGTCCGGGCTTCTTTGGTGGAGGTTTCTCTTGGAAATGATATCAAAAGCTTCCTTGCAGGAATGTGTGAGGGATGCAGGAAGCTTGCAAAGCAATCCCTTGAGGATACTTGTAGAAAAGCAGTGCACATTTTTGCCTGTGGGTGGCTGCTCAGAAGGTTTCAATGTGGCATCACACGTGTCCTGCTGACACCTCTGTCCCTGCTGAGCAGCTGCCTGCTGGGCTCTGCCACCACAGGTGGGTCCAGGGCTGAGTCCTGCTGATGGAGCAGCCTTCACACAGCAACTCCTCTGTACAAAAGGATTAACAGTTCCTCTAGAAATTCCCACAAAGCTCTCCAGGTCATTTTGGATGTGCTCCTTGTGTTTATTTAACACTGCTGGCCAGCTCTACTAGCGCATCCCTCAAGCTGTGTGTGTGTCTGAGGAGTGTGAACACACTTAGCTCTATCCCTGACCTCCTGTTCACCCAGATTCATCTCGTGACCTCCGGACTTAAATCTTTTTTTCCCTTATCCAAGTGTTCCCACAGCTTTCAGAAAGTTGCTGCCATCTAAAGGGCGCTAAAAGGATGCTCTGCTGCTCCAGAACTGTGGAGGTGCTGTGCACTGAGTCAGTGAGTCTTGGTTTGCATTCCTGCACTAATCCTCGGGAAAGGAGCCTGGGATTGTGCTGATCTGGGGGCGGTCCAAGTGTGGCAGTGCTACCATAAAATCACAGCAAGGTTTGGGATGGAAGGGACTATAAAGCTCAACTTGTTCCACCCCCTGCTACGGGCAGGGACACCTTCCACTATCCCAGGTTGCTTCAAGCCTCATCCAGGATCTGTCCTTGGACAATTCAGGGATGAGGCAGCCACAGACATCTTCTCTGTGCCAGGGCCTCACCACCCTCGTTGTAAAACACTTCTTCCTTATATCTAATCTAAACTGCCCCTCTTTTGACTTTAAAATGTTTTAGGTTTGTTCATAATGGTCCTCAGCACTGGACTCCAAATGAGTCTTAGGCAAAGCCAGAGCTGGTCCCTGTAGGACAGCAGGGGATCTACTGGGGACAGGAATGTCTGTTTGTGGGGTCTCATCAGATTTCTGTAGCTTTGTTTGTGCAGTTGCCAAGCCAAAAGCAAGAAGCACGAGCACCGTGTGTCCTGAGAAACCATTTGTTTTGGCTTTTCATGGCTCGTTTGTAGGACTCTGGGAGAGCTGCTTTCCCTTCTGATGAGGTGTGGCCCGAAAATAGGGAGAATTTCCTGTGCTGAGTGAAGCTGGTGGTTGACAGAAAGCTATCACAGCTGGTAGATATGGAAAGTGTCACACAAGTGGTGACATGAGTGGTCCAACTATTTCCTTTTCGACAAAGCTCTTCACAACTTCACTTGTTAAAACTTATTTCCCAGCTCTGGACTGTAGGGAAAAGGTTTGGTTAGGGAAGGGCTGCTCAGGCACAAAATCCAGTTGGGAGGGTCCTTCTGCTGTGTTTCTGTGACATTGCTGATGGAATACAGATCTGTATTTTTCTTTTTAAGATAAATTGTTCTGTGATGTGCAGCATCCATCAGGGACTTGCTAACAAGTAGGAAAATGAAGTCATCAAGAAGCTGCTTCAAGTGACCTCAACCACTCAGGTCATTCCAGGAGGCTCCCCCACACACACAAACCTCACCATAACTCAGCAACCACAACTACTTGAAGGAATTTCTTTCCTGGACCTGTAAAACCTTTATCCCCATGTGCAGCTGCTGCTCCAGCAGAAGAGCTGGAGGCCCTGGGGTGTGAGGGAAGCTGTGATGGGGTGTAGGGGGGAAACAAAATACAAGTGGGGGTCTGCTGCAGGTCATTTGAGTAAATAAATGTGGCAGTCTATGTGGATAAAGGAAGAGAGGTCTTGCTGCTCCTACACTCTGTCCCCTTCCCAGGTTATATTTGGTGGTAGGTCCATGCAGGGTTTCCTTTTACACCCTTCTGCTCTTGTTTGTTGCTCAGGAGTGAGAGATTGGGGAGCCCCATCCTGGGTTTCCTAAGGGCAGGACAGGGGATGTTCCCTTCCCTTGGAACATTAATTGTACAAACTGGTATTTCAGTTTTGGCTGGACACTGAACATTCCTACCTCGTATTTCTAGGGGTGTCACAGCCCTGCAGCATCTTCCTGCTAAAAACAGCTGCTGTTCCAGCCCCTGGCTCACGTTGCAGGCTGTGTCCAGAACAGCTCGTGTCAGAAAGGCACACACCCTGCTCCTCCCGGCCGCCCGCGCCTCCAGGGAATGCGGGGCGGGGATGTGTGCTGGGCTCTGGGAACATGCACCTTTGGGGCAGCTGGGTGGTGAGATGACCTTGTCCATCCACCCCTGCTCCGTGAACAGGCTGCCCAGGGCAGTGCTGGAGTCCCTGTCCCTCGGGGTTTAAAAGCTGTGTGGATGGGGCACTTGGGGACATGGGTTAGCGGTGGGCTTGGCAGTGCTGGAGGAATGGTTGGACCCGGTGATCTCAGAGGGCTTTTCTAACCTAAAAAACATATCTCAGTAATTCTATAATTTCAAAGAGGCAGGTTGCTCATGCAGGGCGGGGGGATTGAAACCCTGGGTCCAACAGAGAGCAGGGCTTGGAGACAACTGGAGCAAGAATTCTTTGCACACAGAGTGATGCTGCTGGCTTGGAGCTGCAGAGATGTTTGGGCAATGACATGTCCTGTGGGCCTCCAGCTCAGTGGGAGGCAGTCTGGGGCCATGGGAAAGCCCAGCCAGGAGCAGAGGTACCTCAGCCAGGAGCAGAGGCACGTCAGGCCAGCAGTGCCTTGCAGCAGGAATGTCGTGCTCGGGGCACGGTGTCACTTCCCAGGATGGCAGAGCAACCCAGTTGCTAATCAGTGGAGCTGTCTGGGAATGTTTTCCTGTGCTAAGGAGGATTTAATGACAAAATGAAAACAAACAGTGCAAATTTTCCATTTGGGGAGATCGTTTTCACTGAAAGGCAAAGTCTTCTGTTCTCTTGCCTGATCAGGTTTTTGATGCAAAGTGGATATTTTCCAGCTGGAGTTTTTTGTCTTGTCAAAAAGTCAACAGCTCTGAAAAGCAGATTTATTCCATCAAAATAGTTTCAGGCTGAAGCTTTTTTCCTCATAACTCACTTTCAGCCAGCTCAGCTCATTATTGCTGCTGAGGTTGGATGTCTCCTGATCTGAATGCCTTAGTACAAATATCTTTTCTCCATGATTAGAAAGTGGGATTTTAGTTAAAGCAGAAAAAAACCCACAAAGCAGAAGAGTCTCCTTCCTCAGTTATTAAAAATCTGACCAGCCTTGAGGCACTTGCTGCTGGCCCTGCTGGGAGGAGGCAGGTTGGAATAGATGGTCACTAGAGGTGCCTCCATCCTCAGCAGTTTTATGAGCCACTGAACATAAAGCGATGTGCTTTTATGATAAGGGCTGCCCCATGGAAGGGAATTGCTGGAAACCACAGAGACCTGACCTCTTTCTCAGTGAAATTCCTTCTGGTTGCTGCTGAAGATAGTTTATGGAGCTTACAAAACAATCTGGGGTAGGTGGACTGGGGACTGTTAGCTCAACGCAGTCCTTGTACAAATTCTCTCCAGGCTGGGTGGGCAGGAAAGAGAGAGGAAACAGCCTGGCTCAAAGCTCTGCCTCTGTTTCTAGTCCTGGAGGTGTGGAGAAGCTGATTTTCAGGGCTGCTTCAGTCTTCCAGGAAATCCATGGAAGAGTAGCTTCATCCCTTAGTTGTCACATGCACAGGTACATGAGGTTCCTTCCTCTTTGAGATGAATTGATATCCCAGTGCCTTGGCCAGCAGGGACCACAGACCCTTCAGTCCCACGTCCTGGCTGTGACAACAGCAGCCAACAAGGATGAAGGGCTGTGAGTGACTGACATGGACAGAAGGGAAAGGTGGTCCCTCTGAGGGGTGAACAGATCTCACCCTGGCTCTGACCAGGTGCTGGGTGAGAAGGAACATGTTTTCTGTGCAAACTTTTGATCTGATCTCTGTTCAGTTTGCAAGTGAGAAGCCATTCCCAGCCAGAAGTAGGAATGTCCATTGAAATGGATATTGGAGAGGATTTCTCTAGAAGTTGCTCATAAGTGTGAGTGGGGACTTGCCAGGGCAGTGTTTGAGTAGCTGATGAACCACGTAGTGGGAGTTATTTGGGCTCTCCTCAGCAAGCTCTGAGGGCTCCAGGCAGCACCAGGAGCTCCACTGGGGCTATCAAGCTGAATTTGGGGTCTGGCTCTGAGCCATCCTGGGAGTCTTCATCACCCTTTCTGGATTGTTTTATGTGTGCTGTCTCTTTATGTTTACTGAGTCACTTTAAAGTATGTCTTGATAAAGAAGAAACATGCGGCTTCCCTGGCTAATCCACTCCCTCTGTGTGAAACTCTGTGGAGATAACAGACACAAAATTAGGGAAGGAGGAAAAGTGAGAACTTGGAACATCCTTATTCCTGTGTGGTACAGGAACAGTCAGAAGCCCAGCAATACTCAAATTAACACTGTGTCTGTTTTACATGTCAGACAGGCACCACCTGACAGCTGGGTGGGACCCCTTGGCAGTGCTGGGTCCTCCTGTGCTGAGCTCCACAGATGTGGATATGTCTGATCCCAACCAGGATTTTTTTCACAGGAAAAGTGATCTGAATTCAGTTGGGCAGATTGAGCCAACTGTGGTTGTGGCAGTGGGTAATTGAGGGAGCATCAGTGGAAGTGACTCTTCAGCACCTGATTCTGGCTGCCAGCAGGATCTTGCCTACTAAGCTCGGTTTGCTGCAAAGGCTAATAGTTCAGTAATTAAGGTAAAACAAATATTAGCTTGAAGCTGTGCCTGTAGCTTGAATCAGATAGCTCTACTTTTGATGCGAGGCTTGATTGGAAAACCTTATGCTTAATTTGTGTTGCATCAGCCCGGTGGCAGCTGGTTTTGTGGGCTGAGTGTGAGCCAGATCTGCTGCTGTCATAAACTCTGGCTCTGCTAACACAGTGCTGATTTATGGTGGCTGAGGATCTGGGCCAAATCTCCTTGTTGTAACCTGTATTGCTCAGACATTTGCTGGGGTGTTTGAGGACGAATAAATAGTAAGGAAGAAAGGAAATTCTCTTACTTCCTGCTGGTCAGGGTTTTTATTTGTTACTGTGTTACAGATACACCTGACTGTAAATGAGCCAGATTTGGGCCTGGAGTTTTTGTTGTGCTTCAGCATATTTCTGGACATAAATCTTTATTAAATATAGGAGAAAAGGCCTGCATTTATATCGAAAATATACTGAGTTATCACGGGGGGCAGGGATGCTCTGGATGGGCAGCTCCCAGGGAAGGAGGCAGGAAGGACCTCTGGGATCAGCAGCGTATGACCCAGGGCTCTGCTCCACCCCAGGGATTGCATCACTCCCATTTGCTGCCTGAGAAACAGAGACTGATGTCAGCTCTAGTTCTGCCCCTCATGCAGCCTGTTCTCTTCCTGACCTCCCTTTCAGTCCTGCCAGGGTCAGGCTGTGCAGGACCATGGGCAAGTCAGGGGTTTGCCAACACCCCTCTGAGCTCAGGTCATGCCTGTTTCTCTGGATGAGAGTGGACTTCAGGGGACCTTCCTAGTCTCCTGCCCCATCCCAGCCTTATGTTCAGGCTCTGGACATGGAGCATCAGCCCTGAGGTTGTCCCATCCCATGGCACATCCTGGATGTAGCTCTGCTACCTGTGGTACTTGTGGTGTAGCTTTGCTGGAGGCAACAAGTTGGGCAACCCACGTGGGTTTGGTGCATGACCCCGTCCATGTGCTGTTGGAGGGTGGAACTAAGTGGGCTGCAGCAGAGTCTTTTGGCCATGGTGACTGAGATCCAGCCTGGGAGGTGCTGATCTGTACCTGGATTTTGACTGGAAGATTTCTCTGGGGCTTCATAACTGTGGAGAGAGTACAAGTAGTGTGTTGTGAGGGGGAAGCCTGGCTCAGAACATCTCCTTTCCCTCATGTGTGAGTCCTTAGCCTGAGTGCAGTGGCTTCACAGCACTTTCCTGCTGCAGGTGGAATGAGATGGTCTTTAAGATCCTTTCCAATGTAAACTATTCTATGATTCCATGATTTCCTCTTTGGGAAAGGCTGGAAGGGTCTGCACTGCTCTTTCAAAGCTGCTGGGGTCTTGTACACAAGCTATGCTCAGGGCAGACACCCTTGATGGGACAGGACTCATGGCTGTGCTCCATTCCAATTAGGAAACTTGGAGCATCACTGAGGTGATGCTGAGAAATGGGGATGGAAAGTGCTCATTGAATTGGTCATCTTGAAGTGAAAAATGACTGTTCTTTCAGGGACATACTGGCTAATACCTTAGGAAAATGATTACTAGAGAGACTGGGGGCAATGACACATTTAGTCTCTATTTAGCTCTGATTTTCCCCACTGTCAGACACCTGAAGTAGAACAACAGCGTGATGGTGGGCCAAGAAAGCTTGTAATGATTTCCATCAGCTTGTTGCTGATTAATTTGGGGCTGGGGAGCAGGGAGGTGAACAGTTTTCCCTGGAAAGCTTTCCAAAGCATGGCCTTTGGATGTCAGAAATAAAGCACCCCTTGAGAGTGGTCACAGGGTGCTCTTAGTGTTCAGTGCCCACCTTGCCACTCTGTGTCCAGATGCTCTCCTTGCTCTGGCTCCTCTGGGTTACCAGCCGGAGCACTTGGGAAGGTGCCATGGCATTCCTGGGGTGATTAACTTGGAGACAACATGAGAAAGCATAACCCCACGTGACTGGAAAGGCACAAACACCAGGATTTATGGTAGGTTTTCCAGGGATGTCCCCTGTTTGTGTCTTAATTGTTAGTGGAGGAAACCAAGTACAGGAAAACTATGAAAGCTCCAGCTCTGCATGTTCATCTGCACCTGGGGAACAACATCCCCTGACTCCTCTGGGATGGTTTATATGAGTGAAATCCCATGTGTGAGTAAACTTTCAGGAAGATCCAGCTCACAGCAAGGTTTGCTGCATTGCTTAGTCAGTGTGAGCTGTGGGAGTCTTGCAAAAGAGTTGTTAATAACAGAAGCTGCATTAAAATAACTCCCCAGGCCAGCTCATTTCCAGCTCAATCCTGCTGAGTCACAAAGTGTAGCTCAAGCTACACATATTTATTCTTAAACATGTGAGGTATCCTGGCTCTTACTCAGTCTTTAGAGTGGAGTATCCAGGGCTTCTAGAGGGGATGCTCTGCCACAAACAGGTGGAATCATGGAGTATTTGGGGCTGAAAGGGACCATAAAGATCAATTCATTTCACACCTTTCCACTTTCCACTATCCCAGGTTGCTCCAGGCCCTGTCTAATATTTCCAGGGATGGAGCAGCCACAGCTTCTCTGGGCAACCTGTGCCAGGGCCTCACCACCACACAGTCAAGAATTTCTTTCTATCATCCCATCTAACAGTGCTCCCTATCAATAGAAAGCCATTCTCCCTTCTGTCACTACGTGTTCTTGTTCAAAGTCCCTCTCCAGCTCTATTGGAGCCCTTTTAGCCCAGTGCTTTTTACAGTTTGCAAGAAACAGGTGGGTGCTGGATGTTGGGTTGGGATGGACGCACTCTGGGTGTTTGCCCCCTTCCCTAGCATGCAGCTTATCCTGAAGAAGGCACTGAAGGCACATAAAAGAGGAGAAGGTTATTCCCTCCTTGCTGTCTGAACTCAAAGCCCGGTGTTATGGAAGTTGAGCAATCTGGGATTTATTAGGGAAATTCAAACTGGGAGTTAGGAGTGGTCCAGCCAGTAAGAAAACTTTCTTTGAGGTTTGAAACAAGTTTTCTTCAAGTGAAGCCCTGATCTGCACTGGCAATGCCAGGATTTCTTGCAGGGGTCTCCAGGAGCAAAGGAAGAACAGGCAGATCTGCTCCAGCTGTTCCACCAGCCCAGCACGTAACTGGTGCTGCTGTGGTGTCTCCCTTCCCGGGCGGACAAAGAGCCCATTGTCCTCCTCAGTGTCACTTCCTCCTCCACACCCCAACCCTGATCCTGTTTCTGGTGGACAACAAGGAGGTGCATCCCTGAGGATGCACTGTGCTCCAAAAAGATCAGAGGCATAAAACCAGCTGGGGAGATGGCCCCTGGCCAGATGCTGGGGAGCAGAAAAGGGTCCTCTCTCCTCTCTGAGGAGATGGTTGTTCTTTACCTCTGGGTTCCTTCTCAGAGGTGATCAAAAGTTAAAAGTGGATGGATGTCTGTGAGCTGGGAGGTAGCTCCAGGAGCTTGTAGAAGAGGGAATTGAGGGGAGATTTCATAGCTGTCTGTAACTTCCTCAAACAGGGCAACGGAAGGGCAGCTCTAATCTCTGGGACCAGCAGCAGGGTTGCTGGAGGGAATGGCTGGAGTTGTGTCAGAGGGAGTTTAGGCTGGATTCTGGGAAAAGGGGTCCCCCAGAGGGTGGTTGGGCACTGCCCAGGCTCCCCAGGGCAGTGGGCACAGCCCCAAGGCTGCCAGAGCTCCAGGAGGGTTGGGATGATCCTCCCAGACACAGGGTGGGATTATTGGGGTGTCCTGTGCAAGGCCAGGAATTGGACTCGATGTGGGTCCCTTCCAACTCAGAATAGTCTATGATTTCAAGTAAAGCATGTGCTGTGCATTTCTGGGTGGGAGCTGGGAGAGGCTGTTCCCAGTCCCTTGGGGAAGCAGGAGCTGATGCTCAGCCCCAGCACAGCTGGGACGGGTTCTCCCAAATGCCTCCATCAGATGTGAATGTGCACTCTGCCTTTTTTCTTTCCTCACTTGGAGTCTCACAGTTAACTGGGAAAATCTTGTTCTGCCAGCTCCTCTGGCACTCCCCTGACGAGAGGTCCTGGTTCTCCCTCTGGCAGCATGCGCCGGGCGGTTCCGTCAGCACAATGCTGTGCTGTTCCCACCCTGTGCCCGGTGGGATGACACACTTCTGCTGGCACCAGGGGGGTCACACTGTAGGAGAATGGGGGGTTTATTTTCTGTGTCACCAGCTTTTGTACCAAGGCTGTCCTGAAACGACCTCGCTGCCCTTGGCTGCGTCCTGTGCGTGGTTAGGAAGGGGAAAATGTGGCACATCTCCAAGTGAACTTGGAAGACTCTGTTTCTCCCTTCGCTGCTCAGTGGGTAAGGTGGGGAAATGTCTGTAAACAGCAAGAGTTGCACTGTGCCCTGGTGTTAATGGGACTTTCATCCTATAAACTCCTTTAGGAAGAAATTCTTGGCTGTGCAGGAGATGAGGCCCTGACTTCCATGAAGAAAACAGAGAGGAACCCTTAGCCCTCTTGGGAACAGCACTGATGGAGCAGCAAACATATCCTGGTCCTCACTGGGCCAGGAACTTGTGCATGGATAGGGAGCTGGGCAGGCCTGGAAGCTGATGTGGGCTTAATGCTCCTCTTGGGGGGTGGCTGAAGCTAGAGACTTGTGTGAGATGATGAGTCCAAGACAACACATCCTGACTCCCAGGCTGTGACCTGAAACCTGGTTTATCAGTTGGATTGAGCTGCCAGACTGGAGCAGAGTGGGTGTGGAGCTTCTATTCCCCCCTTCCAAAGTGGGGGGATTCAGCAGTGGTTCCCTGCAGCACCTCCAGGTGTGAATGTAGCTGTGAGTTCTGCTCCTGGGTGGGCACCCCCAGGCTCTGCCCCTCCTTCTGCTGCAAGCAGAGAGGGCTTCTGGGGGGTGTAAACGGTTTGGAGGGGCTGTGGCAGCAGCAGAGCAGGAGGTGATGTGGAGCCACATATGAACATCTTGTCCTTTGCATCCTACTTCGTTTGCATTGGAGGGCAGGGTACTGTGTCTCCCAGGGGAAAAAATGCCTAGAAATTCCACAGACTCTTCAATATCGTTTCTGTTTCACAGCAAGACAAAAAGGGTCCCTTTGTGTGAGGGCTGAAAAGAACAGCCCGGTCCCTCAGCCTCCCCAAAAGCTTAATGTCAACTATTTGCCTCCTTGTGTTTTCACATAAACAAGCACTTTTTGCTGAATTTCTGTGCTCTGGCTGCTCCCTCAACTATGTGTTCCCCCTGTTCTGTGGCACCCAGGGGACAGACAACCTGTCCTTGTCATCCACTTGCAGCCAGGATGTTGCAGGTGCAGAGATCTTGGGATAGCTGGGGGGGATACAGGTCAGAGAGTAGCAGGGAAGGTGCCTAAAGCTGGGCTTAGAGAGAAATGAGCAGCTTTTAATTCAAGGCAGTGCTCTTTTTCTGATAGCTCAAGCTTACAGATCTGGTGAAGTCCCTGTTTACACCAGCCTGGCCCAGTATCTCCTCCTGCACTTGCTGGGGCATCATCTACCCTGTCTGGGGTCAGATGTTCCCCTGGTTTAAGTGACTGTCAAACTAACAGCAGCAGCTGAGGAACCACCCCTTCTATTTCAGCTGCTGTTTGCATGTGCACACTGGGGCATCTCGGGTGTAGCACCACAGATTTAAATGCTGGAGTCCACCTTCTCTTTTTTTAACCATGTTCTCTTCCCCTTTATAAGAAGTAAAAATAGAAGTGAAAAAAGGACTTATGTTGTGTCTGCAAAGAATAGAGTTGGACTAAAAAGAAGTGCCAGCAGCATTCCTGTGGTTATTGTTCCCTTGGCTGTGCTGTTCCACGTTCCTGTTCTCTGCCATGAAACCTGATTTGTCACCAGGTGCATTGTTAAACGTGTCCCATGAAAACTGGGGGATGCAGTGCCCTCAAACTGCTGCTGCTGGGGAAACCCTCATAGCTGTTTCTCAGGTTCCACTGGCAATTTTCAAAACTTGGGGCTGTTGGCAATGTGGATCCTGGTGTGTTTATGGCAGTGGTTGCTCTGGTGAGATGCTGGTTGGGGATGTGATCCACATGGATTCATTCCTCACCTCAGCACCCATTTGGAAGTATTTGAGGTGATGCAATGGTACCTCCTGACCTGGGACAGGATTCTGCCTAATTAGCCATGTCTTATTTTACCCCATGGTTCAATTTCCAGTGGATCCAAATCCCTTTGAAAGCAGTGGATGGGCACTTGTCAACTCCACCTGATGTTGGATTAAGCCCATCCTGGAATAAACAGAAATAAACCACTTGTTAAATTACTTGTTCCTTCTCTTGACTTTTCAGTGTGGCCCTAGCACCTAGGCAAGGTTTTTCCTCTTCCCTGAAGTCCTGACTTCCCAAATCTGCCTTGCTGCCACTTCTGTTGATCTCTTTCGCCTCCTGCCCTTTCAAAGCCTGTGATCATCTCTTTCCATCTTTATTACAGCCTCCAATTCACATGTATGGGGAGGAGTTTGGGTTGGAAGCAGCTCATGGAGAACGTCAAACAATAAAATCAGATGAATGAATAAAGGGGATTTTTGTTGCCCTTATCCTTTCATCAGCTTTATTTGATTCCCAGCAATTGATTTTGCAGTTGCTGTTCCATCTGGCTTCTTGCTGAGGGTCAAATTAAAACCCTGCTGAAGCTGAGAGCAAACTTGTTGAGCTGGATAGGGTGTGGAAGGTCTGGAGTTTGCTTATGGCAGAGCAGAATTTGGTTCTTTTCGTGTTTCTTAAGCTGAAAAATGCTTTGATAGGAGCCTTGGAGGCAGGAATTTCTATCCCGAGGGTCCCCATGCAGTGCAGGCTAAACTAAGGTTGTACAATACAGCATTAAGATGTGCCTATAGTGCCTGTCAGGCTTCTTGCCTTCTCCAGGATGTGGGGAAGAAGGAACATCAGGTGCTGGTGTCTTCCCAATGTAATTCAGAAGTTTTCTGGGCTGTACCTCTGTTTGATTGTACTAAAAATAGATGTTCCAGTTCAAATGAAAAAAAAATCCCCTGTGTCAGTGGAAGATCATAGAATCACTAAATTTGGGAAAAATCCCTAAGAACTGCAAGTCCATCCACTTACAACAAGTCTCCAGGTGACTAGGTCTCCATCTCAAGACTGTTTCCACTGAATTGGGTGTCCTGTGGACTGGCTGTGCTGCAGGAACATGTGTGTCCACAAGCTGCTTGGAAGGGATGTGCTCCTTGGTTCCCATGTCCAGAGTGAACCACGTGTGGAATCTTCTCCACCCCAGTCTTTGGAGATGACAGTTCTTGCAGACCAGCCAAGAATATGGGAACCACATGGCCCAAGCCAGTGAAATGGGAAGCAGAGGTTGGGGGCCCAGGGTCTGACAGCAGGGGCTGGCTTAGAAACAAATGAAAGAACAGAGGGGGAAAAGAGAGTTCTAATTATTGTGAACTTTAAAAAAACCCCAGAAAATAAAAGCTTCTTATTATTTCAGAGAGTTCCCTCTGCAACATGTAATTTCATTTCCCCCCCATTTGCTTTTACTACTTGCTCTGAGCACTGTCAGAACAACCTGATTTATAAGCAACAGCTTTGGCTGTTTTTCAGGCGAGTCTCTCTAAATATAAGAGTGTGAAAACTGTCCTGCTGCCAGCAACTCTCTTAGAATTCAAACTCACACGAGCTGTTGCATGAAGCAAACTACTGGGTGCTTTATGACTTAAATGTCTCTCATAAAAAGCGACCCTCCCTTCTTTCTCTGGGGAGATTTTTGCCTTTTATTACACAGAATATCTCAACCTGTAGTTAGAGAAAATAAACCAAAACAAGCAGTGGCTGTTACCTTACTATTTCCCTGCTACTGGCTCCCTTGTGCCCTATTAGTGGAGAGTTGTGGATCACGAGGGAGATGTTTATTGACCAAAGGTTTCAGTAACAGAGCTTTGTCCCGAGTTTTTCTCTCATCAAGAAGAGGCAAAGGAAATGAGTAAAATGAAGCCTAATTCAATGGCAGGCATATAACATGACCTGCTGATTGTAAATGAATACATAATTACATCTGAAAATTGGGGAAGGCCTTAATTGACAGCCTGAACAGAACTTAGCATGTGGATTATGTTCTAGTTAATGAAGAGAAGCTGTGTTCTCTGTGTGACAATAATTCTGTGTGTCTGTCCCCTGTGGAAGTGCTTTGGTGGTGTTTTTTTGGATGTAGTTAGAGAAATTTGGACCTTTGCCTGTCGATGTCTTGAAGCTCAAAAGTCTTTGATTTAGATTTAAAATTGGCCACGTGTGTCCCTGTTCTCATAGGAATCCTAGTTCTGTAACTATGAACTTCTGGTATTGCCCATTTTCAGCATCTCAAAAAGATCATTGTTTGGGTGAGAGGTTTTTAAAACTCTGCTCTCCAAAGTGGGGTCCAAAAAACCTGAGTCTAATTTATAGCTCAGTTGGGCTGAGCAAGCTGGAGGTTCCTGCTGCCAAACCAGTGGGAAGGGGCTGGAGTGGTCTGTGTCTCTGCTCTGGCTGCTGTTGATCCTGCAGAGGTGGATGGAGGTGGCAGCTTCTTGTGTATAAAGGAGGCTTTTTGATTTGACATTTGGATAGAATCACAGAATCCCAGAATGGTTTGGGTTGGAAGAGACCTTAAATATTGCCTTGCTCCAACCCCTGCCATGGACAGGGTCACCAGACTGGGTTGCTCCAAGTCCCATCCAATGTGGCCTTGGAAGAAAGGACACAAAAGTGATTGAATGTACTTGTAAATGCTGGGGTGCATCTCAGAAATGCTGCTTCTCTGTGGTGGTGAATGTATGACATTACATTGCAGGGCTGGCACTTTCAACAAAGGCACTTGAAGTTCAACATTGCAAAACTGAATTTTTCAGACATATGTGCTGTAGGGATCTGGCTCATCTCAGGTGCTCCCAACTAACACTAAACTGGCTTTGTAGCTTCACCTGAGCAGGTGCCCTGATGCCCGTGGTCTTTTTTATTTTAGGCAATATCTGATCTTGCAGCTTCAGTCAGGTTCTGTCTTTACATTTGGCAGGGGAGGGTGTAGGAAACGTCAGTGAATTTGGGCACATACTGAGTTTGAGACCAAACAAAAGCATGGGATGGGAGATGGATGGAAATCCTTGTACAGCCTGACCACCTCCTCTCACAGTGCACCTGCTGCCAAGCATGGGCAGCAAGGCCAGACAGTGCAGAACATGAGGACAATCAGAGATGGGAAAGTGTGGGGTTTTTCTGGAGGCAGTCCCGTGGCTCATGGCTGCAGGGAGCAGACAAGGTGGTGGTTGTACTTTACACGAGGAGCCACGTTTCCCAGAGTCTGCAGGTGGCCCTTGGCTTGTGCCAATGGGCTGGGAAGGTGCCATGTCCCAGCTGCACTGGGAGGGGTGAGGTGAGCCAGGCCTGAGCCTGAGCTGGTCTGTGTTACTGGGGTACACTGGGTTAGGGTCAGGTTTGTACTGGAAACTGTAATATGGAGGGAACATCCCAATCCCACCGTGGTGCTGCCCAGAGATCCTGAGCTGGCGTTGGCACAGCAGAGGAGTGTGTTGGAGCACTTCCCGTTGGAGCAGTTCATGAGCTGATCCCTTGGTGTGGACAGCTTCAGATAAACCCCAGGCAGGGGAGGCAATGGCAGGCAATTATCCTGTGCCTCCAGTGGGAGGGAAGCCAGTCTAAGTCTGCTCTGGGAAGCCTTTCCCAGGGGCAGTCCTGGAGACAGGTCTCACTAACAGGTGCTTCTGAGGCCGAGGAGCTCAGTCTTAGATAGGCTGAGAGGATTCCCAGGGGTGCGGTGGAGCCTTTTCTCCCAGGGCCCTGGAATCACTTCCAGGCCAGTAGCCAAGCACAAGCTGTAAATAGCAAATGGTGGCTTGTGATCCCATCTCATTTTGCTCTGAGGTGTTGTCAGCTCTGGGCTTTCCCTTGGCATCTTCTCTCCAGTGCTTTCCATTCCCACCTTCAGCTCCCAGTGCTGCTGTGGCATCTGGCTGTGTCCTGTCATGCTCTTGGTGTGAAGGAGTATCTTCTGTGGTGACTTCCACAGGGATATAATGCAGGAAAAGCTGATGAATCCAAGCTCTGTGGTAAAGGTGATGTTTTGTGTCCTTTCCTTGGGACTTCTTTAGTCGTTGCTGGTTTGGGAAGGTTTAGAGATAAGGTCAGAGGAGAAATGTCTGGGATTTGCATCAACCTCTGTCTCACCACTCCAACATGGGCACCTTGGCAGATTTTGTGGCCTTATCGGAGGTTTTTTGTACCCAAGCACCCATGACTACCCTGGAGGTATCCAACCCTTTTTTCTGTCACCAAATTTTCTCATGACATCATATATCCAGACTGAGAGTGCTGACCATCATGCTGCTTTTTTCCCCCACCTTTTAGGAAATTCTAAACCCCAGCCTACATGAGTATCCCATGAGTAGCAGTATTTATCCAGGATTAAACAAACACAGGAGACATACCTGGTTCATGCACATGTCCTCCTCTCCTGGGCCTGTGAGCTCAGCCAGCCTCTTCACATCAGGAGCTCTTTCAGCTGGGAACATTTGGCTTGGTGCAGGGAAGGTAAATGTTCCAAGGAAAACACCAGGCGTGCAGTGAGAGGAGCTGGAGCCACAGCCCAGCACTGTAACCCTTGTCCTTCCCTGTTCCTCCACCTCGTTGTGCTCATTCCTTGCCTTTCCAGTGCACAGCTGGTGGTGTGGGTGAGGGACTGAGCTGGATCTTGGTTTGCTCTGCAAAACATGAGGAGAGCTTTGTTTGGTGGTGATGTGCAGAAACTGCTCACATCTCCTTAGGGGTGAGGTCTATCTCCTTTTGGTGTGGTCCTCCCCAAAATTAGGCTTTTGTTGAGGACCTGGTTGGTGCTGGTTTGGCTGTGACCCTCGCTGTCACCTCCCTGATCTCCCCTGACACACATCTCACTGAGTTTAGGTCCAGCTGGGACCAGGTGGGGAGATTTTGCTCATCCATGTGGAGCTCTTTCCACGAGCTTTGTTACTGCTGAATTAACCCCACAGCTCTGTATGTTTATTCATTTCACAAGGACATGGACTGCAACCTCCAGATCGGCTCTTTTTGTAAGTGTTGGTTTGTGTCTGATCCTGCTGGTTTATCCACCAGGTTGCAGAGCTTTATCTCACCCTTGTGGACACCCGTCATCAAGTCAATGGGTCCCTGTTCAGGGCAGCTCCTGGAATCCCAATTCCTTCTGCTGGGGGCGCCCTGGTGTCCATCCTGGTTCTCTGGAGGATGGGCTGAGCCAGAACTCCCTAGTCATCAGAAACACTTCAAAAATAGTTGAATTGTCCTTTTAGAGGATTTTTTTTTTTAACTCTCTTGCAGTGCTTTTTTGGCAGCACATCAGCCTTATGAGCTCAGTAGTAAAACAGTGCTGTAACAAGGGTTAAAAACTCCAAAGGGTGGGTCACAACAGGCATTCCAAGAGACATGGACTATCTCAGCCTGTCAAAATAAATTTTGTTTAAGCACAGAGTGTGCCACTGTCTGAAAGCTCATAATTTAAAACAAGACTTTTTTTGGCTAGGCTTTTCCTCCTGTTAAGGCTGAACGTGTGTGCACAGCGTAGGTACAGAGTTTCACTGCCCTGAAACTTTTTTGGTATGGAAACTTTTTTTTTTTTTTCCCTGCAAACACGTCAGGCTGTTTCTATTTATAACTCGGGGAAGGGCCCGGGCTGCCCGATCGTCCCCACCGCCGGGTGGTGCTTCCAGGGGTGTCCTGGCTGGATGTGCTGACGTCTCCCTGCGGGGAGGATGGATCGCTGTTTCTAGAGAGCGCAGCTCGCACGGGGGATGCGACGGGAACAGTCGCTGCCGGAGGGAGCGCTGGGCTGGACCCGGGAGCAGAGGGGCCGGGCAGGGGGAGCGGAGCTCAGGGCCGGCCGCCTTCCCGCCGCACAAACGGGAGCATGGCTTATGGAAAAGCAAATTCCTGAGGTTTTGCACGCCCGGAGCCCATCCGGTACCAGCTGTGGCAGGGACTGAAGGGCAGGCGCAGTGGTGGTGCACGTTCTTAGGTTTGGGAGCCCGTGTCTCTCTGCAGAAACCACTGAAAACACAGGTTTTTTCCTTTCTTTTGTCCCTACAACTTTAGCAAAAGATAATATGAAGCAGCACATTTATTTCTCATTTCTCTAAAACTCGGAGCTTTGAGGTTTTTGGATTTAATTCATGATGGGACCTTGGGAGAAACCTCACTCACAGCTCTGTCCCTGCCGTGCCCTCTCCGTGCACCCAAAGCTGCCACTTTTCTGATGGGAACCCTTGGTACTGCAGCTGAATATCAGAACCATCACAAACCCCATGTGCTCCTGTCCTGGGTGTTTCTCTGATTTGCACAGCTGAGTCACAAAGGGCTGACCCTCTGCAGGAGAAGAGGCAGAATTAATTACCAGTTAAAAACATAAAGAAAATAGTGCAGGATGAGAGGTAATGACAAGGCTTTCCACCTACACCTGGCTGACTGGGAGCAGGGATGTGTGTGATGTGTGCAGGTTTGGGAAGCCTTCCCGGAGCTGTGGCCTCCTCCCGTCTCTGTGTCCCTGGCTTGGCTGAGCTTGGAGAGGGGTAACCAGAGACTGCTGTGCCCTCCGGGTCATCTGGTGAACAGCGCTGAGGAGGTGACAACTAAATCTACAGTCTCCTCACGAGGGGCAGTGCAGGGGCAGCTCTGATCTCTGAGACAGGACCCAAGAGAATGGGCTGGAGTTGTGTCAGGGCAGGGTCAGGGGGGATCTCAGGCCAAGGCTCTTCTTTGCCCAGAGGGGGGTTGGGCACTGCCTAGGCTCCCCAGGGCAGTGGGCACAGCCCCAAGGCTGCCAGAGCTGCAGGAAGTTTTGGACAACACTCTAAGGCATAGGGTGAGATTGTTGGGATGTCCTTGAGCATCCGTGGTATCACCAGAGGTATCCTTCTTTCTAACCCTGCCCAGAGAGAGAAGAAGCCAGGAGGTAACTGGCTGTGCTCTCATGGCGTGTGTTTCTTGGGTTCCAGAGGTTGTGCTGCCCTCACCCAACGTGGGACTGCCCCGACACCTCATCCAGATCCAGCGCCCTGGGCCTGCCTATGTCACCCACACCGGGCCCCTGCTCAGGATGTTCACTGAGCAGGATGAGCAGAGAGAGGCTTCACCCAACCGCCCGGCACAGACGGAGCCGAGCGCGGAGCCCCGGGCAGCTGGCTGGGAGGAGGAGACCCAAGTGCTGGGCAGAGGCAGCAGCACCGCCAGGAGAGGGAAGGATTCCGTAGGAATGCCTGCGGCTCCCAGCACTTTTCCGTCACGGAATGTTTACAACAGAGTGATTTTTGCAAGAAAACCTCCCTTGCGTGTGCTACCACGGAGCTCCTCGGTGTGTTCCAGCGGGAAGGAATGATCTGTCCGCAGCTGGAAGCAAAGAGAAGAAAGAAGATGCTCTCGGGTGTTTGCCGGAGTCCATTAAACTACCCATGCAAACAGCATTTCACTCTTGTGTCTTTTCCTAACTGCCCCATTTTTATGAAAGCAGGTGAGCACAGGAAGGTGGGGGAATGCATTCTGTGCTCTCTGCTCTCAGATCTGGAGGAAGCCAGAACCTCTGCTGCTGCTCTTGCCTCTCATGGCAGGAGCTTTTTGCTGCTGTGCTGCTGGGAACTGCCCCCGAGGGCCGGGATGGAGATGAGATGCCTGGACACCCACACAGCCACACACACAGGGCCCCTTCTCTGCTCCTGTGACCCCCCCTGGCATCAGCAGAGGCTGAAGGGAACAACCTCTGCTGGAAAAAAAAATGGACAGGTGGTTTGGTTTTTTCCTATCAAAAAAAAATTTACTTGAGGAAGATGTTTGCCCTGGAAAACTTCACTGAATTTATAAACAACTTCTCTAATAATGAGGAGTATTTGCTGCTGCATCCAGTGCATGTTCCCAGTGCTGCTGTCAGCTCATGGGATTTTGGTGGCTGTGGGACTGGTGCCATTTGTCAGCTGAATGCTTTTGGAAACAGTGTTGGGTTTCTGCAGGGAAAAAAAATGTGAAGAATTAGAAGATATGACAAAAAAAAATAGAAATTACTGCTTTCTGTGGATGTATAAATAAATTTGTTCCTGCCCTATTTTAAGCCCGGGCACCCTCATGCCTGCAGCACGTCACGAGCCCCATGTTCAGGATCCTGTCCTTGCTGCCAACCCACAGCTTTGGTCACAAGCCACAGAAATAGGAATAAATAAATAAACCTCAGTTTCCAGCTCTTCCCTCTGGTTCTGTTTGCTGTTAGGGAACCTGGAGAAGCGATGCAGTGATGCCATGTGCTCCCTCCTTCCTGATGGGAGGGTGGTAAAAATAGTTGGGAGACACAGGCAGGGCTGTGTCTTTCCTGATTGTGACTGGGGGGATTGTGGGCACTGTCCCCCTGCCCCCCTTTGGCACAAGGCTCCGGTGTGGGGACACATCCATAAGCATCTATTTAATGGGATTGATGTCTGTAGCTGGCAAAGGATGGTGTCTCATGGGAGGGCTGAAGCGAGTGAAGAGGTGTGAGATGCGATGTGAACCACTGTCAAAGCCTCTCAGGGTTTGCTCTGCACTCCCATATTCCCAGGGAAGTGGGGATAAGCCATTGGTTTCCCTCCAGCTTTGCTGTCCATGCGGAGGATGCCAGAGCAGGTGTGAGTTGTTTGCACTTGCACAACTCAGGGATGGGGAGAAGAAAAACACCCCCTCCTTCACCAGGATCTTGTTTACACCTCTGTGTTAAACTATTTTCACTATTACACCTCATCCTCCTCAGGGAAGGGCCTTCTCCTTCCGCAGGTGAATGGCCACAGTTATTTACAGGCAGTCCTGTGGTGGGAAATGGTATAGAAAAAAGTTAAAATCATCCCTAGAGAGCCAGAAACGGTAGCTGAGGTGGCTGAGAAAACATTCGTGTTTTCCTTTTGTATGTGCAAGTGTTTCCATGTGTGCTGGAGCACATTAGAGCTCACCATGGGAAAGTGTCCTGGGATATCTCTGCAACAACATCTTTCCAGGTGAGGAATCCTGTCCCATGGCCAGGTCTAGGACTGGTGGAGATATTTCAGCTTCTCTTTGCTCTCCTTTTCCTCACATGAGCTGTTTTTTTGTCTCATTTTCTCTGCAACAGGGTCAGTATTTGGATCCTGCCTGTGCACTGGAGTTCAGGTGTGTTGAAGCTGTCCTGAAAATACTCTGGCAGTAGAGATTCCTGCAGCAACGTGGCCAGAGGGATAAAAGGTTCAAGGAATTGAATGATTTTATCATTAAAAGAGAGTTGAAGATGTGTTATGTCTTCAGTGGAGGTTGGAGTGTTGCTTCTCCACGACAAATTAGAGTAAAATGGAAGTAGGTAAAACCAAGTGTTGTGAAAAGCACAACAGAAATACACACAACTAATAAAGCAAGAGAGGAAAAGAAAACCCAAACACTTACAAACCCCAAACATACTGCCTTTGGTAATTCTTACAATGAGTTATTCAGTAACTTTATTTTACATGGAAATGTAAAATGACTTTTCTGTTGTCACTGCTTATAAAAGGGACCTCTCCAGGGCTGCAAGTCAGAGAATGGCAATTCTGTTTCAGCTTGTGCTTTTCGTTAGCAGTAATAAAACACTTTGAGCTCTGTTCAGCTCCAGCTGAAGCCATTCACTGTCACTTTGGGGCCCTGAGGTCCAGCCCCGCTCAGCATCAGTGAGCCCAGGATTGTAGAGGGTCAGAAGAGGACTCATCACATGGATGAGCTCTGTGTATGCACCTGGTGAGGATGAAACTCATAAAGTCAGCTGTAGGGGTGTCCTGGGCACTGCCCTTGGTCCATATCCTGGTGCTGGAGAGCTGGGCAGGCAAAGGTTTGCTGGGTGTCACAGCAGTCTCTGCCCCATGTATGGCGCCACGGCAGAGCATCCATGGAACGTTGGATGTGGCACAAGGGAACGGAGGAGATGTGGGGCATCTCTTGGGACTGGAGTGGAATTGCTCCCTACTCCAACTGTCAACAGATGTGGCAGCACCTACTTAGTCATTATAAACTACAAGTGGGGGCCCAGAGCTAATTGCAGCTCTAAATGACTGTTATTATGCCGTGGCTGCTCCTTGCCTGCTGGATGGAAACCAGATGCTCAGGTTATTAAACAGACACAAGCCAGGTGCTGACTGCCTTGTGTAAGTAAAATAGGAGCTGATTTCCTGCAGGAGTGAGTGTGGTCATATATATGCCAGCACCCAAGGATAGAAGGAGAAAACTGGGGACAGTGTGGCCATTGTGGCTGGGGGAACCCCTGATGAGGGGTTTAGTACCACTCGGATGGATGGACTGGATGCAGAGTTGATGAGGGTTTTGGGGTAGTTACTGTGCTCCAGAGCTGTTCTGTGAGCAGGTCAGCAATGTGTTGTGTGTTGAGGAAAGTGTCTCTGAGTGAGACACCTGCCCTGCTGGAAAGGACCTGGCAGGTGACACAAGGTGACACCCTGGCACAAGGTGAAAAACCCACAGCAGCATGTGGGGCTGATTCTGGGGGGAAATAGGGAGACCTAGATCAGGTTTGTGGGGCACCCACAGTATTTTAATCTCACAAGGAGAGCTTTTATCACTGGAGAACCTTTCACCTCAAAATGCTTTACCACGATCACAAGCACGGCAGGTAAAAATTAGAGTTGGTTGTGACCAGAGCTAAGAGTTGCCCAACTAATACCAAGGTGGTCCCAAGACAGTGTTTCTCAACAGTTCTGCGCCTGCAATCTCCACGTGACTCGTCTGTCATCACACGGCTGCCTGTGCCAACAGGGAGTGCTCCATGAGTTACCCTCGGCACGGGCTCGTGTTTGAGCCCTGCAGGAACTGAGCCTCTGCCAGCAGCTACAGTGAGTACTTCTAGTACTACTAGTAGTAGTTTAGCTCGTGCCAAACACCACAGCAGTGCCTAACTTGTCCTCACTGCCTTCAGGTGGAGGGAGGTGCTAGAGACACTGAGGTGATGGAGCTGCTGGCGCCTCTGAGCCTTCACAGCTCTTCACAAAAGCAGTGGAGAGTGCCAAGGGGGCCACAGCCTGCTGCAAACTGCCTGATTTCTTTCTGTAGAGGGAGCTTGGAGTAAGTTCTGGGGGGTTATATGAAGTTGAGAGGGAGGTTACTGCTCATTGCAGGGGTGTGGGACTAGATGAGCTTTAAAGGTCCCTTCAATCCAAACTATTCCATCATTCTGTTGGAGAGAACCATTTGTTTGGCTTCTAAGGCTTTAACTGGGTAACTGGAAGTGTCTTGGAGTAGTACCAAACCTCAGATGAGCCCAGAGCAAAGCTGTGACAGCCTAGACCTGGGCTTTGCTGAGTCATTTTTATTGGAATCAAAGAGCAGTGGAAAACCAGCCATTTTCACGCAGGAATTCCCCCTCCCCAAGCACTGCTCTGTCCTCCCAGGCCACAAAGATACATTTTTGTGTCCCAGCATTTGCTCTGGATGCAGTTGGGCTGCTCTGGCTCTCGGAGTGGCTCTGCCTCAGTAGGAGCTTGGTATGATGTCAATGTTTCGAGTGGGTGAAGCAGAGGAGGCAAAAATAGACATTTAGACATTTTTCCAGTTAGGCCTTTTCAAAAAGGAGTATTTATAGCTTGGTGCATGAACACAAGCTCTCTTTGTGCTACCAAGTGCACCACAGCACATCGCCCCCTCAGACCCTCGGCCTCAGGATGGGTCCAGCTTTGACCTCCTGGCAGTAAGAGCCTCTGTCTCCCTTCACCACACCAGGGTGCTGGAGGTGTTTCCAGTCCAGGCATGAAGCACCCACCAAGATCTTGGAGTGCCCAGGGGCTGGATCCCTTGCAACAAGGTGCCCTGACTCATCTTCAGAGTAGGGTTGCAGCACATTGGGGTCTGAGCCTCAATTTTGTGATTAACTCTGAAGCATATCGAGGATACTGATCAGGGTGGTGAAAGGTCCAAATCACTACATTTCACTTCACCTCTGTTTCCCCATCTCTGGAATTTACTACACAGTTTTGAAGTGCTCTGAGACTTTTTCAAGGTGTTGTTTCACAGCTGAACCACCTCTCCGGGTCTGACCTCACTTGCAAGGGGTTCTGGGTCTGTTCTCACAGGTTAAAGCTCTTTAGTTACTGTTCTCTCCACTGTTTCAGTAGGAGTGGGAGGTTGGATGTGGGTGGCAGGTGAAGAGGTTTTCAAAGGCCAGCACTGACTCTTCAAAAACTGTGAACTGTATTTTCCAAGGAGATTGTCCTGCTGCCACTCAGCCAGACGTGCTGGTTATTTTGGGCTGTGCTCTACAATCTGAACTGCACAGGGATGGTGCCCTGAAGGCCTTGGGTGTGTGGTGATGCTGCTCACCAGAGTGGCTGGTTTATATGTTTGTATTTATGGATCTGTTGTGACACTTTAAAGAGCAGCCTGGTGAAGGGTTTAAACTGACTCTTGTGGGAGTAAAACTCCCAGATCTCTGTGATAAGTAAAAACTCTGTTGGCAGGAGGGTGGGGCTGATAATGCCTGGGAGTTTCTGCAGGTGGAGAGGATTCAGTGCCTTGCAGAATCACTTCTAGAATCCAGAGGGATTTAACTTTTGCACCTTAAAAATAGGAAAAATAACCCCAATGAGCAACAGCTTTAAAGCCTGGCACGCTGTGCCATACAACTCTGAAGGGGAGACTCCAAAACTTAGCCAGAGATCCCCATCTCACCTCAAACTGCTTTTCATCAAACCTTGTTCTAATTTCTGGCATGTTCTCCAAGCTGCCGGAGCAGGACAATGAGCTCCATTCCTCTGGCTTGTCTCACAGGGCCCAGCTATGTGCCAGCTCATCAGGCTCCCCACGCTTCTGCAGGTCCGAGGTCAATGCTGCCTTCCTGGCTCTGCATCCCTGCCCTGGTCCAGCACTGAGAGCCTCTGCTGCATCAGCAGTGGCATTTGGATTCCTCCCCTGCAGAGGCAAAGTCCAGAAAGGCTGAGTATCACAGCCCTGCCTGGATTTCCTGAGTTCTGGGTGTAGGAAAACCATCTTGGGGGGTGTGGGCGTGGGTGTGTGACAGATGTTGTCTGAGTGCCTGGTTACCAAGTGGTAGCTTGGAAATGCAGTTGCACACTCAAAATCCATCTACTCCAGTGAAACAACCATCTTCAGAGGGATTTTGCTGTGTTCCTGCTTTTATTTGGGTTCAAGGCTTATTAGGATATTACAACATGACTGAAGATCATGGGAAGGAGAGACAAATGCTGTAATTTCAGTCTTTCCAGGCTGATCATTCTTTTTCTTCTTTTGCCTTGTCCTCCCTGTCTCCATCTCTCAGTTGAACTGGTTTTTACCACAGCAGGGACAGGAGGAAATCTGAAAGGCTGAATGAGATTTCCCTGGCTCAAATGTCAGGGTGAATCCCTCCACCACACTCCCACAAAGCTCCAAAGGATAGTCACCTTTCTCCCTGTCTTCAGTGGGTGGCACCTACTTTGAGTCCATTCTTAGCCCTGCAGTGGGAATTTTGAGTTTGCAGTTTGGGATGAACGAAGGATTTTTCCACTTTTCTTGTAATGGAAATTTCTTAGCAGCTAAATGAAACTTGGATACTTTTTAAAATTTTTCTCAGTGCGCAGTAGATACTTTTAAAAAGGTGTTGCAGTTACTTGTTAGAAATCTGAAAACCACAAGCTGACTTGGATTGGGATTTGACTGCAGATTTTCAGTTTTTAAATAGATAAATAAATGATGTCTTCTTATTGAGCCTGGAGAAGAAGAGACAGATTTTCTCCTATATCTCTAGATTTTCTGGATTATCTGGTTAGGAGGAAATGCACTGAAAGAAAGTGATGCTTCCTCTAGAAAATGCAGATTGTAGTCTGGAATGCAATTCAATTCATGTTCTGGATCACAGAGTGGTATGAGTTGGAAGAGAACTCAAAGTCCATCTCATTCCAACCCCTCTGCCATGGGCAGGGACACCTTCCACTATCCCAGGCTGCTCCAACCTGCCCTTGGACACTCCCAGGGATGGGGCAGCCACAGCTTCTCTGGGCACCCTGTGCCAGGGCCTCCCCACCCTCACGTTGAAAAATTCCTCCCTAATATCCCATCTAACCCTGCCCTCTGGCAGTCTGAAGCCATTCCCCCTTCTCCTGTCTTTCTTGGAACCTGGAAGAGGTTCTGAGGTCTCCCCGGAGCCTTTTCTACTTCAGGCTAAACAGTTCCAACTCTCCCAGCCTTTCACATCAGGTTAATGTGTGAGCAGGGTCATTTGTAGGTCTGTGGTAATGCCTTGTTTGGAGGAGTGCACATCTCTGTCCAGGGAAGAGCTGCAGAAGGATCTGACTACTTCATCTCCTGTCCTTTTCTTTCCCAGCAGCTGGAATATTTACTCTGCTGGGAACAGGGAACATGGGTTCTCTTGTGGTGGCCAAGCTGGAGACGAACAGGTCAGGTATAGTGCAGCACCCTCTGAGATGGGTGAGCTGGTGTCCTTGCCATGGGCTGAGGAGGTACCAATCACTCCCTGCCCAGAAATAGGGAGCTGCTGGAGCTTAAAACACAAACAGCAAGAGGGAAGAGGCAGCACATCACTCAGTCCTTGTTTACAAAGGTGGGATCAGCTGTCCTTGGTGGGAGGGGGGGACTGCAGTTCCACCTCTTCTCATCCATCTCCAAGCTCTCTCCTTGACTGTATGCCAAGGGCTGCACATGCAGGAAGCAGAGTGGTGGCTCGTGGTCCTCTTCTGTAAAACAGATCACTTTTTACAGTCATAAGGAGCCAAAATCAGATCTGTTGCTCTCCAAACATCACTGCCAGAGAGATGCCAGAGCTGTAGTGGAGGATGGCACAAAAGGCAGCAGCTGGGAAAGGTCTTTTGATTTTCAATCAAGGTTGACAATTCCTACTGGACTCCTACTTCGGGGAGGGATGGTTGTTCCCAGACCTCACGAGGACCTCTCAGGCTCTTGGTGGGATATCTGGAGGCCACTCTGTGGCAGCTCCTCTGTGATTAAAGGATTTCCCCACTGGCATCCTGGGCTCCCTTCTAGCAGCCTGAGGATGTGGATGGCATTCCAGCCACCCACAGAGGTCATGTCAGCTAAAGGAGCCAGAAGTCTGAGGAGTTTCAGTCAGTCATGTGCCCGTCTGCCACTGCCTCCCATTGCATCCCACACTTGGTGCTGCAGAGCAGGAAAGAGCTTGTTGTATTCGGACTGTGTAAGATCATAGAACCACAGAATGGTTTTGGATGGAAAGGACCCTAAAGATCATCTTGTTCCACTCCACCAGGTCATGGGCAGGGACACCTCCCACTCTCCCAGGTGGCTCCAACCTGGCCCTGGACACTTCCAGGGATGGGGCAGCCACAGCTTCTCTGGGCAACCTGTGCCAGGGCCTGCCCACCCTCACAGGGAAGCATTTCTTCCTAATATCCCATCAAAACCCACTCTCTGTCAGCGTGAAGCCCCTCCCCGTCATTCCCCTGTGAAGCCATTTTCACTCCAGGCCCTTGTAAATAGTCTCCATTTTTCCTGTGGGCTCCCCTCAGTTGCTGGAAGGTGACAATCAGGTCATCCCAAAGATTCTCTTCTCCAGGCTGAACAATCCCAATTCTCCCAGCCTTTCCTCACAGCAGAAGTGCCCCATATCTCTAATCCCCTTGGTGCCTCCTCTGGACTCTCTCCAGCAGCTCCATGTCCTTCCAGTGCTGAGCCCCCAGAGCTGGAGGCAGCTCTGCATGTGGGGTCTCACTGGAGCAGGACAGAGGGGAAGAACCACCTCCTCAATCTGCTGGCCACATTTCTTTCCTCTCAAAGGGTTTGTACTGAATTTGGGGTGCTTTACAGCAGGGTGACAGCCAAGGCAAGCCTTGCTCTGATGCTCAGCATGTCACTCCTCTGATTTCTTTCTAACCATTCCAGCAGCACATTTCCTGGAAGACACTGCAGCAATAAAATTAGCATCGATCCCCCTGAGCTGGAAGTGGGCTGTGCTGTGAGCTGAGGCTGTTAGCAGGGCTGTGGGGAGCTCTGCGGGGCAGAGATGAAAACCTGCTGGGGGAACAGAACCTCTCTGTGGCTGCCACAGCCTTTCTGGGCTGCAGGCCAGGCTCCTTCGGGTGGATTAATGGCAAAGTACAGCACTGATAACGAGAGTGGTCCTTTCCAAAGGAGAGCTAATCCAGGGCTCCAGACTTGCTGATTCACTCTCTAATGGATAAACAGGGATGCTCTGCCTGTGCTCCATGTCTAGACAAAGCAGAGTGTGCAGGGAAAGGTGCTCTGTGAACAGCCAGGTAATTTGTGGTTTCTTAGACACGTGGCAGCATTTCCCTAGAAACTCTCCTCCCTGGAGGATCTGACAGTGCAATGATGTGGAAATGATAGGGGGAAGCTGTAAAACTGGGCGAGGCAGGAGCCAGAGGAGACTTATGACAGTGACCTTGGAGTCAGGTAACAGCAGTTGTGCTCTGCCCAGGTAACAGTAGTTGTGTTCTGCCCGGGAGACACCCGTGGTGTTCTGCCTGTCTGCATGATGGTGAGAATGCAAAGGCAGGTGGGAGTGAGCAGGGGGTCATGTCATCCCCAGGAAGGGCAGTTTACTGATGGAAAAGGCTTGGGGAATCCACTGTAGGATGCCGTTTTGCATAGGGATTTGCCTGTAGTTTATCATCCTGCAGGATGGTCCAAGTGGATGCCAGGATGGGGTGAGTTTGGTGCTTGCAGCCACACAAACTACACTGTCCCCATAGTGACGCAATAGGGCAGTTGAATATTCCTGCCTTTACCTGTCTCTTAAAACTGCTTTCCACCTGTGAAAGACGTTTTGAGGTGAAGGCAGTTCGTTTAGGAACATGAATCTGTTTTTGTGCCTTGAACAGAGTCAGTTCCTTCATCTGGTGTGAGCACAGTTGGGCTGGGATGAATCCATGGCTTCGTGGAGGTTGGTGGCACTGTGTCTGTTGTTTGGTGCCTCCTGGGAAACTGGTCAGGCCCAGTTCCTAAGGGTAGGGCTTTAGTCTCAGGCTCCCTGTGAAACCACAGGGTATCCCAAACCTCAGTCCCAGCTTGGATAGTGTTTTCAATTCCTCACCATTACTAGGGGATTCAGAGTGGTGTGGGTACAAGGGCATAACATCCAACATGATGCCACTTTCTACCTAAATATCTGGGGTTTGTGGGAGGGCAAATAAATCAGTTTAATGACAGCCAAAGCTCAGCAGGACACTCTTCCCCACATATGGCCAGGATTTCTCGGATGACATTCCTGGTGTGGTCACACACACTTTGGCCATGCAGAGCAGCTCTAGTTCACACTTGGTTTTGTGCTGACTTTAAACTTAAACTGCTCCATTTTCCAAGCTGCTGAGGACCCATTAGGGTCCAATCCAGCCCCCACTTTGCTGCCTGCAGGCCGCTGGCCCAGGGCTGAGTGGGCAGAGCAGAGTTTCCAGCTGTTTCTCCAGCCAGGGTTTGAGAGGTGGGATTTTGAAATCGGTAGAGTGAGATTTCACACAGAAGTGAACTTCACTCCAAATTTTGGCCAGATCCCTTGCTTCCAGCACTGCAAATGAGGCAGATCAATTATGCTAAAACAGGAAGTGGAAATTACAACTCCCCTGGCTTTGTTCCAGGCCCTAAGTTTGCTGGAAAACATTCCAGCTGATGTGCTCCACGCACGGACTCCCTCTGGGATAGAAGGGATCCTGCTGCTTTTCTTCATGCAGATCCCCCCATCCCACCACCCTGAGCCTTGCCCAAGCTGTGCTTCTGCTCCCACAGCACTGCAGGTGCTGGGGACACTCTGGGGAGCAGCTTGGTGAAAATCTGAGTGCTAAGTTTCTCCATGTGCTCTGAACCCAGGACATGGACTGTAGGAAGAGATTTTTCCCAACTAATGTATTTCCCAACAACTCAGTTTCTTTTTTTGCAGCTGGACAGGCTGAGACTGGTACAAGGTTTCTGATCAAGAAGCAGAGCCAAGAGCTGTGCCTGGGAGGGTCAGTTCCAGGGTGAACCTCTGCCCTGATCCCACATCCTGCAGGGAGGAGAAACCTTCCTTTAGAGTTATGTCACAGGAGGGACATGCTGAGAAGTTTCACTTCTTCAAACAGCCAGATTTTGGACAATTTCCAGATGAGTTCTGGTGATGAATAAGCACTTTTGCTCTGGAAAACTCTTCCTTCCCCTCCTTGTATCAGCATAGCCTCCCAGGACTAATGGCCACATTGCCTGAATTCCAGGAGAGCCACCTCCCCTTCCCTCCCCACCCCTCCCAGGGCTGACACAGCTTTTGAGAGGGAATAGGGGTCTCCCAGGAGCTGTGAGACCCTCTGCTAGCTCCAACCCAAAGCCACTTCCCAGCCTTTCTCTTGGTGGTGTGCCTGGTGACAAACTGGGATCAGCAAGTTCAGCTTCTTTCATAATTTGACCGAGGTCACCTTGGATGGGGTCGTATCACGTGCTCCTTTGGGGCAAACCAGGGCTTTCCCATGGATGTTGGTGAGGCTGTGGTTATTCCAACAGCACCAAGACCAGGATCTCCTGCCAAGTGCTTTCCCTGACCCTTCAGGATGATGGAATATCTCTCCATGTGCAACCTTTGGCAAATAAGGAGGTATTTTCTCTGCTTCCACGCCACAGAATCCCACTCTGCTGTTGTCCAGGCATGACATCACTGTGCTTGAAGAAACTGCTGTGGCTGGTTGGTTTGTCAGCTTGTTGGTGTTTCCTGGGCTTTTGAGGCTCCAGCTCTGCCTTTCCTTCCTTCTCTTTCACTTCTCCCTCTTTGTTCTTATATATATTTTGCATCTGAGGTTTAAAAGGATGACTCATCTGGAGAAAGTGTGCAAGGACATAATCCAGGCCTTTAGAGAAAGCAGTCATGACACATCTACGTGTGGCTTCCCCTTAAAGACAAGCTGAATATCCATAGAGCAATGCAGCTCTAATCCTATAGAGGCTAAAAACAGGGTGGAAAACACTCTCAGGGAGTCAGTCCCTTCCACAGGTCCCAGCAGATAATTGTTTTTTTGTAGCGTGCCTTGAGCATTAATGTGAAGGGATATTTTGGACTGAGAACTGGGAACAGATCCCAGCGTGCTGGAGCCTTCATGAGGGCTCCTGGCAAGTGCTCACTCTTCTAGAACACAAAATATTTGCAAGTCCTGCTGAGCTGCCTTCCCGTGGGGAGCAGTGAGGACACTGGGCTGTGTGTGTGGATATGTCCCTCTCCACGGGCTGGATGGGGCTCTGTGGGAACCCAGCGCATCCCGTTCATCCACCATAGGGTCACGGGGCCAAATGCCAGAGGTTTTCTCCCTGAAATGGAATCTCCCTATGAAACGTGGGGGATTGGTTTTCCTGCTGTGACCTGCCAAATGGCAGGGTTTGATCTGGGAACGGGCTCTGAGCAGAGGAGGAAAAGGGACAAGTGGCACGGACTCACCAAGTGTCTCCTCTGTCCCTGCCCTGGCTGAGCTGCTGCTTTGGTGAAGAGGCTTCTGCACCAAACACTTGGACTCTCACTTTGTATTCACTTGGGGGAAAAAAAAAGGTGTCTAAATCTTAGAAACAAGTTTCTTGGTGCTTAAGCCCCTTCTGAAGGTGGATCTGGGGTTGTTCTGTCACTGGTGGGGTGGTTTCCCTTCCTTTTCCTTTGTTGTCTGAAAGTCTTGGGTGACTTTGCAAAGAGGGAGAGCGGGTGCCTTCACTCTGAGACAGGTAAAAATTCCTCATCTTTGTAAAGGGTTGAGCCAGAGGCTGAATGCCCCACTTGGATATTGTCTTTTATTATTTTTGTTTGTTTTTTTTTTTTAAATCTGATATGAAACAAGAGACCAAAGTTTAGCCGGTGGCTGGATCCACATTCAGGCTATGTCTCAGGAGCTGTCCCTGAGAGCATCCCAGGTTTTGCTCAGTGGAAAACTCGTTAGCAGGAGTGTGATGAATGAGGCTCTGTTACAGACATTTCAGAGACCAGCAAAGCCCCGTTGGGTTATTCAGGATTTCATGGTGCTCTCGGAAACATCCCAGAGGGGGAGCGGGTGGGTGGTGCTGTCGGAGCACAGCTCCGGCTTTCGCTGCTTTTCCTGTTTCCCTTTTAGGCTTCCTGGAGTGCTCAGTGCAGTTTGGGCTGGAGTTTGTGAATGAGCACTTTGGAAAGGGATGGAGGCTGGGAGAGCTGGGGTGGGCTGTGAACATACGTGGGCAGATGCCCCAGGACCCCTCACTGATCCCATCCCGGTCTGCTCCCAAACATCTCAGAGGGTCCATCCAGTTTATTTCCCACTTTGGGCTTTGCTCTTGTGCCTCCACATTTTTCTTGCAGATTCCAACAAACTTGGATAAAACTTTTTTTTTTCAAGCTTTTTTCTCCCCAAAAAGGTTTCCTCACTTTAAGGGGAACAGAATCTGGGGTCTGAATTCTTTACTCTCCCAAACAATTAGTTTCATATTGACTCAAGCACAAATATGCTCTCTGCAATCCAATGTAAAGAGTCGTGGAGCCAACAGCTCCTTCCAAGTGCTTTGTGGTGATGAAATGAAGGACCATACCCCGTGTCCTGCCCCAGCACTTGCGAGCAACTACTCAAGTGCCTGATCCTGAAGCTGCTGAACACCAGCCCAGCGTCAGAACTGGACATCAGGGCTCCTGTAATTGTGTTCAGATGAACGACGGTGACCCCTCTCTGGAACACAGCGTGAGGAATAAGTGGGAACAAGCGCCGTTCCCTGAGGTGGTGGGCTGTCAGGACTGTGTCACCCTGGTTTGCTGGTGGCAGGGCTGTGTTTCTGTGCTTGGCTGCTCTGGGTAGCGTTTGCCTCTGGCCCTGGCAAGTGCAGAGAGCACAGCTCACATTACCCCGACCTTCTCATGTTACAGAGCTTTTTGTCCCTGGCAGCTATAAAAAGCCTGTAGTGAAATTAAAACCACAGCGTAGCTCCTGACTCTGCTGGTGGGATGTTTCTCTTCCTTTCTAAATGGAGCAGAAGATGAGGAGGAGGGATGTGTGGGGCGGTGCACGGAGTGTGTGTGAATCAGAGGGAACAAAGAGCGTCAGGGCGGTGTCTGTTCATGTTCCACTCCCGCTAAATCCCCAGGAAACCGTATCTCCTCCTTTAGCAAAGTGCCTAAAGTTAGGCAGGACAGACATGGTCCACTGAGCCATTTGAGACCAAATTTCAAGTGTGACCCTCAGAGGTTCTCCTGAGTGGATCAGCTTGTGTCTAGTGGAAGGCGTCCCTGCCATGGCAGGGCATTGGAGCAAGATGGATTTTAAGGTCCTTTCAACACAAATCATTCTGTGATCCCATTATATTCTCCATCTGTGTTTCCCTAGGAAAGGTTGGTCCAGATCTGCTCATGCTTCTCCATTTGTGTGTTGTGGACCAGCTCCAGGAAGGTGATGGAAAGCTCTCAGGACTCTCCCCTGCCACCTCGAGGTGACCTTGCTGAGGCAGGTTGGGGACAGTGGGCACACTGCTAACAAGGCAGAGCATGTAAGGAAGACAGAAGGTGGAGTGAGGTCTGTTGGTGGAAATAGCAATGGAGAATATAGGAATATCACAGAAGCACAGAACTTGCTAAGCTGGAAGGGATCCACAAGGATCATGGAGTCCACCTTCTGGCCCTGTCCAGGACATCCCAACAATCCCAACTTGTCCCTTAGAGTGTTGTCCAAACCCTCCTGGAGCTCTGGCAGCCTCGGGGCTGTGCCCACTGCCCTGGAGAGTCTGTTCAGTGCCCAACTACCCTCTGGGGAAAGCACCTTTTCCTGAGATCCAAACTGATACTGCCCTGACCCAGCTCCACCCATTCCCTTGGGTCCAGTTGCTGGTCAGCAGAGAGAAGAGATCAGTGCTTTTTAATTTCAAGCTGAATTTTGGTAAGGATCTCTTTTCTGAAGTCTGAAGGTGAGGACATTGCTGTCTCCAATGCTATCGGGGTGCCAGTGGGTAGGTTGTGCTTCTGGGACCATTCTTGATACTGGAGAAATCCATCCTTCTCTGAACTCTGCTCTTTCTTTTCATCTCATTGCTTTGGGACTTTGTTTTTGCTTAGGACCTGAATGATCGGGGAAGGGGTGTTCATCTGGGCAGAGAGGAGCTGCAGAACAGGGACAGAGCCTCAGGGCTTGAGACCCACCTTCTCATTTTTGTCTTTTCCCTTGTGGCATCCAAGGACCTGTTGTCCTGCTCTGCTACACTAAACCTTTCCATCTGTTTTCTCTTCCCTTTTTCCTATATTTTGAGAGAGTCAGCTGGAAATAGCCCAACTTGGTCTGGGGGACCTGGAGAAGTCCCCAGATGCTCCAAGGGATAGATGTTTTGAGAGCCATTGCTGAACCAGTTCCTCAGCACAGAGCTAGGGGGAGGTACCGCCTTTCAGATGAGACAAAATCACAGTTCCTGTGACCCTTAAAAATTCTGAGGGGCTTTTTGTAAGGCTGGAGATGTTAAGGCCATTTTTATGGCCAAATGCTTGTACACTTTCCTTGGAATTTTGGTTTTGTAGTGTTAGAATATCTGCTACTTCTTCTCAGAGTCATCTATGCTTTCTTCATCTCTCTGTGACTGTTGCAGAAAAGATTCTGTATTCCATACCTTTCACTCAATTCAGGAATTTGTCGGTTGAAAGGCATTAATTACATAAGTGACAATGATGGGGAATTTTCTTGGGCAGGAGCAAGTGATTCACTGAGGAGTTCTCTTTGTATTGCCCACAGGTGATGCTCCATTTCCTGCTCTGGCTTCCTTATGTTGAGTGAAAGATTGGTCTGAAAGTAAAGAGATTTGGAAAAAAAAATCCAACTTGTGGGGAACTTCCACACTGATGCACGATGGAGATGCTCTACCTGGCACTGGCCAGCCTGGAAGGCAAGGAAGGCACGTTGTGGTGGCCTGTGCAGCCTGTAGACAGCTCCTCCCTATCCTGTTGTGGCCCTCCAAGCAGATAAGGGCAACCAGATGCAGAAATGAGATGATTTTCTTAGCCCAAAATACACTGTGAATGTGGGGGCCCCTCTAGAAATGTAAAATGTAAAAACAGTTTCATTTTCACCTCTGCAGGAGAACGAGAGATAAAAACCACAAAGTGAGAAGGTGTCACCAGGAACTACAGGAGAACCAACACTTGAGTCCTATCACCCCTCTGTTGATATGACAGTGTCTCCCGACTGATATTATTGTCTCCCAACTGGTGCTAGTGTCTCCTAAGTGATGTTAACACCTCCCAGCTGGTGTTGGGTCTCCTAGTTGATGCTGTACTGCTGTCACAATGTTTGAACCCCAGCCTCTCGCACTGTCTTACAGACATCTAGTTTTGAGGTGTGAGGGTTTCTTTGCAAGCACAGGGATGTGAGGAAGTCACATCAGGTGGAGGGAAGTGGCCCACGAACTCCTGTGGGGGCTGCGTGGGTGCGTGCAGTGGCTGGACCATTAATGCTGGGCTGTGAGTGGGTTGGTGACCACAGCACACTTTGCTGAGTGGGGAGGGCAGCCCTGAAGAGCAGGACTCCATCTCCAGTCACCTTGGGGGATCCACAGGGAGAGAAGAGAGACCTCATTGTAGCTACAACTTCGTCCTGAGGGGCAGAGGAGGGGCTGCTCTTACCTCTGCTCTCTGAGACCAGTGACAGGACCCTGTACCGAGGGAACAGCTGGAGTTGTGTCAGGGCAGGGTCAGGAGGGATCTCAGGCCAAGGCTCTTCTTTGCCCAGAGGGGGGTTGGGCACTGCCCGGGCTCCCCAGGGCAGTGGGCACAGCCCCAAGGCTGCCAGAGCTGCAGGAGGGTTGGGATGATCCTCTGGGGACAGGGGGGACTCTTGGGGATGGGGCTGTGCAGGGCTGAGGGTTGGACTGGATGGTCCTTGGGGGTCCCTTCTCACTCAGCACTCTAACTCTAACTAGGATTCCCCACCCCGGTGTATTTTTGTTGTAGTTTCCTCTTTTCCCTGGTAAAATTTTCCTCCAGGCCCTGCCTTTCACCACCCGTGTGGTTTTAATCACATGCACGTGCTGAAGGAAGCCAGAGGTGCCGCGTGTCCCGGCCCTGTGTTTGTGGAGGGCTCCTGCTCCACACCTAAGGCTTCTTGGCTTGGATTTTCTCTTTCATGAATCAGGTCTCAGGGGAGGAAACTGTTGGATAATAGAGCCATTTGTTTTGGCAGCCGCCTGCGGGTGCCGGCCCTCCAGCCTTCCTGAATATGCACTCACATGTGAACTGCTCAGCCCAAGGGGTCGGCGAGGCCTTGATCTTTAGCCTTAATAAAAAGCTGGTCAAAATAACAATAAGCAAAGGAACCAGCTCACTGTGCTATGGTATCAGACAGCAGGAGCCCAGACAGGGTCCTTTCCTCAACCCCAGTCCCTGTGTGAGGCTGCTCATTGAGTTTGGGATCTCCAAGGACATGGAGCTATAAGAAGAAAGTGTTTCATCTCCTCTGAAGGAATCCCACTGGTTCCAGCTTCCCCTGCCCTGTTCACTGCAGAAATGAAACACTTCAATTTTAATAAAAGCATTCAGAATTCCTATTCCTAATCTTCTGGCAGCCATTTGTGGAGTGGGTGAGGCATCTGACACAGGGCAGGGTTAGGTGGGATATCGGGAAGAAATTGTTCCCTGTGAGGGTGGGGAGGCCCTGGCACAGGGTGTCCAGAGAAGCTGTGGCTGCCCCATCCCTGGAAGTGTCCAAGGCCAGGTTGAGTAGGATTTGGAGCAACTCGGGATAGTGGAAGGTGTCCCTGCCCATGGCAGGGGCTGAGACTGGATGACCTGTAATGTCCCTTCCAACCCAAATCATTCCATGATTCCATGATCTCCCGCGCTCCTGCCGTGCAGCAGCAGGGATGGAGATAACAGGGACAATTCACACTTGTTTCAAGATGCAGATGTCTGCCAGGATGAGCTGGGAGTCTCCCTGAGATGACTAAGACTCTTACAAAATGCTGGGAGCACCTCAAGACAGTATTTCAGGGCTAATGAATTAAAGATAAAATCTTTAGAGACTTCCTTCACAGCCAGGGTGCCTGGAGGGACCAGCCAGGGCAGGTCCTGCCCTGGTGCAGGGTGCCTTCAGGGGCTGGTCCTCACTGGGAGTGACAAGGATCGAGTCACTGATCTTACCACAGGAGAGCTCCTCGGGAAGTGACAATGCCTCCTGTGCCACCCATGTCCTGCCCTTGGCGTGTGCCAGGAGTGTCCCCACGCTGGCTCCACTATTCTGGTGACACACAGGAGGGACTGGGAGTTATGTCTGTCATTATCTCAGTAAATCCCTGCAGCACAGAGGGACGGGTGAATCATGGGGGGACAGCCCAGGTGTGTCTCCATGAGCGTTGCTGAGGGCCCTGACCTTGCTGACATTCTCCAGCATTCCCTTCCTTTGCCTGTGACACACCACACTCATCCCTGGGGAAGGTTGTGTCTGGAAGCCAAAGTGGAACCGTGGGGGATTTCAGGGGTGGAACCCCCAGTACCTCTGAGACTCTGTTCCAATGCTAAACGTGTCTGATTTTGCTCTGCAGACAGAGATCCCTCCCCAGTGATGCGGGACTGGTGCTCCCACTGGAGTTCTGCTGCTGAGGAGTGTGGGCAAAGAGGGACATGGAGTTCACCAGTGTCTGTGTTTTTGGGTGGGTTTTGAGGTGGATCCTTGGCGCCTGGCTTGTGTCTGTGTCACCCTCCCCTCTGACACTCTCCCATGGGAGACTAGCACAAAATTTGCACCTCACAAGGGAAGAAACCCCCTCTTTTTCACTAGTTCTGTAGATAAGCAGAAGCCAAATACACGTCTTTACAATCAGAGCCTTTTCAGTTATATCAGGAATTTGGGCTTTATAATATTTTCCACTCTGAAGGGCATTTCTCTGTGCTTTCCACTGGAGATTCCTGAATTCCCTCCAGTCTTTCTCTCCATCCCTTGAGGCAGGACAGCAGCATTAGCTCACAGCCCCTGGCCTTTCCCCTGGTCTTTTCTATGCTCACACTGGACTGGTTTTGCTGGGCACAGTGGGAATCCTGTGTTTGCCATCAGACAGACCTGCTGACTGTGGGGCAGGATCAGGACCTCCCACATTCACAGGATAAAGCCAAACACTGTGCTCCTGGGGAGATGCTGCCTTATAGGCTGACATTAAATGCCCAGAGAGAAGAATTCTTTCCGCTTTAGCCACCTCAGAGCTGGATATCTCAGCCATGCTACCCCTCTGCACTCACTTTTAGTCACTGGAAGGAGATTGGGATCTCTATCCATTTCTTACACACCTCCCAGGAGTCTCTGGTGGATGTTGCCAAGTTGGGGACTGGGCCACCACCTGACATATGAGGCTTCACTGCAAGTGGACTAAAATAGGAGCCCCATTATCCCACCAAGGGCAGAATAGGATGTGTCCCATCCCTATCCCAGGGGCAGAGCCCTGTCCCTGTGGAGCCCTGTGCCATCTCTCCCTCCCCCGCTCTGGATGCTTCCCTGTGCTTTTCCTCTGTGTCCTCCTTGCATTCCAAGGCTGTTTGGCTGACAGAGGCAGCATCCCAGCCTGGTTTTGAGATTCCATCTATCATCCCCTGGATGTCTTGGCTGGAGGCTGGGACACTTCTCCAGGTCTGGGGCTTGTCAGGAATGCACTAATTGCTGCTGGAACAAAAGCTGCTGCCGTGTGGTGCTGAGCACGAAGGGCTGATCCTCCCCAGGCCCCTGAGGATGCTCCTGGTGGGTCCTGCCTTGTGCCCAGCACACGCTCCTGCATAGTTGCAAAGGGCTCAGATTTATCTTTCCTTGTGCTGTTCTACTTAAAAGGCATTTTCAGGGCATGCCAAGAGCCTGCCTGGAAAAAGCATTTCCTCCTCCTCCTCTGTCCAAATACAGAGCTGCTCTCTCACATTTACCTTGAGTGATGGCACCTGAAATTCCAGGAGTTTTCCTAACCAAAAGCACTCCACATTCCCCAGATATTTGCTGCTGTCACGTTTGCCAGGTTCCCTGGTGTCTGCTGAGTCAGCAGCATTCCTGCACTTTGATTTTTATTTTTTTTTTAACCTGTGGTTTTTGCTGAGGCAGCATTATTTTCCTTATCTCCATGCCAGCACATTTGGGTAGGTCCCTGTGCCTCTCCTCCCTGCTCCCTAGGGATCAGACACTGGGTATGGCTGTGGGTGCCCTGAGTGATGGCACAGGCACCTCACAGCTGTGTCCTGTGATTTCCCCACACTGCCAGAATCCTCCAACACCAGTGCTTGGGCAGCAGGGAGCAACTTAGTGACAGCTTTCTGGAAATTAAAGGATGCAAAGAGAACTTAAAGTTGGGCATTGCAGTGGCTTTTCCCAGAGAAAAGGAGCAAAACTGTGTGCACGTTGTGACAAGGATGGTTTAAGTCACTCCTGGAAATTTGTGTCATAGAATCACAGGGTGGTTTGGGTTGGAAGGGACCTTAAAGATACTTCCATCCCCTTGCCATGGGCAGGGACACCACCCACTAGACCAGATTGCTCCAAGCCCTGGGGAACCTGGCCTGGAACACTTCTAAGGAATGTCAGAGTCCTGCAGGATCTGTCACTGCTGTCCCTTTGCCATGACATGCTTTGGGGAGGACAGAGGGGTGGAGTGATGCCCTCTTTTATTTCTATATTTAAGAATCCGTGGAGCTAAGGGAGGCCAGGCAGGCACTCTGCTGGAAACGCCTCTCTGGGATTCCTGGAGAGCGAGCTGAGCCCAGCAGGGCAGAACTCTCTGCACAAGAGGCACAAGTGACACTGGCTCTGGCACTGCTCCCAAGCCCTTACAGTATGTTTTGTACATATGCTGGTACTTTATGAGCCCTCCAAACATGCTCCTGTCATCCAAGATTCTGCTTTATTGCAGGTGGGGCTCATAGCAACCTCTCCTCTGTGTTTGCCTAACAATGCCCATCATGCTTTTATTTGATTCTAATCTCACCAAAGCGTGGCCATTAGCTTCTACATTTTTCATGCTGTGTGTCAGCTCCCTTTTTTCTCCTTGGAAGATTTCCAGGGAAGGGTTTAGCTGTTGGGAAGAGGAAGGTTGGGGCACTACCCCTCGTACATCTGACCACGTCTCCTTACAGCAAGATCCCTGGCACTGGGTCCCAGGGAGGTTTTGGGCCAGTATTTCTATTTTTATTGTTTACTTTTAAAACCCCTTGGATGTGGTTCTCCCCACCTGAGTTGGCAGTTTCCCCCCCTTGGCACTGCAGCTCCTGGAGCTGTGCTGTTGGTTGTTTTGGGAATGCAGAGGCTGCTTTTATCCTGCCTTTGCTGCAAAGTGGGTTTTTTTCTAGAGACAGTGCAGGATTGGGCCGTTCCCTGTACTCCATCCCTGTCTCTCTTTTCAGGCTGGCTGCTCACCAAGCTGACATATGTGGGCAAAGTGTCCCTGAAGTGAACTGGCAGAGCTGGCAGCCCAGGAGAGGGTGCAGAGCTGCCTTTCCCCATCTTGTGCAGGTATGTTTGGGAATGTCATCCTAGGGTTGTGGTCATGGGCAATGGGCTGCCAGGGGTGAAATACACTTGTGAGCTTGTTTTGGGGCAGGTGAAAAAAGGTGCTCTGAGTGCCAAATATCAAAAGATGCTGGAAAAGAAAGAGCATTTTTGGTGTTGGAAAATAGCCTGTGATGGTCAGGTGGGGTGTCAGAGCCCTCATGGAAGAGGGCAGGGTGACCTGTGTTGCCCTGCAGAAACAAGGCCAAGGGCCCCAAAGGAGCCACTGAGAATCCTCCTGGGGCCCTCAAGAGGTTTGTTCTCTCCTCCAACAAACCAACATTTGCTACTGGAAACCCTCTGGAGGCAGCGAGAGCACCAAGACCTGGGGCTGCAGAGCAAAGAGAAGTGGCATTTTCTGTCACTGCCCCTCACAGTCTGCAGTCCTGCTGTGATTAGAGGTGACTTTTGTCATCTTCTGCATCCTCAGGACCCCAGTAAATCCCCCTCACTGCCTGTGCTTTTTGTACTCCTGGGTCGTTTTTTTCATGTCTCCTTGTGAAATCAAGGTATTCAAAAAGCCTTAAGATGGCTAAATGTATATATGGCTATCTCCATATACACATTTGTCATCATGTTACATCCTGTGTGGTCAGGTCACACAAAAGGCCAATGGCATGTTGCCATGGGGAAAGAAAGACTTTGTCCATCATACCCAGCAGAAGTTGGTGATTTAATCCCAAGTAGACCATGGACAGGTGAATGGGGATGGAATCACACTGAGCCTCTCAGTAGCCTTTTTTATGCCAACTTTCAGGATTATAAAGTTGGAAAAAACATGGTCTCAGTTTCTGGCTTTGTCACTTATCTATTGGCACAGCATTTTAACAGCAGCAAATAAAAGATGGGTGAGAGTGTTTTGGGGATGAGTAGGAATGGAGTGTCCTAGTTATTAAAGCCAATGAAAAATTATTCTCAAGATAACTTTCCATATGAAACAGCAGGTTAATTGAACTTGAGCCATGCAGTAGAAATGTGCTGATTCCAACAATATTTTCCAGCAGAGAAAAAAAAAAAAAAAAGTGGAAATATTTTGTTTGGACAGTATCAGAATTCCAACAGAAGCAGAATGTTTCTATTCTGTCACTTAATTTCATGTAATGTAGAGTGTAAATTTTATATTTTATTGTCTTTAGAGATTCTATCATTCCACACACGATTAAGAAACGCACAGGAACAACAGAAATAAAGACAAGTGAAATACTGAAGTGAAACACTGTAATGGCCCTAAACAGATTGCTGGGAGGAAATGTTCCTTGGCAAACACAAGAATTCCAGCTTTTTGTGCAGAACCAGTATCAATCTCTCCCTTCATGTCAGAATTTCCCAAGTAATGGAAATTGCAGCTCCCAGCCAGCTCTGCTCAGGATGTAGTCTGAGTTAATTATTCATCGGAGCCAGATATAATCGGAGATAATTCAGAGGAAACCTGGGATAGCAGCACTGCTTTGAAGCCATGTCACATCCCTGGCTGGGGACGCAGAGCAGAGGGTGATGCTCAGCTTGCAGTGCCTGGGGATGGATGAGCTTCTTGGTGGATGGTTGCGGTCTGGTGGCAGAGGGGGTGGAAGGGACCATGAAGATCATTCACTTCCAGCCTCCCTTCCATGGGAAGGGACACCTTCCACTGAAGCAGGCTGCTCAATGCCCCATCCAGCCTGGCCTGTTGTGCCCACAGAGACCCGGCTGGGATGGTGCAACCCCTTCCTTGGGCTGGAGAGCCCCCCAGCTCACATGGCTCTGGGCTCTGCCCTGCACAGCTTGAGCTGTGGCTGCAAACGAAATAACGGGCCTGCAGCTGCCAGAGCCCAGAATTGACTTTGTTTGCTCCAGGTTGCAAAATCCTTGTGGAGTGTGACTCCATAGGAGTGAAGAGGCAGCAATCCATGCTGCATTGTGCAGGGAAGCACAGGGAACACGTGCAGGGTGGTTTCCCTCTGTGGCTGGAAGGGGTCTGGTGATGGGGAGTCACAGGAGGCACCCCCAGCCTTGGCACAGGGTCTCTCCACCACCTTGTGAAAAACAGGCAGTAGCAAGAATTTATCTCCAAGATTTCCAAACGAGTTGCTACATCAGCATTGCTGTTGGAAAGGGAAAACATGGGAGAGGAGTGAGGAGAGCCCGGGGCCACACAGTAATGCCAGGGGTTTGTTGGGGCCAGGCAAGGGTTGGTGCTGAGCCATCTGTGCCAGGACCAAGGAAACACAGACATGGGGCACAGCCCGTGCACATAAAGCTGCTTCCATGGTCCAAAACATGCTGCCTCTAAGTTTCTGCCGTGCAATTTGACCCAGCATTTCAGAGGAAGGCTTCACTACCAGCTAATTTGATTTTCATGGTGAGCACCGAGGTGTTTGGGTTTGTTCCTTTCAAGCCACCGGATCTTGGGAGTCCTGTGGCTGTATCAGCATCTCAGCTGCTGTATAAAACCAGTGACCATTTCAGGTCCATGGGATAATAGACTTGAAAAGCGAGGAGAAGATGTATTATTTTATACAGTTTCCAGAAAAGCAACATTTATTTTGGCATTGAAGACACATTTAAACATCCACTGTGCAGCCCCGTGACCCTGGGGGAAGATGCATTAGGGAGGAAATATGTAAATCCTTGGTTTAAGCTTTGAGAGTTGTTATACAGAGGAACAGAGTTGCCTTAATGCCCCAGGATGAGGAAGGGAAGAGCAGAGGCCACAGTGCCTGAACCTGGGACATTGGGGTCCAGCCTGGAGGGAAAACAGTTAGTGGAATTCCTCCTCCTGCCTGGTCTCTGCATGGGCAGGGGACCCACGCTGGGACAGCAAACATGGCCAAAAAGCCAAGAGATGTCCCCAGGGTCCCCTCCCAGCTCTGCCTGTAGCTGCTGCGGCCAGATTCACCTACCACAAGGGATTCCTGCTCCAGCAGTGATAATGGCATGAGAACTTTTCTGATAATTCCACAACAAATTTGTATTCACCTTGAAAGAAAAAATGCATCAGCTGCACCTCCCCCAGAAGCTTTCAACGAACAAAACAACTTTCTGTTTCTAATAAAGGTTTCTAGCATCAGCAGGTTTTATTTTCATTTTTCTTCTCCACAAAAGTTTCCATTGTGTCCAAAAGCCATTTTTTGTCAAAAAAGATTTTGATGGAAAATATTTTACTAAGTCTATTCGAAGCTGATACAAAGCCTCGCCAAGAAAGAGGGAATGAGTAAACCCTATGAAGCTGCTACTCAACACATTAAAGAGAATATCACCCCACTTCCCAGAGGCTCCAGAAGGTGTTTGTGTGGTCCTGGTGGTGGGGCAGTGGAGCTGGGATCATCAAAAGCCTGGGTAAATGCTAAACTAACAAATAAATCTGCTTTGCTCAGCAGCCAGAACTGAGCCTTCAAACTGGGGTGAAGTTTTCTAAATATCATCAGTCGTATTTTCTTTAAAGGAAGGAAGGATCTTAATTCCAGCATTCCAACCCAAAATAGACGTCTCTAAGAATAGCCCTTCCCCACTGCAGGGCAGGATGCCTGTTAGGAGGAAAAAGGGTTGGGGGAAACAAGGAGAACTTTCCCTAAATAGCCAGGCTGGAATTGGGAAGGGATGGGTTTCAAAACTGACTATGAGTGATTGTCCCTGGAGCATGCAACCCCCTGAGTTGGCTTGGAGATTCCAGTGGCCCTTTGGAAGAGGGCTGCAGCATCTCTTTGGCTCCCTGGGTTAATGGAGCTGTTCCTTACGGGACTGATGGCCACCCTATAGTGGATCACAGAATCCCAGAATAGGCTGAGTTTGAAGGGACACAAAAAGATCATTCAGTCCAACCCTCAGCCCTGCACAGGCCCATCCCCAAGAGTCCCCCCTGTCCCCAGAGGATCATTCCAACCCTCCTGCAGCTCTGGCAGCCTTGGGGCTGTGCCCACTGCCCTGGGGAGCCTGGGCAGTGCCCAACCCCCCTCTGGGCAAAGGAGAGCCTTGAAGGCCTGAGATCCACCCTGACCCTGCCCTGAAACAACTCCAGCCCATTCCCTGGGCTCCTGGCCCTGGTCCCCACAGAGCAGAGCTCAGGCCCTGCCCCTCCTCTGCCCCTGCCCAGCAAGTTGTCCCTGCAAGGAGGTCTCCCCTCAGTCTCCTCTTCTCCAGCTGAACACACCCAGTGCCCTCAGCTGCCCCTCATACCCTTCCCCTTCAGGCCCTTCCCCATCTCTGTGTCCTTCCTTTGAACAGTCTCTAATGGCTCAAGATCTTTCTTGTCCTTTCCCCTTTGCCACTGGAGACCATCAAAGCCATGACAGGGCTGGGGGACGTGCTCCAGGCAAGGAGAGGTTGCCCATCGTGCTCACTGTATCCTGACAGAGAGAAGCAAAGGCATCCCATGGGAATAATGAAGTTGGGAGATACGACCTACTGAAGTCTTCCACTGTGAGTTATCCTGGATCAGGTGCTGCCAGGCTGGAGGGATTTGTACATGGCAGCATAGGGAGGACTATTATTCCCATTCCAACTTTTCATCAGCAACTGCAGGGAGAGGGAGTAATGGATATAAACTGAAAGAGAGGAGATTTAATTCTTGGCTATGAGGGTGGGGAGGCCCTGGCACAGGGTGCCCAGAGAAGCTGTGGCTGCCCCATCCCTGGAAGTGTCCAAGGCCAGGTTGGTGCAACCTGGGAGAGTGGGAGGTGTCCCTGCCCATGGAGGGGGGTTGGAATAAGATGACCTTTAAGGTTGTGGTGGTTTAAGCACCACAATATTAACTAGGGGGGGCACTCTTAATAGTGACAAGAAGAATGACAGAATGTGACAACAGAGAAACACTCTATTTGCCTACAGCTCAAACAAAGGAAAACACAGTTTAAGGGAACCCCAGACTCAACACAAAAAAGAGCACCCAACAAAAAACACAAAAAAAGGAAACAAAGAAAAAAAAAAGGAATAAGGGAACTGCTTTCAAAGACCAGCCAAGCTGGTCAAAGAGAAGCAGTGGAAAGGGAGAGCCACCTCCTTCTTCTTGTCCCTCTCTGGTGGTAGCCAACTCCCAGCCCTTGGAATCTCTGAAAAACACAACACAGTGAAAGGTTCTCCCCCCAACCCGGGATGTTATTTGGGGAAGCTTTCAACCTGTAGTTGGGCTCATGTAGCTCTAATGCCGATGGAGGTGGGCTGAGTCAAGCCACG
>VXBA01003202.1:157042-181701 GCA_013399895.1 Serilophus lunatus
CCGCACCCCCCTCCCCTTTCAACCCACTACAAAGGTCCATTCCCGCCCCTTAACATTCAATGGTTCTATAATCTCTCAGTTCAAAAAGTCCAGTGCTGGAGTACCTCAGATTCCATGAAGTTCAACAAGAGATTGGATGGATGGAGTCTGTAGTCCCACCTCCCTTTCCCTAGAAAATACAGTTTTGCATAATTTGAACAGCTTTGACTTCAATATTCCTATTTTGAGGTCATATTTTCCGTGCATATATGAGGTTTAGAGAGTAATCTCGGCACGAGATGGGTTTCTCATATAGCCTCACAACCCCAGGGGTTGTGGCTTTAAGAAAAACTACTAATTTCCATGGAAGTCCCAATGAAACAATAAAAACTGACAGCATAGGCAGATCCTTCCTCCCCCATTTCCTCTCTTTCAATGCTGGCAGTGGAATTTAAATCTCCCAAGTTATAAACACCCTCAGATGCTGCGAGCTCACCATCTCCTGAGGATACAAGCTGCATCTTCTCAGCTCCTATATATTGTACCTGTTCCGGGTACATCCCTCCTGGAGCTGTTGGAAGATTTTGTATGTGCAACTTTAGAGCCACATTTGGATTTAGCCGTTCCCCAGAAGTCCATAACCAGACTTTGGTGATACTCAACACCCATCTCAAGTTTTTTATGAGGATGTATCAGGCCCTAAATATCATGGTTTTGGCTCTACCAAATTGAATCTTTAGTTTAAAGGCAACATTATGAGGGCTGCATGTGCCTGGTGGAGGGTGTCAGTTGTTCCAGTTCATGTCCACAGGGTGGGAGCTGGTTGTGCAGATCCCCTTGGCTCTCAGGGGACAGAAGCAGGCAATTCTGGACAGAATCACTCCCTGCCATGATAGTAGTAAATGTTTAAGAAAGTGAATGAACTGCCTCTGTTTTTATAGCCCAGCTTTACCACCGAGATGATTTATATATTCAGGTGTGTTGAAAAATGTTGGTCTAAAACCAGGCAAAACCCACTGGGTTTGGCCAATTACTCACTTTGTATTTTGGGTCCTTCTCAAATGAAACTCATGGTGGGTGTAACAAAACCACAAAACCCCAAATCTGAAAGATACTTTGCACAAACCCCTGAAAAGCCCCCGGGAGCTGAATCTCATGCTCCAGAAGGAGGGAAAAATAATAAGGTGGAAAAATGTGAGCTCCACCAGGCTGCAAACCTGAAACCTCGTGGTGCTTGTTTGCAAAAGGCCAAGCCAGGGAGAGGAGCTCATGCCAAAATTTCACTGTGGGAAGGGCTGATCCAGCCTGAGCTGGCCCCTTCCTGCTGCTTGCACACTCCAAGGAATAAACCCTCTGCAGAGACAAGAGGAAAAACACTTCCCATGGGATATGACTTCAAACTTGTCTCCATGAGCCCACCCTGTGTGTCCACCAAGGAGCAGGGTTCCCCTCCCTGGTAGGTCCAGGGGGTGCCACTCACCCGTCCATGTGGATCCAAAGGTCTCATTTTAGTGACACAAAGGGCCCTTTGGGGATATTTGTTCAGGGCTGGAATCTGCTGTGCCAAAGGAATATGAACTATCCTTGGAGCAGCCAAAGGGCTTTGATCCACACAGTGCTTCTGCCCTTGTCCTCAGCCCCAGCTGCCCAAGTGTGTTTAGGAAAACAAGGACACGAAAGTGCCAGGTTATCCCCTTTGATACTTTCCCCCCGCTTCTTTTCTGTTTCTTTGGCTTAATCTCCAGAAGATCACTCATATATCTCCCTAGAGAGCACCCAGAACATAAAATAAACCCCCCAGGGCCAGCACATGCAGACCGAGGGAGCAGAGCAGTGGTCATGGCACACACACACACATGGCTGCCACTGTCACCAAACCACCCACTGTTCGTTTTTCCTCTGCTCTGATCCCAGGTTTTATTCACAAATGCCCCTGTTGTATTGAAGAATCCTGAAAAACATCCCTCCTTGCTCCCCAAGTGGGATAACACCATGATCATGATCTCCAGCCTCATCTGCAGACACTCTGCACATCAAAAGGTAAATTATTGATTTCCCAGAATTTGCACCTCCTGTGCACCCACAGACCAAGAGAGAGGGGGATTTGGTCAATCACAAGTCCTGTCCTCGGGCTAGGGATACCTGTGTGAAGCACATGGGCTTCATTTCTGGGAGGCTGCTCATTCCCTGGCTGCTCTGCAACCCCCTCCATGTCCCAGAACTGATGCAAAGCATTTGTACCTTGTAATACTATTTTTAAGGCAAGATTTAGGAAGAAACTACAGGATTTAGAGGAAAACTGAGAGGCTGGCACATCACTTTTGAGGATGCAGATGAAAATCCTGGCTGTCGACTCAAACCCAGAAACCAAAATGGCCCAGAGGTGCCTTTTTGAGCAAACCTTTATGAGGGTTCAGGGTGCAGAAGTCTCAGTGATTTCCTCCTCTCACCTATTAAATCTGTGACATTCGCCTCTCCAAAAAATGCTAGAATTAACTTTTTTTCTCAAGGCTGCTCAGGATACAATTAGAAAACACAGTTTGCTTAACTTAAATTCCTTGAAAATATTTGTTTCAGGGGAAGAAACTCATCACTTGAACTCTGCTTTCTGTTTTCCTGAGCAGGCACCATGTGCTCCATCTGGCTGAGTGGACCACAGAGCCCCAAGGATAAAAATGACATGTAATATGAGATAAAGTATCAGGCAAAATATTTATGTAATGAAATGTTAATGTCTTTCTAAAGGTCTGTGGCAGGGCAGGGCAGAAAAGAAACGCTCCTCTCACTGGTGTGTCATAGAGGGGACAAATGGACAAGGAAGGCACTCGCAGGGGTAAGAAAAATGGGGTTTTTAGGAAATTTGACCTGCCCTTTCTATCAAAAAAAAATCTGCCGAACGGTATCAAGTAATTTACAGGATCTAATCTTATCACAGCTGCTTTTATTATCTTTCAGTTCTACATGGAAATGGTTTCCCTTTGTTTTGGAGTTGTAAACATCCTCTGTAATCCTCAGACCCAGCGGCTGTTGCTGCAGGGAAACCAGAGAGCGACACTGACCTAAAGCACCAAGGCCTGAGCATCACGGGCTGGGCTGGGAGCACGTCCAAATTCATCCCATACTTTGCTGGCAGACCCAACTCTGGCAACCTGGCTGGAGCTGGGACAGCTACCAGTGCCAGTCACCAATGTGGTAAGAAAAGCAAATTTTCTGAAAGGAAAGGACAGTTCAGATCCAGGCACTGATTCCAGCCTAATATTTGGTCAGGGGAGGACGGTTGCTTTGCTGTTTTTATTCAGCATCTTAATGTAGTTGGAGTTTTCCTTCCACATATCAAAATGTCTCTTAAATACCCAGACTTTATGTTTATCAGAGCTCTCAGTGGCCAAATCTGATAACAGGAAATTTTGTCTGGGGTTAGACAATCCCTTGAGTGACGCCAAATAATAAGTGATACTGAAAGGTGGAATTATTGCTTCATTTGTAGCAGCAGTGACTCTGTAGACGATCCCTTTGCAGAAGTGTTAAAGTCAGTCAAGCACAGCCTGGATGGTGTTTTAAAACAAACTTGTGGTCAAAAGCATTTAGTTTGTTTTATGTGTGTGTGAGCAACAAACCAGCCAAGGTCACCTGTATCTTGGGAAGTTCAAATAAAAGCAGCTGGCTTTTAAATCATTGTGTTTTGGCTGCAGCTTCCAGAGTCCCCAGGGCAGATCACAGAGTCACAGAATGATTTGGGTTGGAAGGGACCTTAAAGATCATCTCATCCCACCCCCTGACATGGGCAGGGACACCTCCCACTATCCCAGGTTGCTCCAACCTGGCCTTGGATTCTTCCAGGGATGGGGCAGCCACAGCTTCTCTGGGCACCCTGTGCCAGGGCCTCCCCACCCTCTCCAGTGTCCCATCTAACCCTGATCTCTGGGCAGTGGGGAACAATTCTCTGTGTCCCGTCTCTCCATCCCTTGTTAAAAATCTCTCTCCAGATCTCCTGGAGCCCTTTCATAGGCACTGGAATGGACTCCAAGATCTCCTGAAGCTTTTTCACCTCCAGGCTGAACGCCTCCAGCTCTTCCAGCCTGGCTCCAGAGCAGAGGGGCTCCAGATGCAGCAGGATGGAGCGATCAGGTGTTCCCTCTGCTTCCTCTCATCCATGTGCTCAAGCTTGAAGAGCTGGTTGTTTCCTAAACCCAGTAAAGGAGGGGACATGGTTGAAAGGATGGGGTGAGTACTGGCCAACTTCTCCCCTAAGCTTGGGGGCTTGTCAGATCACCACACATCCACATCTCACCTTGTTTACCGAGAATGTTTTTCCTGTGTTTTCCCTGCCCTGGCTGTACCATGTGTATCACAGGATACCTTGCTCAGAGCTCAGCCATGGGCTGTTGGTGCTGCAGACACAGAATGGGTCCACTCCAGGAGCTTAAACACGACATCAAGCAGCTCCTGATGCCATGTCCTGCAGGTTCACTGCAACTGTTCCCACCAGGAGCCTTTGCTGAGGATTTACTGAGGTAAGTGTGTACTGGGAGATGTTTTCCTTCCCCCTGAGCTGGAGCAGTGAGGTAATTGTGGGAAGGGACTTCAGAACTTGTGCTGCATGGATGGAATCATGGATCATTCTCTTCTGGAGCTCCAGCAGTCTCAGGGAGAGTTGGTCTTCTGTGGTCATTTGATACTGGTTTCCCCATGCCCAAGAATCAGGGGCACTTCTGGAGCAAAAGTTCCTCTCTGATCAGCCTGAGCAGGAGCAAAAGAGTTTGTGCCAGGGGATGGTGCAGAGGCACATCCCTCCTCCATAGAATTCCCTGCCATGGGGAAGAGTGTATGATCATGGAGGGAGCACCCTGGCAGTGCTCAAGGGCAGCTGAAAAGCGAAGAGAGAGATTCTGGGGATTGGAACTAGAAAATCTTTAAGGTCCCTTCCAGCCCAAATCATTCTGTAATTTTTTTTCTTTCTGTCTTTTTAAAAGCAATTTCCATGAATGCTGGTTTGTTGTTTTTTTTCCAGATGAGCTTTCTGGGCCCTTCTACAATGGGATTGTGTTCAGTCCTTGCTATTTCCTGAGGAGACAGGAGCTGAGGTTGTTCCTATCAGCCCTGCAGACATTTTGATCCTGTTGCAGTCTGTTAAATAGTAGCCTGAATACGATGACAGAGAAAAAAAATACAGCAACTCTCCCCTCCCCTTTCCAACCCAAGCCCTTGCCAAAGCAATAAAAAACTTTAAACAATAGCCAGTCATGACATAAACCAGTCCTTGAGCAGCCTGCCAAAATTCACCTCAAGAAAGTAGGGCCAAAAATAAACAGTAACCTATAAAAAGCCCCACAGACTTAAAGATAGTCTTCTCAGTGTGCTAATTGCTTTCACATCTGGCTCAGAAATGAGGAGTGTATACGAGCGTGGAGAGGCCACCAATAACTCACTTCAGCTAAGCACAAAAGCATGTGTGTAGCATCAATCACGAGAACCATCTATTACTGCTCAGAAATCTCAGATGCTGGGGCTCAATTTTGTGTTTAAATTGCCCTGAAATAATGGGGCTGGTCGTGATGTTATAAACAGCACATGGTTAAATGTTTTCATGGGTGGGATATTTCAAGGTAAATACAGAAAAACTGGTTTCATTTCCCTCTTTCACCCTCACATCAGTTATCAAACAAGTTTTTGCCTGGCCTCCTCCTTGGGAAGAAGTGAGCCGCTGGGATGGTTGCAAGGTTTGATAATCAAAGGCTACAGCAAGGTGGGATATACAAAGGAAAATGGCTGGGGATGGTTTCATGAAGCCTCTTCTGTGTACCAAGGAGGTGACCCCAAAATGTGACCTTGTGTGAGCTTGGTTGGAAGGTCAAAACTTCCAGCAAGCTCCTGCCAGATCCCAGGGGTCAGAGACATGGTGTGATGCTCTTCACCCTCTGCTCTGGTCATGTTTTCATCTTCCTTCATGCTGATGTCTTGACCATTTTTATGACTGTGAATCAGGGGGTGTTCATAGGACTGCCTTCTACTTGCCTTCACACTTGTTTGTTTGTGGAGTTGGCTGAGTTTTATGGTGTGAGCAATTCCTTTGGATGCGATTTAAAGGACACCCTCCCCACAGCCTTGGACTTTGCAAGAAAACCAATAAAGAAAAATCCAGACCTCCCAAGACCATGGTATATTCAAGTGGCTACAGGGAAGCTCTCCCTGAGACAGTTTGTTATTTCTGATAGTTCCTAGGCACTGCTGAGAACATCACCAGTAAATAATTACATTTTCTTAGATCACAATGGCTGTAATTACATGAGTGATCAGTGTCTTAACCTTGGGGATGAGCAGAGCAGCCTGCCCTGAGCATCTGTGGTTTGGTGGTTGTGACTCATCACTGGAGCTCAAGGAGGGATTTGTAATGATTTATTCATGCCACAGTTATTGTTTGGAAAGCTCAATCAAATGCTGCTATGGTTAGACTGAATAATTTATCTGCCAGTCTGCTTTTGATCTCTTTATCGGTTTCCTTCTCTGTTAAGAGCCTCATGTTCAGAGGTGAAGATCATCTCAGACAATACCAGAATGGTTTGGGTTGAAAAGGACTTTAAGGATCAATGGGTAGGGACACCTCCCACTGTCTCAGGTGGCTCCAACCTGGCCTTGGACATTTCCAGGGATGGGGCAGCCACAGCTTCTCTGGGCACCCTGTGCCAGGGCCTCCCCACCCTCACAGGGAAGGATTCCTTCTCAATATCCCATCTGACCCTCTCCTCTGGCATTGAGAAGCCATTTCCCCTTGGCTGGATGTGGAATAAGATGTTTTAGGTCCCTTCCAACCCAAACAACTCTGTGATTCTATGGTTCTATGAATAGACAATTGATCTCTTTCAGGCAGGTGCAGCATTTATAGGAGAGAGAGGAATATTCATACATGTATAAAACTGTGACTGGGCCATGTTATGGGTGCATGCAGACTTGTGAGGGATGCTATCAAAGATCTGGAGCTGGGTATTTTCAGAAGGGCAGCTTATGATTCAGCCTAATACTGTATTAATAGACAGCAAGAATGTAGAGCTGTGACAGGAAGATTGACAGCTTTTTGGCAGTAGATTTTGTACTTTGGTATCTATATGTATCCCTTGAAATTCCAGTTTAGTCAGCTAGGCCAAGCTGGGCTGATGTGCTGACACTTGGCACCTCTGTTTCACATCAGCTTCACGTGTTCAGCCTGTTTTGCTTTTTAGATTCTGAGCTAAAATGGTCGAGGCTTCAGCACAAACTGTGACCTCATGTGTCCATCAAAACTGGATGTGCCCCACCAGAACTGGGTGTGGACTTTTGTAATTTTAATGATTTTGCAGCTGTTGGAGTTTTAGTCAGAATTAAGGAGCCAGGTTTATTTACTCAAATAAATGGTGGTGATGTGAATAACTTATTTAATTCAGTGTGGTATCCAGAGCATGAAGGATTTGGGACTGTACTGTGTGCACTTGGCAAATTCTTACTTGAGAGCCACTTAGCTTGTGAATTTGATTGTTTCACCTTTGCCAGTTCTCCTCATCTTCGTGGATTTTGGGCTGTGTGAGGTAGGGTTTAGGCTGGATCTCAGGCCAAGGTTCTTCTTTGCCCACAGGGTGGTTAGGCACTGCCCAGGCTCCCCAGGGTAGTGGGCACAGCTCCAAGGCTGCCAGAGCTGCAGGAGGGTTGGAATGATCCTCTGGGGACAGGGGGGGATTGTTGGGTGTCCTGTGCAGGGCCAGGAGTTGGACTCTGTGATCCTTGTGGGTCCCTTCTAGTTCAGGATATTCTGTGATTCTCTGGTGGGACCATAACTTCACCCATCTTGATGCTCCTGCTGTTGTGCTTCCCCAGAAAGTCCTGTCAGCTTTGCACCCATGGGCCATTTACAATATTAGCTAATAATTATTGCTTAATTTAGCAAATACTTCAAAAACCATGTGGTTGCCTGACACAATTAGTGGTGCTCCTCATCGTGCAGTGATTCATCTGAACAAAATGAGCCACGGGCAGGGCATGAGAGCAGGGAAGGAGCCTGGGTGTGAGCAAGGAGCCCAGAGCTGGGCTGGCCCAAGGGTGAGTGTGTGTCCTGCCAAAGGGCAGAGCTTGACTTGCTTTAACAGAAATTATGTTATCTGGTTTAGCTGTAGTAAAAACAACTTATGTGCTGGATGTTTTATTTCAGTTTGATTAAGCTGATTCTCCACCTGGCTAAGGCAAGACGTGTTTAAAGTGAAATGAAAATGTGCTAAACTTTGTGTACATGAAGCATTTTGGGTTATATTTCATGTCAGCTCTTTGGCAAGAGGCAGAGCTTCCTCGTGGAGACCAAATCTGAGTGTGTGTGTGCATGGAGGAGTGGTGGGCAGGGGGTCACTGCACTCAGCGTGCACATGGCTCACAGCTCATCCAGGGTGGTAAATGAAGAACGTGAAAACATTCCTCTGCATAAAGTGGGACACAGAAGTCCTCACAGCAGAGCTGAATGGTGTTTTCAAAACTGGGGAGAAACTCAGCACTCACCAGCACTACCCAGCTCCTCCTGTTTCAGTGCCTGCTCCCAGGCTAAAGCCAAAGACAACTGGGGAAGGACCCGCTCCCAGAAACATTCCGGATGTCCCCGGATGACTGATGCATGACATGCTGGTGCTGGGTGAGGCTGTGCTGTGGTGGGGCATCTCACCTGGGGTCCCACCCTGCTGCACCCCCCCACTCCAGTGAGGCCTCTGACTGGCCCAGGAACACCAGTGCTCTGGCACTGGATTGCCCAGTGAGGTCATTGGTTTGCCCAGGAGTGGCAATAGGATGTCCAAGGTTTGTACTGAGTTGCCCACTGATGGAACTGGGGGTTGTCCAATGACAGGATCAAGTTGTCCAGCGGTGGCACTGAGTTGCACAGTCGGCACTGAGTTCCTGGAATCATAGAATCCTGGAATGGCTTGGGTTGGAAATCACCTTTAAGCTCATCTAGTCCAACCCCCTGCCATGGGCAGGGACACCTTCCACTGGACCAGGCTCCTCAGAGTCCTGTCCAGCCTGGCCTTGGACACGGGGGTGGCACTTGGTTGCCCACTGAAGGCATTATCCAGCCAGTCCACAGCTTCACCTGGTTGCCCAGGGTCTGCACAAAGCTGTCCAGAGAGGGCAGAAGATTGCCTAGGGCAGGAGCTGGGATGCCATGTAAGGCTGTTTACTGTCCCTGGAGTCCTGTGGTCATTACAGGAAGTTCACTGGTCAGAATAGGTCATAGAGCCCCGTCACGGGTCACAGAGCCCAGTCTCACTGGTCACTCCTTCATAGAACCTGGTCACCCACTATAGAACCCCGTTGTCAATAGCAACAGTGCCCTGGCCCTGTGCTACCAACGCAGCAGGGCTGGGGCAGAGCCAGGCAGTGCCACCACCAAACACGGAACTGCAGCGACAAGGAGCAGCACCCCCAGGCCCCCAAACCCCTAAGTACCACACACTCACAGCCAAAGGGGAATGTGTGTTTCCACTGCGAGGGGAGGACCAGTAAAGCAGGTATTTATCCTCATCCTTCAGTGTCTCTTGTGTCATCCAAATACACCCAAACGAGGTGGTCAGTAGCTCCTGGTGTGTGCCTGTGTCCAGCCCTGGAATGGCTTATCCTGAGGGCGAAGCGGGGACATCTTTTTTCAGCTGGAAATGCATGGAAAAATAACTCCACCTTTTTTTTTTCTTTTTGTCTATCAGTATCTAAGGGAAGGGTGTCTTTGCAGGAGCGGGAGCCAGGGAAGCCATTTCTCATTCTGAGTGCTGTTTCTGAGGTATAAATGAGTGCTGTTGAGTTAGGGAATTGCAGTGGCTTGTCCCTAGCAGGAACAAAAGGGTTGGAATGACTGGTTTGTGAGAACGACCGGACCTGGGCACAGACATCTCATTCTTGGTTCTGCCAAACTGGCTCAGAGGGTTGCATTTGTGAAAGATTTTTTTGCTAAATTTGAGAGTGTAAGGGACATGTCCTTGCCACATAAGAACTTTGCTAGATTGAAAGGAAGAATGAAGGAATAATAGGAGATAAGGAATAAGGAATTAATGAATAAGGAAGAGAAAGGTATAAAATCCATTATCCTCCTTAGCAGCCATGATTTGTTTCCCTTCTCAATTCAAGACCTGACATTAGATAACATCTCTATCCAAATACTCAGGATGCTGTCAGGAGGAATTTGCTTTCCAGAGTTTTAGGCCCATACAGACACTGCCTAGGTGCCTTGGGCATCACTGGCTGTATCACAAGTTGCACGTGTTGCTGTAAAAGGCAACACAAGGGCAGAAACTTACTGAGCAAAGTTTTCTTCTGCCTTCTTTATGCAGGACACTCACCTGACAGCAGCATTCCAGAATGGAGCTGCATGGCTACCCCTTAAAAGCAAAGTATTGCCATCCAAAACCACCACCTACTAAGGTCCTGCCTGCCACCGACACCATGGCTTCAGCCTATAAGAACCGAGTTCCTTACGAGGCTGAGAGCATCAGCCTCCCCTGGACACCCAATGCCTACTACAGAGCAGCTGCCTGCAACCCAACTTTGGCTCCCCTTTCCGACAGCTTCTTCCCAGGGTTACCCCCCACCGCGATCATTCCCTTTGTTTCTCATCGACCAAATGGAGTCTTCACCCGACACACCCTCGACGACTGGCAGAGGTCCAACATGACCAACTACAAAGAGTCGGAGACCACCCGGCACAACGCGGAGCGACTGAGAGCCAACCTCAGCCGCATCATCAAGGACGTGAACCAGCAGGCAAAGACAACCCAAGGGGAAAGTACCAAAAACCTGGGAGAACGTGTCAATGACATAGAATATTGGAAGTCAGAGCTCTGCATTGAGCTGGACGCAATGATCAGGGAGACCAACTCACTCACAGACATGCAGAAACGGCTGGAGAGAGCCTTGGTGGACACAGAGGGCCCTTTCCAGGTAAGGATTTTGCCCTCTGTAGCCTCCTGCCGAAACATCTGCAGCCATTCAAATGTCTCATAAAGTTTCATTACTGCTCTGCAACATCCAGAAAGTTTTTATTACGAGCCCATTAGTTCAGCCAGTAATAAACAAATCGCTTGCCATCTGCTGTGCTCCCCAGCAGCACACACTGAGCGCATCAGAACAGTATTTCTTTAAAAAAATATTTCTATATCCAAAATCCTGGTTTGGGAGACAAAAGCCTGTGTCTTACTGTGAGGCTCTGAGAGGTCAGCATCGAGCCTGACACAGGTCCCTGCATTCAGCTGTGGTGGCACCAGGGACACATTGGCTCCCTCACATTGATTTGATGCTGATGTTGCAGCTCGGCAGGTTGTTGTCAGCTCAACCAAGGCAGTTTTTTCTGTGCTATCAGCTCTGTGCCCACCTATAATTTCTTTTCTTACATTACTTGACATGGGCACTACCCCTGTAGGGATCCCTGCCCCTGCAGCCAGCACTGATGGCATGGCATGTCCCCAACAGGTCGCTCACAAGTGTTTGCTTAATCGGGAGAAGAGGATGGGCATTGACCTAGTCCATGACAACGTGGAGAAACAGCTCATGACAGTAAGTTTGGCAACACAGATCATGTGTTACAGCTATTTTTACCTAAACTACCCTAAACAGTTTTTGCAGCCCTCTTCCCTTACTGTCTCCTTAGTGCTGGTGAGGTGCTGAATTCTTCAATCCCCCAAAATGTACTGCATTCCCACGAGAGAGGAAGGAAAAACTGAAAACCAACTGTGTGTTTGTGTGACATATTGGGGTCTCTGTCCCTCTTCAAGGAGTTTGTGAGACAGTCCTGCCTTTCTGAGCCCTGTCAGCACAGGATCCTATCTATATTATATATCTCTGTATCTATAGAACATTTTATATATTACACATAAATGCACACACAGATATGCAGAAGGCAGTGTGTGCCTGACAGCTTGTCTGGTTTTCCCAACTATATTAGCTGGTCTAATAAAAGATTTTATACCTTCCCCCAGCTTTGCTTTGCTCAGAGCAGAGCGCCTGCAGTAGGACTGTCGCTCTGCGTGCTCAGGCAATGGTTTTGATAGAAGTCATAAAAACGTGCACTCCTGCCTGCCTTTGTATAGTCTGCTTTAAATTATGAATAAAAGCGAAGACAATGAGAGCTGACACAGAAAATGGGACCCTAATGCAAGGAAAAGTGAAATAGAATCACTGCAAAAACATCACAAAACTAGGAAGGATATTGCAGCCCTTGGGACTGTGAAGCCACTGATCTGTTAGAAGATTTTTTCTTATGAGTCAGACTCTAAAAAATTTAAATCTTTGTTTAAAGTTCATGAAATCTTAGGAAAATAATCAGAGCTTGTATCTCTAATACTATTTTGGTTTTTAAGTGTTTGGGACTCATTTAGGCTGTGCTTTTAGCTGACTCCAGCAGACAGGAGGGCTTAAAAATTCCTGGGTTTGGAGCACTGATCACCTGCCTCTGGAAGCTGGAGCTTCACAGGTGCAGTAGGTTTGTGCTGAAGTCAAGTGAGCTGAAGCAGCACATGCCTTGCCCTGGTGGAACTGAGTGTTTTTTATAAATGGGGATTTGCACCGAAGTCCATCTCCTCTTGTCCCACATGGATGGGATTTCTTGTGTGGGGGAACATATTTGGAATAGGGGATAGGGATGTGCAGCACTGCTGGTCCAGGAAACAACTGTACCTGTTCATACCAGGTAAGAATTTGGCCCCATCTCTCTGTAGTGGCACTCACCAGCCCTTGACATTGATGTCAAGATGAAAAAACACTTGGCAACCCACTTTGAAAGTGATTACAGAGGCCATGGCCATGGCCACAGCCCCCTCCTGTCCCCTCCTGTCACTGGATGCAGGCTCAGCTGCACAAGTGGGTTCATTGGGGCTGGGGAGCCCTTTCTGTACCCCCTTTTTGCTTTGGGGGAAAGTCAGTCAGGGAAGTTCTTGCTGTGTGCAAGGCTGGAGAAGCTGGAGAGGATGAGTGTGTCCAGGACATGGATGCTGATGGGGTTGTGTTTTGCCTTTTCCCAGGAAATTGAGATCATCAGGTCCTGCCGGGAGAGGATCCAGCAGTGCCTGACCACAGTGAATACCCAGCTCATGTAAGGAGTAGCTCCTTGTCTCTTGCTGCAGGGCTGATGTACATTTCTAGGTGTAAAATCCATGCAGGCTCCATGGGAAGTGGGCAGTGATGAGAGCACAGTGGGAGCTGCAGGGAAGCGGGATGGGAAGGAAACCATTCCACCCCTACATCCCCACTGAGACCAGTAGCTTGTTTGTTGAAGGTGTAACAAGGAAGCCCGGCAACAGCTGGAGAAGGACCTGGCAGACAAGCAGATGGGCCATCACATCGACAACAAATGCTGTCAACTGAAGAACACCTCCAGAGGCATCCACAACTACCAAGGGGTGGAGCGGGTCGATGCCACGTGAGTGCACCCTGGGTGGCACTGGGGGGTTGCTGGGAGGCACAGGGCCCCTCCCTGGCAGGGGGCTGTGTTATCCAGGCACATATCTCTGCATAGCACATCCATCCCACCTGGAAACGTTCTCCTCCAAGGCATTGTTTCTCTCCACTCACCACAAAGGGAGAGCAACCTTCTGCTTTCAGCTGGATGTCAAACACCCAGCAGGCAAAAGCGAGTCCAGCCTAATTAAACGTTATATCAGGGTTCATAGATCAGCCTGAAAATGGATTCAGGCCAGCACTTCTGCACAGCTCATTAAGTTTATGCATATTTTCGAAGATGTGTCAGTGCTTGCCTGAGTGCTCTTCCCTGACGTAAAGTCTGGGGGGTTCACCCCTGCATGGAGAGGGCCTGGCAGGGAGCCCAAATGACACAGAAGATGAAGAAATAGAGCGTGTGGTCCTGGAACAAGGTTCAGCTGGTTTTGGGTGCCAGGAATTTGGCTTTGGCTCTGCAGTAAATGAATGCTGACCTAAACCAGCACTTGCAGAGATATGCCCTAAGTGGCAAAGGGCTGAGGAGATAAATCTGCTCCCACAAACACATGTGGTTTATAAAGAGGCATAGATTGACTCAATTTTTCTAATAGTTTGAGTAATTATTCACAGTAGAACACAGACAGGCAAATGAGTTGCAAAGGATTCACGCTAAAATTCAGAGGGAGGTAAAATGTGCCGAGAATCAGCAGGTTTTAAATGGAGCTTATGTGGTATTCAAGGCTTTTGTTGACCTTGTTCTGGACTACTGCACAAGCAGGAACTTCATCTCAAATGCATAGACAGGGAATGGAGTGGGTTCTAATGCTTGTTCAATTCACTGTGAAACTGAGATGGACTGTGAGCAAAATGAATTGACTTGGATTTGTGTGTTGTCATGGAGCTGGGAGTCCCTTGGTACTTAATGCCTCAAATGTGGAAATAGGAGGTCTGATTGGCATCTCTGTGTTTTCTGGGAGAATCCTTTTTTTTGTCTGAGCTTTCATAAGTATCACTGTTGTCTTCATAAACATGTAATTATTAGATAAATATCATTGAACAAATGGAGTCCAGATGTTTCACTTTCATGTAATTTAATTAAGACCATGGATTTAATCTATATTTAATCCTCACTGCCCACTGGCAGGATCCATCACAGAATCCCAGATTAAGTTGAATTGGAAGGGACCCACAAGGATCATGGAGTCTAACCCTCAGCCCTGCACAGGCCCATCCCCAAGAGTCCCCCCTGTCCCCAGAGCATCATCCCAACCCTCCTGCAGCTCTGGCAGCCTTGGGGCTGTGCCCACTGCCCTGGGGAGCCTGGGCAGTGCCCAACCCCCCTCTGGGCAAAGAAGAGCCTTGGCCTGAGATCCACCCTGACCCTGCCCTGACACAACTCCAGCCCATTCCCTGGGCTCCTGGCCCTGGTCCCCACAGAGCAGAGCTCAGGCCCTGCCCCTCCTCTGCCCCTGCCCAGCAAGTTGTCCCTGAAAGGTGGTCTCTCCTTAGGCTCCTCCAGCTGAACACACCGAGTGCCTTCAGATGCTTCCCCTCAAAGCCCTTCACCATGTTCGTTGCCTGCTTTGGACACTCTCTAATGGCTCAATAATTTCTTTCTTATATTGAGGTGACCAAAACTGCCCCAATATTCAAGGTGAGCCTGCCCCAGTGCAGAGCAGAGCAGGACACAACCATCAACACAGGCTTACCAAGGACCTCTCCTTTCTACCCTCAGGATTTCGGTGCCAGAGACGTGGGCCAGGTTCACAGACAACAACATCTTCCGCTCCCAGAGCCTGCGGACGACCTCGGCCAAGCTTCGGGCCAGCACGGAGAGTTTGCTCATGGGCACGGCCAACGAGATGTGGCGCCAGTTCAGCAAGGTCAACGACGCCTTCGCCAGCCGCATCAACGAGACTGCCAATGCCAAGAGCAAGATCCAGACCCACCTGGCCAAGGTAACCCTCCCTCTAGGGGTCACTTCCCACTTTAACTTCATCCATGTGCTCCTTGCCTTGCTCTGCCAAGCAGAGGAGATGGAGGCTGTTGAAGCTTCCTGAAAATTTCTCCACACAGTATTGATTAAGTGGTACTGCAGGGTGATGCCACATCCTTAAATGAGGAGCCATTAAAAACTTTCCCTCTATTGGTTGATGGATGATCAGTTCTTGCAAACAGTAATTTTGGGAAGGTGGTATTTCAATAGATCCATCACTGCTCTTAAAGCTCATCTGATGTGACAGCAACAGCAAAGAGAAGCTTTTCCCCGAAAACTCTGCTGGATCTGTGCCTCAGTGTGGCAAAGTAACAGTGGTCTGTGCCTAAGGTCTGCTTACTGAACTTATTTATTTTCTGCATACAGACAGGAGAAAAGGGAAATGATGTGATCACTTTAGAAGATATTTTTTAATTAATACATGTGGTTTTGTTTCACGCCAGACAAGGCAGGAAATCTCCCAGATGGAGATGAAGATACAAGTCATCCAACAAACCATAAAGGACAAAGAGGTTCAGTTAAAAGTGGCTCAGACCCGGCTGGATGAGCGCACGAGGAGACCCAACGTGGAGCTGTGCCGAGATGCTGCCCAGCTCTGGTAAGGCAGGAGGGCAGGGAGGCACTGGGGGGAACACTCAGGAGCATCACTGGGTGACAGAAAGACTCATTTTTCGGTCCTAAGTCATCCTTCCATAAGTGCTCTGGTAGAATCTAAAGCAAGGGGTAGCTCCCAGCCTTTGGGTGCTGGAATAGCTCTGCACCCGTGGCAGAGATTGTACACCACAACTGGGTACAGCCCGATGCCACCCCAGGAGGGACTGGATTTTTCCCACTTGGCAGCTTCTCTCCTGCCTCATCCATGTGGCTGGATGTGCTCAGTCCCGTTAATCTCCCTGTTGTGGCACTCCAGTGCCTTAAGGGGGCTTATAAAAAGGAAGGATAGGGACTTTTTATACAGATGAACAGTGACAGGATAACTGGTAGTGGTTTTAAACTCAAAGAAGGCAGGCTGGATTGGATGTTAGGAAGAAATTCTTCCCTGTGAGGGTGGTGAGGCCCTGGCACAGTTTGCCAAGGAAGGATGCACCATATGGAGAATCAGTAAGGGCTGTCCTCCCCCTGGGCACTCTGGAAATCCTTTCAAGGACACAGTGAGCTCTTTAGGATTGCACCCCAAAGGGCTATGGAGAAGCAGATTGGCTTGAATGTCCCCTGTGAGGCACCAAAATCTCACACCTCCTCCTGGGAGCCCTCTGAACATGGTTTCTTTTTAAAAGCGATTTAAACACAGCCCCAGAGCTGGTTTAGCATCTCACACTCGGTTGTTTTTTCCATCCTCCACTTGTTTCACATTCACTTTTGGTCTCTCCCATCTGTCCTGTTCTGCTGTGTGAGCATCTGTGGATGTGGGGAGGGCCCCTGCACAGGGAAATCCAGGAGGGTGAACCAACAAACCCTCAAACCAAAACAGAAACAGGAAACCACAGCTGCTCATCCCTCTTCTCAATGGGATGAGCTGCTGTGGCAGACACATATCCAAAGCCTGACCCTGAGATTGGCCCAGCTGGTTAGAGGACAGAGCTAATAACACCAGGGTTGTGGGTTTGAACTCTGTGTGGGCCATTCACTTAAGAGCTGGATTCGATGATCCTTGTGGATGAAATTCTGTGAAATCTCTGAAGTTTGAAATCTTAGAGCAAACTTATCCATTCCTCCCCACGGAGGAGCTCTTCCCTCAGCTCTCCCATGTATCTCCCAGGAGTTGGGCCTGCTGATGGGGGAAACCCCATCAACAACTCCCTGCTAGGAACCACCCCCGTGATGGGAGCACTAACAGGGGTTCTTGCTGTTTTCCAGCCTTGTTCGTGAGGTGAATGAGATCCATGAGACGCTCCGGAACCTTCACCATGGCCTGAGAGCCTCTGAGGACATGCTGCAAATGCTGGTCCGTTCCAAGGCTGTCTTGGAGCACGACCTGGTCATCAAAAACAACACTCTCTTCATCGACCAGGAGAGGTGCATGGGGATGCGCAAGAGTTACCCCAGCACTGTGCAGATCCTGGGATATGTGTCTGCAGGACTCACCTGAACACCAGTATCTATCATGGGACATATTCTCTGTTTTGTGTTAAGATTCTTTGCAAATACATTGTTACAATTTAAAAAAAAATAAACATGTTAAAATTTCATTTCTTGATGTAAACCCCTGAGTAGAAATCAAATGATTGATTTGTTTGTTGTGTTTTTAACCAGGACAATATTTTCCTTTGGTTTTTCTCTTTCACTGTGTGCCAGAAAGGAGCTGAAAGTATCCTGTGCAGCACTAAGAGTAATCCACCCACGGGAATCCATTCCTACCCTTCCAGTCTGCGATTTTAGGAGAAAAACTGTTGCATCTTCCTCCTTTTGAGTGTGTGTGATGTGGAAAAAGCACAAGGGGAAGTAAAGTTACTTGTCAGAATAATTAGCTGCTGACATTCATGATGTATTTTTAATGGTGCAGCAGAAGAAACACAAACTGTCCTGGAAAGAGTTGCAGTATGTGCAGTTCCTCAAGAGAAAAACGTGCAGTTTAAGCTGATTTCTAATGATAATTGTGTTGTTTTTGAAACATTTTAAATACAAAATTGAAAAACCCATTGGAAATGTCAGTGCTGGGGTCTTAAAATGAGGAAGTACTTTCGACTGGTTATTTGAAGAAAATGCTGTGAGTATAATTTTGAGTTCCTAATTTAACCTCTCACGTGAAGTTTGTTGATGGAAGCACCAAAGCACTTTGAAGATAAGGAGATGAATCAGTGTTTAAGTCAGACCCCTCGGCTGACACAGAACCTGCTCTCTTGCTGTAAATCAGCAAGATCTTACCAAGTATTGGAATTTTCAGAGGGGTAAGTCTTCAATTAATCTGAGGCTCTATGTGAAAGTCACTTTGCAGTTTGTCTTCTTAGACTGATATGTCACTTAGACACCCTTGAGTCTTTTAACCTCAGCAGCTGAGCTCAGCCTAAAGCCTGTGGGTCCCCAGAGTCCCAAAGGAGCAGAAGCTCAAGCCCCTTCTCCTCCTTTGAGAATACAGGGCATGGACCTCCTGGCCCAGTGTGGGGACTCTTGGGAACTGGGAGCATCTTTTCTTGTCTCACATCCCCAGGTGACTCCACCTCATCACACAGACCCCTCTGCCTTCCCTGTTCTCCCTGGGGCAGCCCCTGAGTTGTACCCAGGTCTTGCCCCAGCCTCAGTTCCTTGGCAGGATCTCCCTTCCCAGCAGCCCTAAACAGGAAGCAATTGTCTTCCTAACCTTTTTTTTTTCTTTACTAGCACTTTTGTCTCAAGGAGACTAAAAATAGATTTCCTCTACTTTGTGTGTATCTTGGAGCTGGAGCCTGTTGGAGGGAGCAGCCACCCTTTCTAGAGGAAAGATACAAACATAAGCAGGAAAAACTGTGTAGCTGATCACACCTTCCCTTTTTCCATTTATCTGCCTCCCCAAAATAATCTGATGGCAGACTGAACTCACAGCCACCTCCAGTTTTTTTACCACCCTCACCAGCTCTGTGCTGTTACTATCCCTGTATCCCTTTCCTGAAGCCTTTCCCAACCCCTGGTGATTTTGGCTGCTCTACTTGCCCAAAGCCCTGCTCCGGACGGCTGTTTTTCAGGCAGAACTGTCTGTTTTTTGGGCAATGGGCCCTGTGAGTTTGTCCCCAGCTGAGCACAGGGCAGCAGAAGCACCCACAGCCCCTTCCTGAAATGCTTTTGAGTACCTGGAGCCTTCATTTCACTTCCACCTTTGTTTCTGAGTTATGTAAAAAATATCTGAGCTCTGATTTACAATGAAGGCACACCAATATCGGTCAGCGCCCAGCCTCCTATTTTCTCCAATTTTGCTTTCAGAGTTCCCCAAACACTCATCTTTCCCACTGGCCCAACTCCTTTAAGGCTTTCTCCTAATTGACAGTATTTATGTGGTGTCACAATTACCTAACTCTTAATTTCCCCTTGCTATCCTGCCCTCTTGATGCTCCTTTACACAACATTGCCAAAGTGTTTCTTTCCTCTGAGCCACAACCAGAGGAATTTCAGTTGCAGCTTCTCTAATTTCTTTCACAAATACTTTCCACTTTCCTGCAGCAGATTTCCCAGATGTTAGAGAATTCCAAGGTCCTTTTGGGTTTTTATTCTCTCCACGCCAGTTTTCCATAAGTTGACAGTATTGATGTTACTTCTGGCAGCTGATACTCCTACATCCCCCCAAAGACTTTGATCATTGAATCTTACTTGTTCTTCAGAGTGAGCCTTTTTTTTTTTACCCAGAGCCAGCCCTTAAAAATCCCATAAAAGGGGTCTCTGGGGAGAGAGTGTGGGTGAAATTCCAATAGACATGTGGCTTGTGGCTGGCTGTCCTGCACAGAGATGGATTTGCCTCCCATGATGGAGCTGCTGGTAAATGAAGCCCCTCAGGGCTGAGTTTGGGGTTCAAACAGCCTCAATATTTGATTTGTTCCAAGGGCTCGAAACAACAGCTCTGCCTCCTTCTGCTGATGTGTGACATGCCTTTGCTGCTGTACCATTAAATGATTTGCTTCCATAGATAACGTCTAAATCCCATCCCTGGCCACCTCATCCACCTCTCTGCATGGATGTGACGTCTCCTTTCCCCAGTCTGAAGAATGATATGCCTGCTTTTATTGCTATTTATTGCTGGTTTATTGCTGGCTTTATCAGCCAAGTTGCTGAGAAAGTTCGCTTGTGGAAATTCCTTTGCATATTCCCACCCTTCTGCATGATTCCTTTTGCATCATTCCTGCAGAGCTTGGTTTGTAAACTAATTGTTTACTGACTGGGGGAAAGATAATAAATTAATAAAACTGTTGCTTCATGTTGGTCCAGGATCCAGGTGAACAATCCAGGCAGTTCTATCAAGAAGCTTTTTCAGGAAGGAGGTTTGGTTGTCTGAGAAAAATCACTGGATGTCCTGGAAGAGTGTGATATGAATTTGGGTGAAATCAAAGCTTGCCAAACACCCTGTCAACAGTATATTGCATAACTAGTGTAGATTATTATGCTCAAGGGAGAGAGAATTCCCCAAAGAGCATCAGCAGTCAGAAAAAAAAAAAAAAACAAACCCTACTCATTGCTATTATGGAAAAAAAAAGGGAGAAAATTTTGGCAAAATGCTAAAGGAAAATTTGGGTAGTGTAGGATCGCAAAAATGATTGTGCTGGCTCAGAGCAAAGTCCAGCAAGCCTGTTGCAGCCTCTGCCAGAGCCAACAGGAGATGCTTAGATAAAAGCACAGAAGGCAGCAAGCACTCTGTGATATTTTCCCAGTCTACTTTCCCAGCTCCCAGTAATTAGCATCTCAAGGACTTCCTGAGCTGACAGGGCCGTCCTTGGATTTAATATCCCCCCATGGATTTGTTTCACATGCTCTTGTTCCAGTTGTTCCTTGAGCCCGTGCAGAGTTGCAGCATCCGCTGTGTCCCTCAGCAGGGACGGAGCATCTTCACCCTCGGGGCAGTGCTGGCCACTCTGGGGACCCCGGGGGAGACTCAAAAAGGGGCCAGACATGGGACAACTGAAGCCAAAAGTGTAAAACTCAATAGTTTGGGCAAAAATGTGGCTCAAAGTTGGTTTAGACCTATGTCCTCTGCAGGTTTAGCCTCATGTTGGGCTCGTTCCTCTGATGTGCTGTCAGGAGACAAGGACAAACCACTAGTTCTGAAAGTATCTGAGTGTGTTCAGAGCCATGTCCCAGTTGGGAAGCTCAGCTGATTTTTTTGTGGGTTTTGGGGTCAGTGGGTAAATTTTGATTTCACTGAAGTCAGTGGGATTTTCTCCAGTGATTTCAGCCTGCCTCTATCAGTGCTGACAATTGGCTTAGAATGGAAAGTAAAAAAGTGGATGAAGCTGGTTTTGAGGCATGAATGAAATATTGAGGCAAGACTAAAATATTTCATAAATTCTTCTTGGTTTGGTGAAAAACAAAAAGAAAGCTCAGGAAAAGTAAGTCAATGCCTCCAAGATGTATTAGACCTTTTCTTATAGAGTTTGCTGAATTTAAAAATTTTCTCTTTAATTGTTTTCTTTGAAATGGCTTTTCCAATTGCCATTCCACCTGTGGATATATATTTATCCATTTATGTGTATGTATCTATATCTGTATCTATATGCATGTGTGTTCTTTGGGGAAGTACTACAGATTCTCTACAAAATGCAAGCCAAACCATATCTCGATCCCCTCTTTTTCCTAGTTGTCCAGTTGCTTGAAAACAGGATTTCCCCCTCCTTGTTCCATTCCCAGCCTCACATGAGCTGTAGGACCATTGAAGGCAGGGCAGAGTTCTGCCCCTTCCCTTTGCATTTCAAACCCTGTGTTGCTGATGGTCTTAATCACCAGGGCAGAGAACAGAAAGCAAGTTCCTAAAATTGTGATGACAGAGCAAAATGTTGAGGTTAAACAAGTTCATCCACACGAAGAGATACAGAGGAAATCTTGTCTTTTTGTGTAGTTTGAAAATGCTTGTTTTAGGAGTGATTTCATTCACCTGGCCTGGGGTAAGGGATGAGCAGAGCCCCTGATGTGCTGGTTCAGGTGATGCTGCAGACAAAATTAAATGAGGTTTTGATCCTTTTCAGTCCATCTTTGCATTGTCAGATTACTATGTGAGCCCCTTAAAGTGATACAAGCCCCACTTGCCCTCTGTGATTCTCATTATTTTGCTCTAGAATTTCAAGCCGAAATGTTGCATTTTAAGCCATCTCACAGAACAGATTCAAAGTGAGAAATCCACATTTTTTTGCCCAGTGTTTATTCAACCCATCAATCTTTAGAGTATTCCCAGCACAGCCTGTGGCGAATCTTGTTTGTACACAAAACATTTTTCCAATTTATTGTGGCGCCTGCTTTTATTTAGGCAGCGATGGCCACACTCACATGGAGTCTCCGCAGGGGCAGCTGGGCAGATTTAGAGCCCTGTGATGGGAAACACCGTGAGATCCTCCAGCCCATGTTGGGTTGAGTGATGACATTGTCTCTCCAACAAAACTTCAAGCACTCTGCTGGGGCCACTTTCTTGTCTCCTTTCCCCCTGAACAGTCACCATCCAGCGTCTCTGTTGCTGGAAGGTGCCTCCAGCACTTTCCCGTGAATTCCCAATGGTCCCTGCAGCAGCAGGGTCCCCATCACCAGAGCTGTCATAGCATATGCTCAGCAGATGCTTTTCCAAAGCTCTTCTCCATTTGGACAACGCACCTTTCCAAGATAACTGTCCAAGGTGCACAGGAGTGATGTGCTCTTCTCTCTGGGCTCCCTCCTCTGCTTTTAGTCCCTAGCTCACAGCCAAAACAGGCTTCATTACCTTCAGGACACTCTTTTCCCTTATTTGAGTTTCAGATATTTCTCCCGTGCTTGAAAAGCTGCTTTTGGCACCTTATTCAGAACTGGAGCTCAAGTGGTTTTGCTCTCCCACATTCGCAGAGGAGCTCGGGAGCAGAATGTAACCTCCACACTTCCCAGCTGCCTTCCACCACTGTGCATCATCTGCTCTGCTTTCGGGGAACACATTGGATATTTTACCCAGAGACACGGCAGCCGAGATCCCAGACCTACAAACCCAAATCAGAAGACCGTCTCTAATGACAGGCTGGATTGCAGCCCCTGAGGACAAGCCTCTTCCCGCTCCGTGTTCGTGCAGCCCCGAGTATGGGGGCTCCTGCTCCGAAGGCAGCCCAGGCATTCAGCCCACAGAGGCAAAATAGCCCGAAATAGCCTCATTAGCCAGGAATGTACTGATGGTGGCCCAGATGTTTCAGTCCTCGGGCTTGCAGTCACGGCTGGCACTGGCACAGGGTGTAGGGGGTGGTAGCAGCAGAGAAATGGGGAGACATTTTTTGGAGGGGAGGGCAAATTGCACCCTTTGAAACCTCCACCAGAGCACTCTGAACTCCCACTTGCCGGCTATTGCCTGTGACGGGACCCCGTAACACGAGTGTGAGAAGCCAGAGCCAGTGCTGCAGGGAACACACCTCTGCTTGCCAGGAGGAAGGAGCCAAGCACGCTCCTCTCCCTGTTTTCTCCCAAGATTTGCAGTCCCGGTGGCTGGATGCCAAATCCCCTCGTCTGTGCAGGACTAGTTTGGAGCTGGTGCGTGAAAAGGGGAGAGGTGAAGGGGAGACTGGTGTTAGTGCTCAGGGCTCCCGGGAACGTGCAGGTCTCCTGCCGGGACTATTTGAAGGGGGCGGGGAGTGGACTCTCTGTGTGAGCTTTGTACCGACAGATGAGCTGTGGTCGAGGAATAAGTGAGGGGTGCTGCGCAGCCACCCTTTCCTCGACAAACACCTAAATCACAGAATCCCAAAATGGTTTGGGTTGGAAGGACCTTAAAGATGATCTCACTCAGGGGATTATCCTCCTAGCGCAGGCAGGCACACCTTGTACTATCCCAGGTTGCTCCAAACCAAACCTGCCCTTAGACCCTTCCAGGGATGGGGCAGCCACAGCTTCACTGGGCAACCTGTGCCAGGGCCTTTCCACCCTCACAGGGAAGAATTTCTTCCCAATATCCCATCTAACCCTTTCTTCAGTCAGTGTGAAGCCGTGTCCTGTCACTCCATGCCCTTGTCCAAAGTCCCTCTCCAGCTGTCTTGGAGCCCCCACTCAGGCACTGGAAGTGGCTCTAAGCTCTCCCTAGAGCCATCTCTTCTCCAGGCTGAACAGCCTCGACTCACTCAGTGTCCTCCAGCGTTTTGGAAAATCTCACCCTCCATTTAGTGCGAAGTTGCTCAGTTCCACCTAATTTGGCTTTCAAGTGCTAAAAAAATCGAGTCCAAGAGCTAGAATCCCACCAGCAGAGCCAGATGATCATTCCCCAAATCCTGCCCCACGGAATCTGTCCGGGGCTGCATAAACCCCTTCACGGGGGCCCCGCGAGGGGACCCGTGACGCAGAGAGCCCTGTCCTGCCCCCGCAGCCGCGGGCACCCCGGGGGTCACCCACCCACCCACCCACCCACGGGGGCCGCTCCGCAGCGCGCCACGGCCGCCTGTCCCCCTCCCTCCGCCGGGGTTCCGCCCGCCTGGGCTCCATCCTGGGGGAGAAAGGGGGTCGTCGTTCCCTGTCCCCCCTCATCAAATCCCGCCGCTGCCCGGCGGGAGCAGCGGTGCGGTGGCCGGGACAGCGAGCGGCCCTGGCTCCGGGAGGAGGCGGCGGGACCGCGGCGCTGCCGCGTTTATAGGCGGGCGGCGGGCGGGGGGGCGCG
>VXBA01003202.1:181741-518627 GCA_013399895.1 Serilophus lunatus
CCCAATATCCCATCTAACCCTTTCTTCAGTCAGTGTGAAGCCGTGTCCTGTCACTCCATGCCCTTGTCCAAAGTCCCTCTCCAGCTGTCTTGGAGCCCCCACTCAGGCACTGGAAGTGGCTCTAAGCTCTCCCTAGAGCCATCTCTTCTCCAGGCTGAACAGCCTCGACTCACTCAGTGTCCTCCAGCGTTTTGGAAAATCTCACCCTCCATTTAGTGCGAAGTTGCTCAGTTCCACCTAATTTGGCTTTCAAGTGCTAAAAAAATCGAGTCCAAGAGCTAGAATCCCACCAGCAGAGCCAGATGATCATTCCCCAAATCCTGCCCCACGGAATCTGTCCGGGGCTGCATAAACCCCTTCACGGGGGCCCCGCGAGGGGACCCGTGACGCAGAGAGCCCTGTCCTGCCCCCGCAGCCGCGGCGGTTTTGGNAAGCGGGGCGGTGGCCCCGGTTAAAGAGGAAACTTGACAGCGCCGCCGCCCGCTCCGCTCCCCGCTCCGCTCCCGCCGCCCAGCGCTCTCGGCTCCGCCGCGACGTGAGTACAGAGCGGGCCGGGATGGGGAGGGGGGAGCTGGGGGCCGCCGCTGCGGCATCCCCCGGCATGGGGAGAGGAACGGCCACACCGAGAGGAAGAAGGGCTGGAAGGACGCTCTGGGTGTTTGCAAGGGAGAGGGATTGGGGGAGCCGCTCCTGGGATCCTCTAGGAGAGGGGTCAGGGCAGCCCCCTCCCCTCTTCACCGAGGGTCGCGAGGGGAAATGGGCTGGGGAAAGCTCTCTCCCCCAGCCCGGGAGAGGGTCCAGGAGAGCCCGTGTTGGGGGTGCCGGGAGGACATGAGCTGAGGAGAGTCCTCCCTCACGCCTGGAAAGGGTCCAGGAGAGCCTCTGTTGGTGGTGCCGAGGGGAGATGGGCCGAGGTAACTGGGTCTGGGGAAATGGGCCGAGCTAGACGCACCCCTCCGCCCACCTCCCCGGGGGTCCCCAGGACAGATGAGCCCAGGGCAGCCTCCCCTGGAGAGGGGTCCGACAGAATCACTCTCACGGTCCCACGGTGGTCCCCCTTCCCGACAGAGTGTGGCCGGGGCACCCTCTCTGGTGAGACGCGCCGAGATGGAGCCCTCCCGCGGGGTTGGAGGCGAGGAGCACATTCTCTTTGGGGAGAGGGTTCAGAGCCCCCCTCGGGCGAGAGGAGCTGGAGGAGCCCCCTCGGGGAACCACCTCCACGGGGGTTTCTGGGGAGAGGGCCTGGGGGATCCGGCTCAGGTGACGGGCTCGGAGGACCCTCGGGGGTATCGGGCAGCGTGTCCAGGCAGACGGCTCGGATCTCCCCCCTCTCCGCCGGCGGGGCCCGGGCGGCGGGCGCTGCCCCAGCAGCATCTCCCGGAGCCGGCGGGGCGGAGCGGAGAGTCTCCAGCTGCCCGCGGCCGGCCGGCACGGACAGACGGACATACACACACAGAGACACACAGAGACACACACACACTTAGCAGCATCCCTGTCCCTCTGCAGTTCTGTCCTCCACCACCGCCAAGATGCTGCTGCTGCTGCTGGGGATCATCGTGCTTCACGTCACCGTGCTGGTGCTCCTCTTCGTCTCCACCATCGTCAGTGTAAGTAGGGATTTGCCCCTCGCACCGGGATTCCAGCAAGGCAGGGGGCATGGCATGGCGAGGGCAGAAGGTTCTATTTCTATTCACGGCTTATTTTACAGCCTGGCTTTTACCAGAAAGCCTTTACTTGCTTGCTGCTGGTCTCACTAACAGTGGGATTTGTGGATTTTGGAGTTTGTGCTGTTAGAAGTAACTGAGTCGCTCGGGTGTGTGTGCTGTGAGTGCCCAGGACGTCCACGTTAGTACAGCAGGAAGCCCTGTTGAATCCCATCTTTTCATCATCCCCACGTTAGTCCATATCAGAAAGCAGCTTCGGAGCCCCCAAAATCCCCTCCGTGGGGGTGATGCTGCTCTCCTTCTCCTTTCATAAAAAGCCCCACCTGCTTTAGCCTGCAGGATCAGTACAGCCAGTCTGAGCAAAGCCCCTTGAAACCGGACTGGTTTTGCTCTCCAGCTCTGCTCCTTGGGGGCTGCGAATTAGGCACAGCCTCTGTTTCCTAATGCAAGTGGGCTCCTGCTGGCGACTTCCAAGGCTTAAACTTTGCGAGCAGTGGAAAGACTGAGGGCTGGATGCAGCACAGAGGCTTCCCAGCACTGTCCTCGGGCTGGAGCCCAGTGAACACGTCAGCTGCTTGGGAAAGGGTTTTGACTTGGTTTTAAGGCAGCCTGGTGACTTCCAGGCTTGCTTCATCAGAGGTTTCTTTCCCTTATTTTTTTCTTTTTTTTTTTTTCGGCGATGATAGTAGTAGAAGACGTTACAAAAATCTTCCGAGTCGTTAGAAATCACGTGGAAGCATTCAAATATCCCGGCCAGGCACCAGGCGAGGACGGCCAAGGGGAGGGAAGCTCACATTCCCGTGGGACTCGATCCGTGTTTAAAGAGCATAAAGAGCTTCTGTTTCTCTGCCGTTGAGGCGAAAGCAAATATCAGTATTTACTTTCCAAACCTCTCTCTAAAGAAAAGCGTGTGCCTGGGAGGGCCTGGCCAGGCAGACACGTGTTGGTGTGTGCTGGTGCCAAAGTTTTGGAGGGGGGACACTTTGGAGGGGAAACACTTTGGAGGGGGGACACGGCTGGCTGCTGCCTCCAGGACCCTGCTTACGGGGCTGTGTCTCTGTCGCAGCAATGGCTGGTGAACGGCGAGCACACGGCAGACCTCTGGCAGAACTGCACCTCTGGAACCATCTTCCACTGCCTGGCATCGTCCAACAACGGTGAGTGCTCCCTGGCAATCGGGGCTGTTGCTGCCCGTCGCTTTTATTGTCCTCCTGGGACATACGGATTTGCCTGTGCAGGTTATTTGCTTTTTCCCGCACCCCTGTCCTTGCCTCTTCTGCTCTGTCCCCACATGGAGGGGTGTGGCTCTGCTGCTGGTCCTGGTGGGCGGACACTGGGCTGGCCCAGCAGAGCGGGGATTGCTCTCCCTGCCTTTACCATTCCCTGAAGTTGTGATGGAGCCCTTCACTCTGGCAGCACCATGGCAGGGTGTTGGCACACTCAGCCGCAGTGGAGGTAACCGGCTCAAACACTTTTGGGGATGTCTCCTGTTCTTAGCCCATCTTTCCACTTGGATGTACAAACACGAGGTGGTCCCTGGGGCAGGGCTCGCTCTGTTGCCCTGCTGGGAGCCGAGGGGCTGGTTTTGGCACACCTTCCTCTTGCTCCGGTTGTTGAAGGGGTTTCAAAGATGCATATGGTGCTCCAAGGACAGCCTGTCTCTGGAGGACTCCCCATCCCTACCTGGAAAACTGTTCTGTGTTTTCTTGCTGTGACAGGCTCAGTTTTTTGGCACACCCCTTGTGTTTTTGGGCACTGTGCGGGAGTGCCCTTCATCCTGCTGCTGAGATGGCTCCCATGGCATCTGCACAACATCTGGGCATCTGAACAGCACCTCTGAGTGAAGGCTGATGTCACACTGGGTGGCATCACCCAGTGAGCTGTTTGCTGAGGTCAGCAGGGGAGGAGCCCTCACTGGGACGCTGTGATACAGAGTTTCCAGGGCAACTAGTAGAACCAGTGACAAAATCCGTGTTCAGGGAGTCGGGCAGGCCCGTGCCTCAGTTTCCCCAAAAGACAGAGCTAATGCCAGTGGTGCAGTGGCCAGCATTTGTTTTGTGAGCCTGGTTTGCTTTCCCGTGGAAACAGATTCTCCCAGTGCAACCCCCAGTGAAACCAGCAGTAAATCACCCTCTGTCACTGGGAGCACAGTCACTTTATGCCGGAAACACGGGCCTGGCATAGGTGCAAACTGATGCCACGTGGTCTTGGCGAGGAGGGAGCAGTCACACAGAGCACTAAATCCTTCCAGAGAGTCTTGGAGCCATGGGAGACTGACTGCCACAGGGATTTTGGAGATTCAAGTCACATTAATGCCCAGCATGTTGGGAGCAAAGCAGTTGTGTTACCCCAGGCAGGGATGTGAGTGCTGATGCTCTTCCTTTTACCTTCCCCGGGCTGAAAGCAGCAGTTTGTCCCTCCGTGGGCCCAGGCTCTGGTTTCAGTGGGAGTGAAGCTCCCACCACTGGTCTCTGCTGACGCCTGGTGGTGTCCGGGCCGGCCGGGAAGCGGCTGGATACCATCCCAGGCGAGGAGCCTTCTGGAGCCATGTCCTTCATCAGCAGTTGGCTGCTGCTGGCTCTCTGCAGCGTAGGCAGCCTGTTCACGGCCAGTCATGCGAGTTCCCAAACTGCTGAGCTTGTGCTTTGGAATAAAAGCAGTGATTGCCCCCAGGAGTCCCAGAGCTGAGGGCTGTAAAGCCTCCCCAAATCTTTTGCTTTTCAAACCTGCACCGCTTTTTCTGGATGTTTACAGGGTGCTCTGTCAGAGTTGTCAGTGTTGAGAGGGATTTGTCCGAAATATGGTTGTCCTGCTCTGTGTTTTGAGTCTACATTGAGTTGGACTCGATGATCCTGATGTGTCACTTCCAGCTCAGCATGTTCTGTGATTCTATGATTACCCTGTTCTCAGAAGATACTTAAATTGTGAGTTTCTTTCTGGACCCTTTCCAGTGATGATTTTTTATCATTAGAGGGACTGTGGTCAAGGTGACCATGTTAAAACACAGCTGAGCAGCTGAGTTGGGTTGATAGCCATGATCTACTAGAAGGTGTCTCTCCCCATGGAGTGTGGGGCTGGAACTAGATGAGGTCTCTTCCAAGCCAAACTATTCAGTGAGCTGCTCTTTAAGTAGAAATGCATTGTGCTCAAGGTTTAAAGAAGTCTCTGACAGCTTGTTTATCTGAAGACTCTGCTTTGGCATAAGGAGAAGGGAGTTTTTCCTGGACAAAAGCTTGTACCCCATCCACGCCTTGCCAGGAGTGTGGGAGCAGCGCTGTTGAGGACCCGTCTTCCTCTGATGGGACCCTGGATGCAGGATCCTGAGCTCACTGCTGCTATAAGAACACAAAAGGATTTTTCCTGGGCTTACATAAGATCCGTTTCTTTTAAGATCTGTTTGTAACAACAGAACAAAAATGTTACATATCCTTTCCAGCAGGTTCTGCTCCCTTCCTGCTGTCCATCTCCGATCCCTTGCTCCATTGCTGCTGGGGAGCTGCTGTTGGCCCCTATTTGGAGCAGTAGCAACACAAGGCAAGGATGCTGTGGCAGAACCACCTCAGAGGCTCATGCTGCCCCCCTGTCTCATCCTTATACTCCTTATATGCTCTTTCCTAGGAATATGCTTACTTTCAAAAATAGGAATGATCCCATACCAAATACCACAAACTGTCCTCGCTTAAATCCCTCTCAGAACACAGGCTGTGCTGCAGTGGGACATACACAGGCCTAAGGATTTGTTTCCCTGTGCCTGTGCTAAGGACAGTACTTAAGAGTTAATCCAGGAGTGCCAAGGTCTTCTCTGGGTTAAGAGCAAGAAATCCCAGTTCAGGAATTTTGGCAGGAGTTATTCTTTATGTAAAGGCGGTTTTTCTTCTGGCCATCTCAGTGGCCACTGCAGTGTGGTTATTCCTTCCTCTCCTTTTAAAAATCAGTGAGTGGAATTTGGGAAATTAGGTAGTGCTGGGTCTCCTGTGTTCATCATGGGTGGGGGCTTTGGGATTGGTTGTGCTGTGATGCTCCTCTTGGTCTCAGCACAGATGAGCCTTCCCTGTCCTGTCACACAGGGACCCTTCTGTTTAGGTGACCACCTTGTGGATGCACAGTTAGAAGCTGAACTTCTAAAACCGGGTGAAAGCAGGATTTGCTTTTATTTAACACTGAGGCAGATTTGGGAATGTGCTCCTAACCCTACAGATTATCCCAGGGGGATGGAACAGGCAGCAAAACATCCCCATGGGCTGAGCAGCAGCACTGCCAGACTGTGGCTTCTTCCTGGGACATCAGGAGCCCTTGGGTAGAGGGTGGACCTGGCATCGATGGAGGCTGAGCTCCCACCTCCCACATTCCTCTTGGAAGTGCTCAAGCCCTGTGCGAAGGCTGAGCCATCCCAACAGGAGGGAGCTGAGGGCAGGTGCCCACTTCTTCTCCTCGCACAACCGCCCGCTTGTTGCTTTGATTTTTTGCATTCGCTTTTTAGATAATGCCTTTTTTTTTTGTTCTTCCCAAGAGGCCGAGAACTATGGAAAAAATGTTGCAATCTTTGCTTCGTTTGCGCTGTCAGACATTCCTGGAAAAGACTTATCTCAAGAATTCAGCTCTGAATCCCAGGATTGTGCGTCGGCAGGGCCCTGTGCCAGCCCCCGGCTGCACGGTCCCGCTGCCAGCACAGGGCACTCGGCCGGGCCTGAGCTGCTCAAGTGTTCTCAAGGAGATTCCACCCCAAATTTCCAGACAGGGATATTTTTCCCTCCAAAAACCGGCCATTCTGCAACTGAATTTGTTATGCAGGCAAGGCAGCTTTTTTTCCTGCTATGTCCTGCTACTCTTCCTCTGATTTTGGTGGGGAAGCAATGGGGACACCTGTGGAGATCCCTACATCCTTCTGTAATGTCAGGAGACATTTTTCCTGTTGTCTTCTTACAGTTTTTCCTGGCACTGCTCTGTGGCTTTCTCATGACTGGCTTGTTCACAGGCAGGCTGGTGGTTTTTGGCTTTTTCAAGGGGAAAACAAAACCCTAAACCTTGGTAAATGCACAGGCTGCCACTCCACATGATTACAGAGTGCTGTGGGCTCTGTAATGCACTCGCTAATTTGCTGATGTGATGGCCATGAGCAAAGTCCAGGTGGATCTTCCAGAGCAAAGATCTTCCCTGGACCACCTGGGCAGGCAGGGACAGGCCTCCCATTGATGGGACAGACACTGGGATCACCTTGATCTCCTGCATACTGACTCTCCCTCTTCCACAGCCTCTTTACTCCAGCAGATGGGTCCCTAAGCAGCACTGCTGATGCTTGAAATGCATTTTCTTTGTGCTGGAGGAAGTAGGAAAGCTTTTCATCCCTGGAATGAGGCAGAAACATCTGTATCCTGACCTATCCACTGCTCCCAGGAGGACTTGTGCTGCTGCTTCCCCATTTTAAAATGCATAACTGAAACATCTGAAACAATTGCTTTTTCTCTGTCAGCTCCTCCAGAGTAGTTTTGCAGCTTTTATTCTTTCAAACTTTCTTTCAGCAATGCTGGACTTGCATGAAAGGTGGGATGGAGAGCTGGAGGTGCCATTTAATTTGCTGTAATCCTTTTTGTGACTGAAAATGGTGTTACAAGGCTTCATTGAAGTCTTGTGCTGAGGAAAATTATTTCTCAATGTCTAATTCCATTACTGATTGTAAGTATGAGGTATCTCAACAGAGATGGGGGGCAAATTCCCCTCCAGCCCACTGGGAAGGCTGAGACTGCACCAGCAGGATCAAGACTTGGAGGACATGTCAGTGGTGAGGGGACAGTGCCTCGCAAAGGAGGATGAGGTGGAGGTGGGAGTCCAGTCACTCCAACAAGCTAGAGATTCAAAGATTTATTGATCAGTGCTTTCAACAATGATTGCAGCTTTTTCTTGAAAACTAAAGTGACCATCTGCCTACATGATCTGCAGCCACAGTGTTGCTGCTGCTGCCTTTTGATTTACTGCTGCTGGACAGCTGCAGACAGGCAAGAAATCCCCAACTAGCAAGAATTTACCCTTATTTAAAGGTGCTGATCCGTTGAAGTGAAGGCCTGCAGGGACACTTTTCACTATCCCAGGTTGCTCCAAGCCCTGGCCTTGGGCACTTCCAGGGATGGGGTAGCCGCAGCTTCTCTGGGCAACCTGTGCCAGGGCTTTACCACCCTCTGAGTAAGGAAGTTATTAACGTTTAACGTTTAAAAATCTCCTATTCCTGGAGAATATTTTGTATTTCATATCAGTTTCCCCTGTAACTTTTTTGCCTTCAATAGGAAGGAGATTTCCTCTGCTTAAAACCATTTTTTATTGTTGTTTATTCTTCGTACAAAGAGCATCTGATAAGGAGACATAGAGAAATGATGCTGTTTTTTTCTCAGCTGCACCAGAGGTCTTTGGCTCCCATTTTTCTGTGCACGGGGTAGGTCAGACAACTTTCCCTGCTGGATTTGTGCTCTGGCCCATAGGAGAGGAGTGAAAGGGAGAAAGAAGGCAACATGAGGGCAAACAATGACTGTCAAACCAGAAGAACGGGAGGGGGAGTCCCCTGGGTGCTGGAAAACCCTTAATTCAACATTTTCTGTGGCCTTGATGAGACCCTTGGATGTCCCTGTGGCCACAGGCTGAGTATACCCATGCAAGTGCCTGCAGGTCAAGACACCACCACTCCCCATGCCAACTCCTGGACTTAAAATCCCTGGGAGCTGGTACCCAAGTTCTTTGGAGGACCAGAGCCTGGACTGATGGATCTGCCACTCTCATACACCAGCCATAAGGAGTCAGAGCCAAGGGTCTTGGAGAGGATCTGGCCTGGGCTTTGTGGAGCTGTTGGAAGGTGTTTCTCGTGGTGCCAGCAGCTTTCTGCTGCCTCAGCAGCAGCAGAGGTTGTCTCTGTGGGATGTGAGATTTGATGGTCTGATGGGATGCCTGAGTGTGGCAGCTCTGGAGAGCTCTGGACATCCTGGCCTCACAGACTTCTTGGATGGAGCTTCGAGGAGAAGGCAAAGGGAGGAGAACTGAAAGGAAGAGAGGAGTTGTTGAGGAGAAAATAGGGGTTTGAGAAGTTCATCTCCTTCTGAAAGAGCTACAGAAGAGGCCCAGGAGGTCTTGGGCAGGAATTGCAGCACTGTATTCAGTCACAGCCCCAGTGTTTCCCACCTGCTCATCCTCTGGTCCTTACAAACACTGCAGGAACTCTTTAAAATCCCCCTTTTCTGGCAGGATTTCCAGGAATACCTCGATCCAGCACCCTGTGGTCTTTTCCAGGGGGTGGACATAGGAGGAGTGGAAAGGAGGAACTGTTGGTTTCAAAAGCTGCTTTTCCTGGTTGGAGCATCCAGCAGCAGCAGCCAGGGAAGGTTTGACTTTGTGCTGATGGGAGGCCTGGGGCCAAGACAGGCTGAAGTTGCAATGTCATGGAGCTGGATTTTCAACTCTTCTCCCCAACAGGAGAGATGTTCCCTTGGAGCCCTGGGACTCTGGAGGGGGTTCTGGGCTGTGTGAGAAGAGAACTGCTGGCACCTGAGCTTTTTTGACTTTCTGAGTTGCTGCAGTGAGTTGCCAAGAGGCCTCAGTCTGAAGTTTAATTCCAGAAGAATGATACAGCTGAGCTGATATTTCTGCATCTTCAATTCATCCTTTTTCAACTCTCTTAAAGGTGTTTAAATATTAAAACCACTGCAAGTCTCATCTTTGATGTAACCTGTCCATAAGCGAGGATGTGAGCTCGTTTCAAGTTCTTGGTCAGACCTCAAAACTGGAGAATCTGCTTTGGAAAGACTGCTCAGAAAATGTGGCTTTTCCTGACAGATCTGGGCTGGTACGTTTGTGCCACTAGATGCTGTTCCTGACCCTACTAATATTTAGTTTGCAGCATTGAAGCAGAAAGTTTTGTCATACAATTGTTTTCATGAATTCCTCCCTTCCCCCGCCCTTTGCTTTGTATATATTATCTGCTACAGTTACCTTCTTAATGGATGTTTTCTTCCCCAGAAGTGGTTATTTTTTAAGTGCACAGTGCATACGCAGTTTGCAAAGGCAAAACTCTGCTAAATATTCTCATCATCTGCAGGTACCAGCACTCCAGTGCTTTTAATGCACAGCATTAATTTAATGATGTTTTACAGTGGGTCTATAAGCTGATTGCTCAAATAAATGTTCAGTTTGCACTTTATTCTTTCTCCTTGGCTGGGTCCAAAGAGGCTGAGGGGTATGTGAACTAAGGCCCTGGCCACGTTTCTCCCTGTCCTGTCAGTCCTTGTCTGGCTACAAAACCTCTCTGAAATGAGGGCTGGGGCTCTGTTGAAAGAGGTCGGGTTAGATGATTTCTTTCTGAGGGATTCAGCTGCAATTGCTGCTCTAGGCTCAAGTTTCTGCTCTGGGTTTCTTTCATGTTAGACTTTAGGGCAGTGAAATGCGTTCTCCAGTATCCCAGGGGTGAAGTCTTTGCTGTTGTAAGGAGTGGTGTGAGCGCATCAGGGCTTGCAAAACTTCTGGGAAAATTCAAATTTGTTCTCTAAAAACTTCTTGCTTTGTTTCTGGCTGCCCGAGAGGGCTCTAAAAACACTTCCGATGGGTCCTCTCCGGAAGCAACGGGCAGGGTGTTATCTGTCCTTTCCATGCTGCTTCCTTTTCTTCCTCCTCCTGAAGAACAAAGATATAAACACAGAGCTGAAGAGATGCAGGAGAAAAGTGGAATAACCGACTCTCTGCCCAGGGGAAACCACAAATAACAGCCTGGGAGTAAACAGTGCTGACAGTCCATGGTGCAGCTCCTGGAGCCCGGCCTCCCTCCGGGAATCTCGTGGTGTTTTTGAAAGGCTGTGGGCAGGACACAGCACTGCCAGCAAAGGAGTTAAAAGCATGTAGGGCTGAGGAAGCAAAGATCCTATCTGCAGTTATAGGGGTGGTTTTAAATGAATTAAAGGCAATTAGCTGTCCTAATACAGCTGAAGTCTGTGGGCAGCTAGCTCAGAGTTAATGGAATAATTTGGCTTGTTCTTGTGGATCTGAGTTCTGAGCTGGGGATCTCACCTCTTGTTTTCACAAAGGAGGCCAGCAAATGTCAGCAAAGGGCTGGATGTGAGCAGGGCTGCGGCTCTACCCTGTGGGACCATCTTCTGATTTCCCTGCTCACGGGCTCATGCTGCTCTTTGGCTCCCCAAACCCTCGGGCCACAGTGGGCTCCCCCCTGCCAATGCCTGCATTTATATTCCTCTGACACGGCTCTTTATTGCAATGGGATTGTGCAAAGCTCCTATAAATCATTTGCATTCAGGACTAAAAAACAGGCACGGGGAGGCGGATGCAGTTAAAAGGGCAGCTCAGCTCAGCTTTCCGTCTAGACAGCCTTCTCCTAAAATAACCAGCAGCTGGAGCGGCCACCTCCGAGCAGAAAGGGCTCCTCTCGGGGCTGGATCCTGTGGTCTTTGAAATGACAAAAGACTTGGCCTTCTGGGCCCTGGATGAAAGTGCAGGGCTTGACTTTGGCTCAGCCAGTGTGTGGAGCTGGACACGGCTTCAGGGCTTGGGAAGGGGTGAGAGGAAAGCTCAGCTTCCCAGAGCTGGGATGGGAGGCTGTCTGTGCTGGGGTGTGGAAGGCCACTGCAGTCCAGCAGCTGCACATCCTCTGACCACTTCCCTGAGCCCATCTGAGCAAGGACTTATGGTGATTTTTAGTGGCGATGAATCTGTCTTATTCCATTTCCCACTGGTGGATCATGGCCAGAGCTGAAGGCACAGGTGAGGGCGAGGCAGGGAGGGTTTCCTGCCTGGCTACCTGAGGGAGATGGAATATATTGGGTATTTTGTGTGCACATCGCACCACACCGGGATTTTCTGGAAGCAGTGATAGCTGCTCCTTCCTAAGGAACAGCAGAGCAGCAATTGGTGCACAGGGAACCCAGTGCACTGGAATGAGGGAAGTGCAGCAACTTGTTGATGCTGCAGGGTAGTTTGGCATGGGATGTGTGACAAGGAGGGGAAGGAAAAGGCTGTCTGGGATGAGCAGAGGCTGCTCTGGGTGGTTCTGTTTGGCTTTAGAGAGCAGAGTGAGTTTGCTCTATTGCCTGAACATCCTAAGGATGCAGACACAAGGGACAGAATTGCTGATCCAAAGTCAAACACACCAGATGTGACTGAGTGGCACAAGATGTTCCCTGCAGGCATAGATTTGTTGGGAGGGCTCAGGCATGGATCATTGTTGCCATCCCAGCTGAAGGCAGTTCAAATTCCTTTCTCACCTCCCTGAGTGCAGCTTGCAGGGATTTGATGGGGAAGTGTGATCACTTCTCTGGAGCAGATGCTGCCCTGGACAGTCCCAGTGACCTCATTTGCTGTGCCAAGCGTTGGAGGTGGCTAAGCTAAACCACAGCTTTATTTGGAAGTTTCGATATATTTCAGGTATCTGCTGCAAAAAGCTGGTTCAGTCAGAGGACTGAATTTGGTGGGAATAAAACTGACAGGAACATGGGACTGAGCCTGAGGCTTCAGTGCTGCCTAATCCCACCTGAGGATCCAGCCCACAGCATGATTTTTTTGCTTTTCACTGGGTAGTTTGTGCCTTATGTTACCTGTACTGAGTCCTGCTGGTTTTCTTCATGGTGAATGAATCAATGTTATATCCTCAGAGACCTCTCAAGGAAGGCTGCAAATGTAAATTTTAGTTTCAAACTTAGTAAGGCGAGGGGAAAGCAGAGATATTTGTGAGTGTGGCCTCATCCCGGTGCTGTCAGGCACTGCCTCTCTCTGTCAAGCTGCAGCAGCTCATGGGATGGAGCCGCATTTTGCTTGTTTATTTATATTTTTTTTTACGTGGGGAGTTACACACCCACAAGCCTGGAAATAGCTGGGCAGTGAGTCATGGAGGGGCTGGTTTAACTGGTCTGCTCTGGAAGGCAGCTGCGTTTGGCAGCTGGGAAAGGCTCTTCCAAAAGGTTTGACTCCACAAGGGCAGAGGGTGTTTTCACTCCCTGTGTATTTATTTGCCCTCGGAGCTCGGCCAGCGTGGTGTCTCACAGCTTGTTGCACATGGCTTTGTGTTTGTAGCACAGCTGAGCAGCCAGGGCCTGGCATGGAGCTGGGAGAGAGGCTTTGTTTTCTGCAGGCTTTAGATCAGGGCTAATCTCTCTGCTCCTGTTTATGATAAATGCTCCGCCTGGCCCTGCATTTCATTTTACACCATGTCATCCTAAATCCCGGGAAGCATTGTGTTCATGTTGAGGACTCACCAGCTGGTGTAGCAGTGGATGTGGCCTCATTCCCCAGCTGTAACCACCTCAGTGGGGTCAGGGGTGGGATGAGAACCTGAGGCCTGATGCTGATGCTGTGGGTGGTTTGTGATCTATGGTTCCCTTGCTGAGGTGTTCATCTGTCCTTCTTCCCCCAGAATGGCTGCAGTCTGTCCAAGCCATGATGATCCTCTCCGTCATCTTCAGCGTCTTGTCCCTGTTCCTGTTCTTTTGCCAGCTGTTCACACTCACCAAGGGTGGGAGATTCTACATCACTGGAGTCTTCCAGATCCTTGCTGGTAAGTGAGGGCTGATGGATGATGTCACTGCTGGGGATGGGGCTGCCAGGCACAGGAGAAGGTGCTGGTGGGAATGAAGACCATGGAGCTGGTTCCTGCATGGCTCAGCGAAGGGAAGAGGGGATGAATCATTCAGGAGTATTGAGGTCTTGCACATCCCAGGTTGGGATCTGTCTGTCAGGGCGTATTCAGGCTCTTCTGCCTTTGCACCATGGAAGGTGTAAGAGGATTGCTGGCCCACCCAGGGTGGTTTTGGAGGGGCAGGGTGCAAACCCTGTCTGTCTGCTTGACTGAGAGCTCTGCTTGCTCTCCCCAGGGCTCAGGGTGGGATGTTGAGGGTCCAGGGCAGTTGCACTGGCTCTGGGCTGGGTGAGGCTTCCACAGCTGCTGGTGGGGTGGGGGAAGTCCTGATGATCCTGTTTTGGCAAAAGATTATTTCTAAACTTGCCATGAGGGGGCCTGGTGCTTTCCACATCAGCAAAGAGCCCTGGAGCTGCAGGGTGAGCCAGCTGACTGGGAACTGTCAGCTACTATTTTTAACTCTTACAGAGCACAGCACTGGAAATGAGCCACAGTTCATGTCCTACGTTGCAGTTCCCCAAATATAGATGCTGTACAGCCACTGACTCTGTTTACATTTCCATGTATGAAAGCAGTGAAGAGGATTTTCAAGCATTCAGGCTAGCAAAATGTAATTGTACTTCGAGGTTCTGGCTGCTTATGACAGAGTGTCTGGGAAGGAGATTAATCATTTCCTAGAGCTTCAGATGTTAAACCAGAAGCCACTCTAGGTCCTGCCACTAAACCAGTGGAAAAACTCGTCCACTGAGTTTAGACAAAGTTTCTGAGCATCCTGTAAGCAACTGGCCTTCACAAACCCTGGAGAAGTTTAGAACTAACCTTTATTGGTATGAAATCAATAAGTGCATCTGCTTGGCCATAATGCAGGTGGTGAGTTCAGATCAGTTCAGCATCTCTGAAAAGTAGATGTGTAGAAACCCATTACAGCCATGGAGATAAAGAGGGGAAATGGGCATTAATAATGCAATTACCTGCCTGAGAGCTTGTGTAATAGACCTGGGAGCAGAAGGCTTCTCTCTCCTGAGTGATTGCTGGTGAATCCTTGTTTTCAGAGGAAGAGAAAATGGGATTGCAGCCCTCCTGTCCATGCTGTGTTGGGTGTCCTGAGGGGATGCAGGGTCAGGCCATAGACATACTGTCTCTTTCCTTGTTGAGCCTGAGGAATGGGTCAAATCCATCCCCAGCCAGTATGAAGGACAGGAAATGTGTGATTTAATCCCCCTGAAGGCTTCCCATGGCCTGGGGAACTCTAGATCCAGAGGAACCATGCAGAGGTGGGCACTGGTGACCATCCTTCCCATTCTAGCTGTCCAAGGCTGGAGGAGGGTTTGGGCCTCTCAAGGTCTGACCCAGCTTTTCCATCCCTCTCTCCAGCCTCAGCATCACTTCTATCCCTTCTCTCCTCTCCCTCCCCACCTAGAGCTGCTGTCCCATGGGGTGGAGAGGGTGGGATCAGCCTTGAGGGTCGTTCCTACCACATATCCCATGGTTTTTTGGTTCCTCAGCAGGGCTTGGGCAGCGTCAGCACACACAAACCGGCGGGAACAGATTCCAGGGAGCATTTACCCTGCTGACCTGTCAAAACAAGACTACAGCGTGTTCTTAAAATCAGACTCCAAACTAGGGATGCATTACTGCTCTCATTAGTGCAGGCAGCTGGATGCAGCTGTCCCTCACTTCCCAGCATGTTCTCCAGGCCCAAACCAGTGCAGATCCCACTGGAGTGCAGTGGAAGCCATTGCCTCCACGGTGCCAAATTCCTCCTGTGGACAATTGCCGCTGTATTTTCGCTGTCTGTAGGTGACTGGCGTGGCCACACGCCTGTCCCTGTCCCACAGCCTCGGCAGACAATGGCTGTGCTCTCTCTGCATGGGCTGGGCAGTGGGAGTTGGCTCCCGTGCTTGGAGAATGGAAACTGCTCCAGCAGCGCCTTAATGAAGCGTATTCCCACTTCTGCACTTTGCCAGAACAAAAGGAGCAGTGTCAAGTGGAATTACAGCTCAAATATCACGGTGGTTAAATGTAGGTGGTCCTGAGGTCCGTGCAGGGAATTTGGAACTCGGCTCCAACAACAGCCCCACAACTGTATAATAGAACTGCTGGGATTGACTAAAAGAGCTTGTTTTCGGGCAGGAATAGAGGTGGCTTTGTGTGAGCTCTGGGCGGTCCCCAGCGCTCAGAGGGAGGTTTGCAACAAAGCTTAAATGCTGCTTAACAGAGCCGGGCCTGACTGGACACCCCTGGGGACCCACACTGGGCCCTGGCTGGACAGGGTGGGTGTGAGGAGTGGGGAAGAGGGACAAGCCGCAGGCACAGTGGGGCTTTCAGAGAGTGGGGTTTTCAAGGAGTGGAGTTTTCAGGTAGTGTGGTTTTTCAAGGAATGGGGTTTCCAGGGGAATGAGGTTTGTAGAGAACAGGGTTTTCAGGGAGTGAGATTTGCAGGGTGTGGTGTTTGCAGGAAGTGGGGCTTTCAGGTAGTAGGATTAGCAGGTATTAGGGTTTGCAGGGAGCGGGGTTTTTAGGACAGGGATTTTCAAGGAAAGGGGTTTGCAGGGAGTGGGGTTTGAAGTTGTGGTCCTGGATATGGGATCACAGAACCTGCTTGGCCAGAGCATCGCGAGCCCAGCTGTGTTTATGTTCTTTATCACCTGCCCAGGTGATAAAGGAACTTCCTTGCTTTGCAAAACACAGGGTTTGTGTCTGAGCTCTTGCAGCACTTCAGGACGGTGGGTCAGGCTGCAGCTTGAGTTTTAAACAAGGCACCCAAGCACCAGTGGGGCTGGGCTGGAGCAGCAGCCCAGGGCTGGAACTCCCTGAGATATGAGTTAGCCCGGGCAATGTTCCAGCTTCGCCTGCTCCAGGACCTCTGGTTTTACTTGCTGAGCATGGCACAGATATCCCTCCTCCCCTGCAGCCAGGGCAGAGCCCACCCCCCAGATCAGGAAATTCTCCATTTTCCAGCAGACAGGATACAAGAGGGCTATAATAAATATTCTCCCATACTGGCATTGGTGTTATCCTGTCCAGCTCTGGTTTTCCAGCAGGGGATGGCTCACGCATGACATCACTAACCCCTTCCCTGTGTTGCTGCTGGCAGGGCTCTGCGTGATGAGTGGCGCTGCCATCTTCACAGTGAGGCACACGGACTGGCACCAAGCCTCGGAAAACACCTCCTACGGCTTCGCCTACATCCTGGCGTGGTTGGCCTTCCCCCTGGCCCTGGCCAGTGGCATCATCTACGTCATCCTACGGAAGCGCGAGTGATGCTGCAGGAGGTGGCGTGACAAGGGCACTCATGACATCCACGGAGGAGATGGAGGCAGGGGAAAATAGACGAGAAAACGGAAAAGAAAATTAACCAAAAAAGAAAAAAAATAAAAAGGAAAGAAATAAACCCTCCCACCAAACCCAACCCACCTGACCCCAAAAGGAAACAATCAAATGGTTACTTGTTAATTGAAGATGTATATAGTATCTATGGTTTAAAAAACCTATTTATAACACTTTTTACATATATGTACATAGTCTTGTTTGCTTTTGTTGACCATGCGCTATGTTCAAAGCCTAAAGCAAGTGCCTAAGGAACTATTACTCCTAACAGTGTAACAAGAGCGCAGTGATTTTTCTCTCATGCAAAATCCTCTTTGACCTAAACTCTCCTCCCCTCTCTCAGCCCGTGTTGAACCATCAGAACCCCCCGGCTCTGACTGGTTTTAGGCTGGTGTAAATCAGAGTTAGGCCCGTTTACCCAGCCAGGGGGCTGGTCCCTGCTCCTGCCACATGCTGTGATCCTGGTAACCAAAGTGCACGTTCAGATCTGATGGGAGACACTTCCAAAGGGTTTGAAGGATTTTGGAGCAAAGGCTTTGATTGCCCCAAGTGCCTAAATGACTTATGTGCCTAAATCCCATTTACTTGCCACCACACCCGCTGGGAATTTGGGCTTTTAAATCACTTAGGTTGAGATGCAATCCAGCCCGGGCTGTCCTCGGATGGGGGTGGGGGGTGTGCCAAGCCCAGCCGGCGGGAATTGCTGCTCCCACCTGTGAAACGTGCTCTGTCCTTGCTGTGGAGCTAAAGAAGCCGACCCAGTATATCCCTGAAATCGACCCCCAGATGTATGAAATGGTGCTATCTATTTACCATTCCTTATCCTGCTAAAGCCATTTAACCTTAGTCACTGGAAATTCAGTTAACGACCTTGAAGTAAACGACAAAGCTAGAAATGAGAAATAATTCTGTGTAATATAAATGAGCTATAACTGCTTTTGTACTTAGATTTGCTCTTACTCTTATTTTTGATAAAGCATTTATAACCAAAATTCCTTTTTCCTCCTCCGTGATCCAGAGGAACAGAAACAGCTCTGGCTGGAGCGGTTGGTCTCTGGCACTGGAGTGAGATGTCTGTCCTCTGTCTGTGTCAGCAAAGTGTCTGGCCATGAATTGCACGGGCACCAGCGCAGACCCCAGGCTGCCTCTGAGGACTCCAGACACTGTCGCTGTTGTTTTTGTTTAATTTTGGGGTTTTTTGGGGTTCTACTTTTTTTTTTTTTGCTTTGCTTTTCTGATTTTATACCGACTGTGTGGACTAAGAAGCAATGAAATAAAAGTCAGAATAACTCATATGCTTCTGCTTTTTGGTGTTTTGGGGGGTTAGAGCTGGGTTGTACTTCACTGACCTGCTTCCATGGCCGTCTCATGGAATCATGGAGTCACAGAATGGTTTGGATTGGAAGGGACATTAAAGATCATCCAGCTCCACACCCTGCCATGGGCAGGGACACCTCCCATTATCCCAGGTTGCTCCAATCCAGCCTTGGACACTTCTAGGGAAGGGGCAGCCACAGCTTCTCTAGACAACCTGTGCCAGGGCCTCACCACAATCACAGAAGAATTTCTTCCCAATATCCAAACTAAACTTTTGGTCTGTCAGTTTAAACCCATTACCTGTTGTTCTATCAATCCATACCCTTTTCCAAAGTCCTTTTCCACATCTGTTGGAGCCCCTCCAGGTACCAGAAGGCAACAGTAAGGCCACCACCAGCTCCCCAAAGTCCACATCTGACAGGACCACAGTCACCCCTCCCTGAGCAGGGATGGTTCTGGTCAACATGAGCTGCCCCAGGGGATCCACCTGGCTCTGCCACCCGACACAAACAGCAGGAGCCTTTCAGTGCTGAGTGCCAAACCCCCCAGGCTGGGGGTGCAGTGAGGGGGGGTGGGATTAGCACAATGTGCAGTGTGTGCAGCCGGAATGGCTGGCACGGAACCGCTCACACTTCCGCTCCCTCATTCACTCGGCGATTAAATGTCCGAGCTGATGCAGCAACTGGTGCTGGCAGAGACATAATGGCTCTTGTACGGTCTCATCTGGAGGCCAGCTATTGACATCAGGTCACATGCCAAAGCCTTCAGCCCAGTCACATCCCAAGGGAAAGGAGCTGGAGCTGCATGGCATCCCCTTGGCCAAAGCCTGGGCAGCATGATGTGACCATCCTTGGTAGCTGGGGCTCCTGGTGGTGGTGTTCCAGCTGGGATGTTCCACAGAATCACAGAATGGTTTGGTTGGAAGGGACCTTAAAAGATCATCCAGTTCCACTCCACTGCCATGGGCAGGGACACCTTCCACTGCAGCTTCAAGCCCAACCAGCCTGGCCTTGGACACTTCCAGGGAACACTTCCAGGGATGGGCTGGCCACAATTTCTCAGGGCAACCTGTGCCAGGGCTCCCCAAGGCCTGGGTCACGGCCCCAAGGCTGCCAGAGCTCAAGGAGTGTTTGGACAACGCTCTCAGGGATAGGATGGGATTGTTGGGGTGTCCTGTGCAGAGCCAGGAGTTGGACTGGCTGGGCCTCGTAGGTCCCTCCAACCCAGGATAGTCTATGCTTCTATGAAACTCTCTCATTTGAGCTGGCTCGTGTGTTGGATGATGCGGAACCTTGTTTTTCTGTCTCTTCACCGTGGCTGCAAATGCGTCCCACATCTTGATGGCCAGTGTGGACGGGCGCTGCTGGGTAAGACTGTCCCTCTGGCCCCGGGGAGCTCTTTTGCCCTTTCCCCCCCCAGTTCGCGCATCCCGGTTTTTCCCGGCCCCGCTCGTGGAGCGCGGGCGCCTCCCGGTGGCTGCCGATGGAACCGCGGGATCCCGGAGCCGCCCCGGCGGGACTGGGGGCACGGCCAGGGACAGCCTGCCAGACCATCATGGAATCCAGGAACGGTCTGGGTTGGAAGGGACATTAAAGGTCATCTTGTTCCGCTTTCCTGCCATGGGCAGGGACACCTCCCGCTATCCCAGGTTGCTCCAGCCTGGCCTTGAACACTTCCAGGGATGGGGCAGCCACAGCTTCTCTGGGCACCCTGTGCCAGGGCCTCCCCACCCTCACAGCCAGGAATTCCTTCCCAATATCCCATTTATCCCTGCCTTTGGTAGGTTTGAAGCCATTTCTCCTTGTCCTGACACCCCATCCCTTGTGCAAAGCCCTCCCCAGCTCTCCTGGAGCCCTTTTAGGCACTGGAAGGGGCTCCAAGGTCACCCTGCAGCTTTCTCTTCTCCAGGCTGAACAATCTGAACTCTCCCATCCCGTCTCCATAGGCTGCTGTTCCTGTGGTTGGGTGGTGGGTGACAGGATGCAGCTCCCAGCCCACATCAGCAGTGTGGAGGGCTGTCTCCCACCAAAGGCACCACTTAACTGCTCACTGAGAACAGTGGGTTAAAATGCAAATAAATAATTATAAAAACACAGGGCGCTCTAGAGGTCTCCAACCCATCTCCTCCTTGGGCTGGGACAGTCACCAGCTCCAGGCTGGGCTGGGCCTCTTTCACCAAACCAGGAAAACTTCCAGTTGCAGCAAGTCCCCTGTACTCTCCTCCTAGGTTGAAAAAACCCTTTCCTAAACACCCCTCCGAACATCCTAGGCCCCAGTCTGCCCCTTATTACATCAAATGGCCACAGTGCTCATCCCTTGAACCCCAGCCCAGGAATGGGAATGGGGGATTTGGGAATCATCAGCATCCAGACTGGAGGGCCATCACCCACATCATGTGCTCTGTTCCCCACACACGGCTCTTCCAGCTCACACGATGACATAAGATGTTCAAGCAGGACCCAGCCTTTGCCAGATTTGCTGTGAGCACACTCAGAACTAAATGAGTCTCCAAAATTTCAGTGCTCCCCGGGGCTACAGCCCAATTAAAATCTGAACAGCCCATAAAGCAGCGAGCTGAACACAACAGCAGCAGCACGGCACGAAATGGCAGAGGGCTGACAAAAATATTAGGGAAGTTTCTTTAATGTGTGTTGTGTCATAAAAGCAATTGTTTAAGTGGCTTTCGCAGTGTTCTCAGCAGTAAATACTTCTGGAAAATGCGCTGAGCAAATCTCATCCTCCTCTTTCATTTATTGCCTTGTAAATTGAAAAATTATGGTGAGGAAAAAACTCGTGGGTCCCGGCGGTGGCCGGGCGGGGGCAGCCCCAGCCCGCGCTCCGGGAGCGCTCCCGGGATGGGAACGGGAGAGCCGAGGATCCCGACCCCGCTGGAGGCTCCGAGGGACCCCGGGATGGTCCCTGGGCAGGACTCGGCTCGGACACAGCGCAGGCAGAGCAGCGGTTCCCCCTGTGCTCCGCTCAGGTGAGACCCCACCTGCAGTGCTATCTCGGCTCGGGGGGGATGTGGAGCTGCACAAGGAGGACGTGGAGCTGATGGAGTGAGTCCAGAGGAGGCCACGAGCACCTCTGCCTTGGAGACAGACCGGGAGAGCTGAAGGTGTTCAGCCTGGAGAAGAAAAGTTCTCTGAGGAGAACTTAGAGTCCCTTCCAGGGCCTAAAGGGGCTCCAGGAAACCTGTAGAGGGACTTTGCACAAGGTCACGGAGTGACAGGACAAGAGGGAATGGCTTCATGATGGCAGAGGGCAGGGATAGATGAGATATTGGGAAGGAATTCTCAGCTATGAGGGTGGAGAGGCCCTGGCACAGGGTGCCCAGAGAAGCTGTGGCTGCCCCATCCCTGGAAGTGTCCAAGGCCAGGCTGGAGCAACCTGGGATAGTGGGAGGTGTCCCTGCCCATAGCAAGGGGTGGAACTGGATGGGCTTTAGAGTCCCTTCCAACTCAAATCATCCTGGGATTCTCTGATTCCCTGCAGCCCTGAGCACAACAGAGTGTGTTTGGACTGGCTTGGCCACGCTGCAGAAATCATCACTAAGTACCAGCTTTGTAATTATTTCTGGCTTGACTTCTCTGGTAAATCTTCCATTAATTCAGGCAGGGAAGGGTTTTTTTCAATGGCTGACAAGCATCAAGAGGCTTTAGTGTGTCACAGTGAATGAGTCAACTCTTCCAGAGGAACTCAGATACAGAGTGCCCTGGTGTAGTTGTGAAGATGAACTGAGTGGGAGCAGTAGACCCAGGTTCTTGGGAGCATCTCCAAGTCACCTACAGATGCCCCAGTCCCTTCTCATCCCCATGGCTGGAATCTGTAAGTGAACAAGAAAGACACAAAATTCCAAAATATGCCAAGTTAAAAGGGACCCACAAGGATCATTTTGTCCAACACCTGAAGAAAATCAACATTTGTGACCGTAAGTCCATGTCAGGGGCCAATATCCTGCAGAAAGTGTCAGACACCCTCATGATGAGCTCAAGTCAATTAGCACATGTCAAAGTTTGCTAGCAACATGCAATTAATTATCCTGCATGATTTGTGTGGAGGAAGCAGTACAGGTAAGTGAGTCTGGCAGTGGAAATAAAACAGCCATGACACAAATAGTGCATTTCTTTTTCTACCTCGGCTGCTTGACTGTTTTTATTAACAACATAAGATGAACCACATCATTGTTCGTTTTATTGCTGCCATTATCAAGAACTATGGTGGGTGGCAATTTTTTTCATCATAGTTATGTTTTTATGTGACACAAATAGTGTCAGTCAACACATCCTGGATTGGAAGGCTCCAGAGCTGTTCACCTCAGCTGTGGCAAGACTAGCAGGAGAAGAAATTCAAGTCACACCTGTAATCAAGTTAATTAAAACAAATCTTATAGCAGCACCACTGCTACAACTGGGCTTTGAACAAAACCATCTACTCCAGATCTCCCCTGCCAAACACTGCCTAACACAGAAGTGTGAGGGCTGAATTTCCCCAGATGAGTTGGAGCTGAGATGTGATTAGGGAATGTGTATTTAGATCCATTCAGGACTTGGCTGGGGTGGTCTCAGCCTGCTTTCAACGTCCAGCAACACTTCTGTTACATCCATCCCCATCCCTCTCCCACCCTCATCCTCCCTCCTGCCCTCCAACCTCTCCCTCCTGTCTCTGCCCTCCAGCTCTGACCCCGCAGCCCTTCTATTCTCACTTGGCCAACTTTTCCCCCTGTAATTATTTAACATGATTACTGATGCTTCCCCGCACACAACCTCTTTGTGCAGTGATTTATGGAGGGTTTCCCCTGCTGCAGGTCCCCTCTCCCCTCGTGGGGACGGGCTGAGCAGGGGCTGAGGGCAGGAGAGGCCACATTAGCCCGAGTGCTGAGCATGGAGTCGAGGTGTGTGGGTGCTCACGTCTCCTGCCTTGAGGGCAGGAGGGGCTTGAGAAGCTGCAGGGACACCCAGGAGTATGAAGTGGATCTAATTCTGCTTTCAGGCAAGAATGTTTTGTACTGGGGCTAAAAAGGACCAGCTCTGGTGTGGCCTTGCACCCCTCAGCCCTCACAGTGTCTGGCATTGCCTTCACCCAAGCAGGTGCTGCTCTTTCTGTGGAGTGGGATGGAGGAAAGGCACCTTGTACTGCCCAAAGCTTCAGGAAGGTGCTCAGAGGTGGCTTGGAAGCTGTCAGACTCCCAGGCTCATCCACAGGGCAGGAGGAGACAGGCTGATGGTGACAGTCTGGGTTCCATCCTCCTCACCAGTCAAGGGCCATCCTCCACTGCATCCCATAGCAAAGGCTGTTCCTCTGGTTTACATCCTCCTTAAGCTCCCGGCATTAACAAACCACTTCTCCCTGGACTGATGAAAGGATGAAAGCACCGTGTTGTCCCTGGTTTATTCGCTTCCTGGGGGATAATTCAACATCTTTAGCTTCCCCCAAAGGCTGTGCTTTCCTGGGGGGAATCGTTGCCCAGCACTTTGCAGGATGGTTTTATTGCCCCTCTGCAGGCACTGGGTGGGGAGAGGCTTTATTTTAAAGTGCTTTAACTGCTTCATTACAGTCTTTGTTGGTCGTGTTTCCTTTCATATCCACTTTTTCAGCTTTCATTTTCCAGGGCTCCCTCTTATCTCTCTTTGGAGACTGCCCTTGTAAAAAAAAAAAAAAAAAAAAAAAGGGAAAAAAATCAAACCCCAAGGCACTCTCCCTGGGCTGTTTTCAAGAGAAAGGCCCCTGCCCCCTTTCAAACCTCTTTTGAGAGAAATAGATCCCAACCCTGCATACTCCAGAGCCCCCAGGAAAACCTTTGAAGTAAATTAAACCAAATTAGTGTCTATGATATAGATGAGCAGAGGAGCTCCCGCTGTGTCCCTGGCCTGGCCCTTGGCATAATCTTTAACCCCTCTCCCTTGCTCCACTCGCCTCTAATTGACCGTGAAGCACCTGGGGGTGGTTTGGAGGGGATCCCATCTGCCCTGTGCAGGGCAGGATTCCCGACCAAGGGGATGGGGAGTGTTTAATAGGCTGAGCACTCTGGGATAATGAATTACTTTCCACCTCCCTTTCCTTGTGTTCAGTATCTAATTCTTTTTTCCTCTCTCTTATTCCCCCTTAATGAGAGACCCCCTGAGCCCGAGGGCCCCCCAGCCCTGCCCCAGTGCCCCGGCTGTGCTGGTGGAGGTGGAGCTGCCCCGACCCTCCTCAGCAGAGGAGCAGGTGGAGCAGGAGGTTCCTGAGCCCTGACACTGTGACAGCTCCTCAGGATGGGCTTTCCCAATTTCCCAACACTGTGACAGCCCTGCAGGGTGGGCAGATCCAAAGGCAGGGCTTTTGCAGTGCCCTAACCCTGTGACAGCCCTATGGGATGGGATCTCCCAATGTCCCAGTGCTGTGACATCTCCATAGGGTGGGCTTTCCCAATATCCCACAGCTGTGACAGCTTTGCAGGGTGGGCTTTCCCAATGTCCTGATGCTGTGACAGCTCCACAGGATGGGCTTTCCCAACACCCAGCAGAGCCCTTTGTGTGTCCAACCCAACACTTGAGGGGCCAGTTGCATTTGGCATGAACTGAGCTGGGGTATGAGGGAGTTTAACTTGGTCAGAAAAGGTGGTGGAGAGTTTTTTGTATGTGGGAAGGGAATTTGAGGCTCCTCTAGTCCCTGGGAAAGCAGCATGTGGCTTCACAGGCTGAAAGCTGGGAGGCTCATGGCAAGGTAACTGAGAGACACCTGTGCCAAGGGATATTTGCTTATGTGACCTATATGAATGAACATGCAAAGAAACTTTGCATGGGCAAATAACTCACTGTTTTCAGGAGCTAACTATATACCATGGAATCACAGAATGGGTTGGGTTGGAAGGGACCTTAAAGCTCATTCTGTCCCACGACCCTGCCATGGGCAGGGACACCTTCCACTAGATCAGGTTGCTCCAAGCCTTGTCCAACCTGGCCTTGGACACTGAAACGTGTTTGATTTATCCTTCAGCACTCAAAAGATGCTCATGCTTTGGTGTTTGCCTTGGGAGCTTTGTGCCAAGTGCAGACTCCATCACCACGGGGAGCCCTACCCAGCCTCCAAAATCACAGTTCCCAAGGTCCTGGGTGGCATCCCCCAGCCCTGGTGGGATGTACAGGATGAGCCTTGGAATCTGCTCTGAGCCCTGTGTGTCTGTTGGGCATGGTCTGATGCTTCTCCAGGGATATCAGAGGATTGATACAGGACCAGTTCCATCCAGGGAAAGAAGGGAGCAAACACCAGGGCTGGACTCTGCCTGGGGACTCCTGCCAGGTTTAGCTCATGGTTCTTTGGGCAGGATCCCTGCCAGAGAGAAGTTTGCTTTACATGCTTCCCACACTTGTCTCTAAGATCTGCTTGGATCCCCCTGAACCCCCAGCAACATTTTGGGGTTCACTAGAGAAACCTGCAGTGGGGTCAACCACTCTTTTTCCTGAGGGATCTCAGAGCAAATATTGGGGACCCCCTTGGGTCATTGTGCTGAGATAACTTCATGCAGTGACAACTGTATCCAAAGGGCTTTGAGCTCAGCTGGTGGCACCAGCTGTGTTTCTCCTGGCAGAGAGTGACCAGAAGGTCTGGATTTGGCCAGTGAAGGGACAGAAACAGAAGCATAAAATGTGCTGTTAATACCAAAGGGATGCATGACTGAATGTCCCAGTCCAGGGGAGGATGTTCTGCAGTCCCACAGCAGCCTGGGAGTGTTTCCTCTGGGCCTTTTCTTGCCCAGCAGAGCACGGGACAATGATTTCAGTCCCTGCAAGCACTCATGTGGACAGAGGTTTCAGAAGGGGCTGCATATTTTATGAGCATGGCTATAAATAAATCACGGACAAATTAAATCATGAAGCAAAAATAAAACCCCCTGGAACTGGTGGGCAAACAAACAAAATCCCTGATCCCTGGGAAGTGCAGGAGAGGGCAGTAGGTTCCTACAGCACTGGCAGCAGGCTGTCCAAGGGAGCTCCTGTGCTGAGAGTATGTCTTGGAGTGGAGCTGAGCATCCATAGCTGGGCTTGTCCCCAGGATGCCTGTGTTGGGACACAAAGGATGTTAGGACTCTGAGCCAGGCTCTGGGGCAGTGCAGAGGCACTGAGATATGAACTACCCATTGCACTGACCCCATCCCTAGAGCATCCTCCTCCTCTTCTTCCTCTGGGCTGGCTCAAAAAAGCCAAATCCAAGTGTTTGTTTTTGTTTATTCTGTGTAAAGATTCACAGGCAGGACCAATTTTACTTTAAAGCATCAACTTTCTGGCTCTAGGCTGAGGATTCACTTCAATACAGTCCAGCTCAGACTGGTGCTTAGCAATGGTCAGCACAGCCTGTGGGATCACTTTTTGGGATGAATCAGTCTATTTGCAGCAGAATGCATTTGTGCCCTGGTGCTCAGCCCTTGCTGGGACTCTGTGGGGGATTTGCACAGATTTCCTCTAGTCCTGGACTTCTCTGACTAATGCCTGGAAAAATGCAGCAGTCCCACAGAGGGGTTTAACTCAGGACAGAAGGAAGAGCCAATAAATCTCTATGAAAGTAAATGGTGTCATCATTAACCTGGGCTGTGTAGTGGGTGAAGTGATTATGGGGAGGGCAGACGGCCCCACACTGCAAGGTCACGCTGGGTTATCTGCTGCCCTCGGGGCTGGGGAGCAGCCTGAGCCCTTTCCCACCAGCCTTGTAACACCAGGCATGATGTGAGACCTCCTCTGCATGGAAAACCTGAGTTTGCACCTAGGAAATGCAAGGAGAGGGTTTTAGCAGCAAAAGGAAATTCTTGCTGCTGAGGGTGGTAGGAGGAGTTATTGGCTGTTGGGTTTTAAGTGGTCTCAGTGAATTCTGCAAGTGCTCAAAGGGAAGAGAGATGATGGGAGAAAGCAAAGGACAAGAATAAGATAGACTGGCATTTTCATGTGGATTTACAGGGTTTCCTGGTGTGCCAGGGTCACCAGTCACTCATGCCACAGGTTTGAGCTCATGTGTGGGGGGGCAGGCTCAGCATCTTGCTGGTGTTTCCAAAGTACTCACTGTGCTTTCCACACCCCCTTAATCCATCTCTTCCTTTCCAAACCAGTCTCAGATCTACCTCTTCCCACCAAGACAAACAGATCTTGGTGGGAATAGACGCAGCCAGTGGAGACATTCAGCCAGAGCTCCATCCCAACAAGATTCCTCTACCTGCTGCATATGTCTCATATGTTCAGTTAATAAATTCACACAACCATGGCAGTTCTCTTGACAGAGTAGAATAGATTTCAACACTTCCTCCCTTTCTGAGAGGCCCAAAGCTGGGATGACTGAGCTGCTGGAGGTTGTGCTGCAAGTGAAGTGGGATTAAAAGGGCAACACTGCTTGGACCTCTGCTCTCATCTCCCATGCAGGGCAGGTGTGCTGGAATGTGGAGCCTCGGGAATGTCAGTGCCCTGGATTAGCAAATGTTTAAGGTGTGGCTCTCCTTGCAGAAAAGCACAGTGACAGCAATTGCAGCACAGTTGGTCTTACCCAGGGCTATCCAGGCATTTGGATCCTGGATCTTGCCCTCTCCTAACAGCCCCAGGGGTTTTGCCTTTAGCCTGGACCTGTTTAGCAGGGTAGGTGGGCATTGTGACTGTGGGAGGAGGTTTAGGAGGTCCAGGCTGGGATGTCACCTCCTGCGTGCTGTGCCCTGAGGTGCCACCTCTGTTCCCCGGCCCAGCACTGCCAGGGGAAGGCAGGGCTGTTTCCAGCTGTGCACAGTCCCACTGAAACTCCAGGACTCCAGACAGGGATCTGGTGGCAGGAAAACTTCTGGCAAGCAGACACTTTGTGGCACTTCAGTGCCATGGCAATCAGGTGAGGAAGCTTGTTGGTGATGATGGTAAACTGGTCAGAGTGGGGAATTCAGTGGGATCGAGCCTTCCCCTCATCCTTTGTTCTAAGGGTTGCAGTGTTACTGTAGATAAGAGATGTGGTGGGCAGGGGATGAAGCAGGAGGATAAGGGACATGCCCAGGGTGGCACTGGTTTCCTGCTAAACAGCTGTTTGGAGCACACAAGTGCCCTCAGTCAGCATCTCAGGGATGGAGTGATGCCTCCCCTGCTGCCTCCTAGGGTGGCTGGTTCCCAGCAGTGCCATCCAAAACCTAAAGAGGGAAGATGGGCCAGTGGGGAGAAAAGCTGACGAAGGATGGGGAACCCCAAACGCTTAGATATTCTAATCACTCCATCTTCTGGGAGATAATACTTTTAATTTTCGTCACACAAAGAATATGTCCTGAACCAGAAGGGGTTTGCCTAATTCATCATGCTTGCTCTCCACACAATACCAAGGCTGACAAGCATAACATTTTAAAATGAGAGAAATGGACATAATTAATGCTCATGAATTGCAAACGCTTCTTTATTAAAGGGCTTTCTCTTGCCCCTGGACCATCTGCTTCATATCACTGGGCTGGGGTCCTGGGGCTATAATAACTTGCAGCTTTAATAATTTTACCTCTTAATTAAAGCTCATCTCAAAGTGCAGGAGTACAGACATGTTCTTAGCCCAAATCTGATTTTTAACGGAAGAAACCTTGAGGGATAGGCAATAGAATTTGCATTTTTTCCTTTGCAACGTCCCTCCAACAAGGCTCAGCGAGGCTGCTGCCTGGAGAGGACCATGGGACCAGTGTCCTCCAAGATGTGGGATTTCTAGGGACTGGAGCTGTGAGATCAGGACCTCTGACCTTCCCAAAGTGGCCTTGGACCCAGTGCATGGGATACAGAGCAGGGGGATCACTGCTGCTCACCCAGCCCTCAAGGGATGTGAAGGCCTAGCTGGTGGGATTTGTGTGTGATGGGAGACCCCCAAGGATCAGCCCATGCCTGGATCCCAGACTAAGCCATTATGCAAGCTCCTGCCTAAGCAATAGGAGGGCTGATGGCATTTTTCCCCTGCAAGGGGATCCCAAGCCTGTGCTCCCTGGTGTTGAGTTAAACAAAGCCCAGGTCTGCACAAGGGGGAACGTCCCAAGCTCAGCCCGGTGCCACTGGAGCCTCAGGGCACCCCTTGCAGTGGACCCCAAACCTTTCCAAGGCTGCAGCAAAGCTGACACCATCCACATCTGCTCTCCCCACAGATCCAGGTGACCTTTCAGGGGGCTGTGCTCCTTTTGGATGGGATGAGTTGACAGCGCATGAAATACGGTGGATTAATTCACACTTCATTGTGCCAGACATGGGGCCGAAGGTCAGGCTCCATTAAGAAAGCTAGGTATGAATTAATGCCCTGCAATTCACACATCTCAGGCCTTCTTATGGACAGAACATTTGATACTAAATGTTGTTTTAATTATTCATGTGTTAAGTGAGTGCTGTAGAACTTGATTCAGCAAAGGCACATGAAGGAGGAAGAGTTTGGGTTTTGAATGGCACTTTGTTTGTCCAAACTGAAAAATCAATAAATAACCTCAGATCCACAGAGACATCTTCATTCCTCTCCTCTCTCTTCTCTCTTCCCCTCTCTCTTTCCCTTCCATTTTCCCTTTCCCCTTCCCCTTTCCCCTTTCTCCCTTTCCCTTTTCTCCTTTCTCCTTTCTCCTTTCTCCTTTCTCCTTTCTCCTTTCTCCTTTCTCTCTTTCCCTTTCCCCTTTTCCTTCCCTTTTCCCTTTTCTCTTTTACTTAGTGGCTGAACTGCTCTGAATAAGCCACAGACAAGTCTCTCAGAATGATCTGGTCAACTCCATCAGCCTTGGAAAGACACTTGGAAAGACAGATCTGTGCCCAAGGTGGGGGAGATGGAAACCCTGGTGCAGGCAGCTAAGAAACCATAAAGGGAAGTGGCCAAAACACAACAGCAAGTGGCCCTGGCAGAGTCTTTTCCCCAGGGCATTTCCCCTGTCTGTGTCCCCCAGGGCTCAGTTTGGAGCTCAGGGGTCCCTCCCCACAGCAGCAACACCAACAAGCTGGGAGGCTGCCTGGAAGAGCTCCAGGTCTAATTCCTGAATGGATCAGGTACCGTCCTGATGTGGGTTTGGTCCTGGAAAGCCTGGGCACAGGAAGCTTTTTGCTCCTGCATCCCTGGAGCACGAAGGAGCTGAGGGGGCTGTGATGCTGCAGGCAACAAACACTCAGCATCTGCAGCAGGATCAAGGAACTCGAGTCCCAACTACAATTGAGTCGTGTCTTCCCTTCATATTCTTGGAAGTTCTGAGAAAAACATTTATTTTAGTCATTGCAACAGTTCCCTTTTGTTTTTGCTTTACTGACCAAAGCAGCTGGTTTTCAAAAACGTTTTAAAGACCAACCTTCTGGTTTTGGTTACAGAAAACAAAACAAACAGCTGCTTTTCTGTAACCAACATTTACTTTAAGGAAAATTCTTGCTTTTAATGAAAATTGGAACAAATGATTGGTCATACTTTAGTTATTTCTGTTTTGTTTTGTTTTTTTCCTGAAAAATTGTCATTTCCAGTGACACGTCTCCAGCCAAATTTCCATTTGGATGATGAGTGCACAGCCAGTTCTGCTGCTGAGTTTCTGCTTGTCTGGGCTCACCCGGGAAATCAGGCAATGTCTGGGTTCTACCCATGACCCTGCAGTTGCTGGGCTCAGCAGGGTGCAAGCAATTACTCAGGGGAGACTCTGCTCCTGATGGCTCCTATTAACAATATCTGATCTTGCTGGAGCACAGCTTTCCCAGGAAAACACACATGGATGAGTAACTGTGGCACTGTGCTGAACCAGGCTGCAGATCAGAACTCCATTTGCTTATTATAATTATTTTTTCCCCCTCAGAGGGAATCTCCCTTGAAAGGGATGGACAAATGGCCTGTTTCCTCCCCATGCTTGGATCGCTCACTCCTTCATCAGTGGCACAGGAGCAGGGATTCACGGCAGCTGAGCTTCTCCTGAAGCTCATCCATCATGGAAGAAACTGGGTGGGAAGGACTGTCCCCACAAGCTGTTAGTCAGCCTTGTTGTGTGTCTGTGAGAGCCTTCAATGAAGTTCCAAGAGAACCTTCCCATCCCATCTCTTCCCTTCTGTGCTTCCCACCCTCCGTCTGTTGTCCTTCCAGCTCCCATCTCTGAACTGGGTTCCTTGGGCAAAACAGAGTCCCCAAGTTAAAATTCCTGACAAAACAATAAATTAGTAGGAAGAATATTGTCAGTATTGAACCTAAAGCATTTGTGTTTTTCATCTCTTTGAAGGCATCTGTGTCAGATATGGGATAAATCCCTTGTCACCCAAAAACTCTCGGGATAAACAATCCAAGGGATCTCCACTTCTTTTGTCTCCAGTGATTGTGTGGGAACTTTTGATGGCTGTTGGGCAGGAACCCTGATAGAATAGAGCAGTGACAGTTCCTTCTCTGCCCTTGCAGAGGCCAAAGGGGGATGTATGGGCAGGGAAAGATGTTGGGACAGAGGAAGAGGTGCCTTGCAGGGAACCAGGTGGAGGGTTTGGAGTAGAAATCTTGGATCTTCCCTTTGCTACCCCACTGTGACTGTGGGCATGTCCTGCCATCCCTGTGCTTGGGACACCACAACAAGCCCAGGAGCTGCACTAAAGGGCTGAGTGTGTCACCTCAGCTCAGGGAAACAGCAGTTAGCCAGGAGTTGTGTAGAGCTGCCTTTGGGGTTGTATTTTCCAATACTTAGGAGGGCTAAAAATGAATTTTGTGTGTTTCTGGAAACCTGAGGTTCTCAAGGAATTGGCTGGTTTTGGGAAGGGGGAAAAAAAAGCACTTGTTGCAAAGCCTGTGATAAGCACAGAGCTCTGGATGTGACAGAAGTGGGAGGATGCTGGGAAAGGGCTGAAGGCTCTGCAGGGATGAGTGATCACTTTGGGATTGGGAGGAGAGAGGTAGATGTGGATGTACACCGGAAAGGTAATTCCCAACATAGAATCCAACCTTGACTTCTACAGCAACAAAGCACCCCCAGTCCTTCAGTTAGTGTACACCCAATTCAGCCACTCCCCCAAAACACCCTGCAGTCCACGAGCTATTCCCAGCAGGAAGGGTCTCCAAATTTTATGAAGGGCCTGGGGGCCATGGGGGCAGTTGGAAGATGCTGGGACAGACTCAGCAGGTCTGTCCCACACTGATGCACGTGTAACATCCAGGGGACCCTGGAACCTGCACAAAGCAGAGCCTGGAGCCTCTGAAGGTTGAAAGGCTGCCACGAGAGGGTGCGTCTGTCCTTGCAGTGGAGCTTACATCGGGAGCATTCCAAGGAATTAGTGCAGGTCCTCGGAGGTGCTGCACAGCCAGGATCTGTGTCCTGAGGAGCTGGGAGGGAATTACAGACCTCAACCAGCTCGGTTGCCTCTTAGCACTCTGCAGTCAGTTCATGTTCAAAAAGTATTAAAAAATCACTGCCAAACACTGGCTTCTGCCCAGTTTAAAATTCCCAACTGGAGTGAAACATAGAGATTCCTTTGACTGCAGTGCCTGCACTTGAGTGGTTTGTACTGAGGAGTTCAGGGGGTTCTCAGGGTGGGCATTTTATTCCAAATAAAGTCTTTGTTGATGGAATGATTGTCACTCATTGCTGTAAGATGAAAACACTGAAGAAATGGGAATACAGGAGCAGAAAGTCCTGCCATGGCCTGGAGGGGCTGTTTGCCCTGTCCCTCACTCAATGCACTGGTGTAGGAGATCACACAAGCACAGCAAACATGCAGCACACCCTGGTGCTTGGGGGAGGTTGGATTCTCTGTGCAGACCTTGGCCAGCACTAAAGCACTTTTCAAACAGTCCCGTGCCCCCTTCTGCTGTGCCCTAAATCAGCATCATGGCCCTAGAATGGCCTTTATTGGTTCTGGCAGCCCTGTGCTGTGGAGGTTTGTGTGATTCCTGCTGTCTTGGCAAGGAGAGTTATTTATTCATCAGGATAGAGATCCTTTACATCCAGGTCAGGTTGTTTGGCCCAAGTGTTTTGGGGTGCCCGGTATAGATGCTCCCAAAGAGATGAAAACCTAAAATTCTTCAGGTATTGTCTGGAGTTCAATATGTTCTTCCTACTAATTTATTGTTTTGTCAGGAATTTTGTCTCAAGGTCCCTGTTTGGCCAAAGGGATCCAGTTCAGGCATTAAGAGAGGGGAGCTGGAAGGACCTGGAATCACAGAATGGTTTGGGTTGGAAGGGACTTTAAAGATCCTTCTGTCCCACCCCCTGCCATGGGCAGGGACACCTCCCACTGTCCCAGGTGGCTCCAACCTGGCCTTGGACACTTGCAGGGATGGGGCAGCCACAGCTTCTCTGGGCACCCTGTGCCAGGGCCTCATCACCCTCACAGACAAACAGTGAATGGAAAGCACAGAGGAATTACAGAAGGTAAATGAATCTTCCCATTTCTCTCCAAATGAGTTATTAATCATCTCTCATTTACATATTCATTAACCATAATACACACCATATTTTTATTAATGTGGCAAAGAAACAATTACAGGTGAAAAATGGGTTGTCTGTTTACTTTATACAAGGATCTTGTTCCTCATTAGCATGATTTAAAAAATTATCTTTCTTCTTGCCACAAAAAAAAAAAAAGAAACTGTCTGCTGGGTCATGCTCCAGCCTGAGACCATGGAAAAGGATGTTTGGATGAGCAGCAAGAAAACAAGGAGTTCACATACTCACCAGCAACTTGTATTGGGGTATTCTTTTATTTTTGGCCAGGAATGGGTTATCCTGAGTCAATCCTGGCCTGGGATAAGGGTGGCCAGACTGGTGCAGGTATTTTCCATCAGATGGTGCTGCCTGATGTCTCCTGGTTGTAGGGTTTCAGAAGGTGCTTTGTGAAGGGGCTGCAAATCAGCACAGAAATCCTCTCTGTGAGTTTTTACTCAAGCAAGAGAAATGTGGGGAGCAGAAAGAAATGAATATTCAAAATCCAATTCTGAATTGAGTATAAAAGGGAGCCATCCAATGGTCAATAATTTCTTTTACCCTTATGGAAGTGACATGAAGTTTAATTTTAAAATGTTTTCCAAGTCCTTCCCACTTCCTTGTGTCCAGTTCTATGGTGAATATTACTAGATTTCAGTACATTTTTTGGCAAGCCAGACACGAGTAACTAGCTCAAAGGGGAAGTTTTGCTTTTTCCATTGCTATTTCTTTGGTCCAGAAGATTAAGCTAGACTTAAACAAACTGATTTGGCACAGAAAAAAAAATATATTGTTGATTAAAATCTTTTATTATGAGTTACTGTGGGTGAGTGGTGGTGTTGGGAATATTGCCTGGATTCTTGCTGTCACCAGACATTGAATCCAGTCTGGGAAGGCTCCTTCTCAACCCCATCCTCAGCTGGTCCTGTTGGCAAGTAGAAAAAGGGCTGTTTGCCTCTTTCTGTAGCCAGGGCAGCAACCCAGTTTTGAGGGTTCTACCCACACAGAGACTGAGGCTCAGAGACTCTCCAGCTCAGCAAATTCCCATCCTGGTGATGACTGAGGGCTGTCCAGGAGAAGAAGGGCTGTATTCTTACCTTGCTTCCTGTAATCCTTCCCTTGGTGTAAGTACTGGGCAGTGCTGGACACTTCCCACAGGGAATGACAGACACCAGGTGCCTTTTCTGCCCAACATGCACTGACAATAAAAACACAGGAATATGACACAGTGCTCTGTGGTAGCTGCTAAAAATTGATGGGTATTGCTGTCCTCGCTCTCTGAAGGGGAAACTGAGGGGAAACCATCTGAGTGGCCTTGGAGGGTAAGTGTGCTCCTCTCCCTTGTTTCTGTTCCATCTTGTCCCAGCCCTGGAAGTGTCCAAGGCTGGATTGGATGGGGCTTAAAGCAACTTGGGATAGTGGGAGATCCTGTCCATGGCAGAGGCTGGAATGAGATGATCTTGAAGGTCTCTTCCAACCCAAACCATTCTGGGATTCTGTGGTTATGTCTCGATGGCAGAAATTACCCGGGGCAGGATGGTTCCAAGTGTGTCTGCACAGGAGCAGCATGGCTGTGTCTTACCTTGGCTGAACCAAGCTGGTCTCACCACAAACAAGGCAGTTGGTGTGACTGACCCTGAGGGATTTTGAGGGCTTGCTTACTCTGCCTTTGTTCTGGCCAATTCAACAATACTGTGACAGGACATTATTTTATCTTCTTTATAAAGTTTGAGCAGCTGCTGCCATTGGTCTTTGCAGCGCTGGGCCACTTGAGCTTCAGACCTGCCTTTAAGCCTCCCACCTTTTCTCTTTCTCATTTCAGTGTTCCACTTCTGCAAACTCCCCTCTGCATTGTCGTGGGGGAGGTCATGGGCTCACAGCTCAGCACAGGAATCTCTTCTGGCAGGATCAGGCCCCATCCCCACAGAGCCTTGTAGAAGAAATGTCTTTAAAATAAAGCTGTAAGGAACGTGCCTCTGTCAGATTTGCTGCCTGAGTCATTCACAGAGAAGCCAGAGATTTATCAGCAGTGAAGTTGGGGGAGACAGTTTTCATCAAGTCCATTTCTGCGTCGTAATCAACCCTGTTTAAACCAAGTCATCTCCCCCAGACCATTGCAACCAAGCATTTCTTTCCTCCTTTTTTTCCATCAGTGCTTTTCTTCTCTCCCAAGCCCTTAAACAACCTTGTCTGCAACAAGCTGGTGATTGGCAGAGAACTCCATCCATTGAAAATGAAAATCTTGATGCTTCTGCGCCATTTCGTGGCACATCTGGGGTCCTGTGGGCCCACATACCATCCCTGCCCAGCCTGGCAAGCCAAGAAAAGCAGGAGGAAGAAAAATAAATGTGATGACAGTTGGGCTCTTGCAAACGAGTCTTGGTCTGAAACAAGCCAGAATAAGCATCTTGTGCTGACTCGCACACGGAGCTGGAGCGAGGGGGAAGGAGGGAACGTGCAGCATTCACACCGTCAGGGCAAAGGTCTGCAACATGAGCAGCACCACTAACAGAGGTAGATTTCCTGCCTAATAATGCTCTAGGAAATGTCTGGGCACTTGCTGATCAGCCATGTCACAACTTCTGTGTGTGAAGCAGGAGGAGGGAGAGTGGGAATGCCTTGGGAGAAGCTGCTCCAGCCCCTGTTTGCCGGGCACAGCTCTGGCCCATGTGTGTGTTTGAATTTTGGCCATCCCACAGGAATGTCACAGAATGCCAGAATATGCAGAATTGGAGGGGACTCACAAGGACCATCCAGTCCAACCCTCAGCCCTGCACAGCCCCATCCCCAAGAGTCCCCCCTGTCCCCAGAGGATCATCCCAACCCTCCTGCAGCTCTGGCAGCCTTGGGGCTGTGCCCACTGCCCTGGGGAGCCTGGGCAGTGCCCAACCCCCCTCTGGGCAAAGAAGAACCTTTTCCTCAGATCCAACCTAACCCTGCCCTGACACAACTCCAGGCTATTCCCTTGAGTCCTGTCATTGGCACCTTAAATTCATTGCTGAGGGACTCAGAATTCAAGAGCAGACTCCTGAAGGCAGAAGTTTGACTCCATCTCCTTTGCAATGAAGAGTTAAATTGAGTCTGAAAAGCACAGTTTGGGTTTTATTGTCCTCCAATGCCATCAAGCAATTCCCCAGGATGCTTTTTCCAGCTTTTTTAGCTGTTCACTTTCCTCTCCTTCCTGCACACCACGAATCTCTGGGTGGGTTATGCAAGCTTGGCTGTGGCTCAGATCCCCTCGGCTCCTCAGCCTTGGGGCTCCAGCACATGCACTGGTTTCTGGTTAATTTTTGCTCCACCAGAAACCTGGAAAACTTCTCCAGCAATGTCGGAAATCTCTCACAGTTGATATTTATTAAGGTTTTTTTGCTGCCTGCAAGAAATGTGAAAGCCAATCCAAGTGATGGATAGGTCTGATTTGCTTTGCTCCATGTTTTCTTGGCCAGGTTGAGATTTGGCTCAAATGAATGAAATCTGGAATTCCCTTTGGAGCAGCAGCATGGTCAGCCACAGCTTCTGGCTGGGAGGGAAGCAGAGACAAAGTAAAGGCATAGCAGGACCAGGCTGTGGGAGCCAGGTCACATCTGCCACCTGAGCCCCTGGCTGTCCCACTTGCACACTGGTGCCTTCCAGGGACTCTTCCAAAGCCATGGTTAGCAACAGCAATGATTATTTAGGCTTGAGTCCTTGTACCATCTGCATCTAGAGATTCATCTGCCCCTGTTTGCTTGGGCACAAGCCATAATTCCTGCCTTCAAAGCAAAGCCAAGCTGCCAAGTTTCAGTGCAGTTCTTCATGGCCACTAAAACTGAAGAGGGTTCTGTGTCTGCTGCTGTGCCCCCTCCAAACCCTTTTGATCACAGCTGCCCTTCCCACAAATCTGCCACAGCAAACCAGCAGCCTCAGCCCACACATACCCTGTGTCCTGTGTTAATCCATGAAAGACATTTTGTGGGATGTGTCAGAGCTCCCTGCAGCTCTGGACTTGCAGGGATGCACTGCCAAAGGGGATCTTCCAACCAGAAAATCTCCACACGTTTCTCCTGTAGGCAAACAGCCCGGGGTGGGGTGAAATGTGGGACCAGACAGCGGCTCTGGACGGCAGCAAAGAGATGATGAATCACAGGACACCCCTTTCAGTGCTGGGGAGAGTGGGGAGTGGCAGAGCTTGGATGAGAGGATGGCAAAGGGCTGGCACACGTCAGAGTCTGTGTCTGGGCAGAAGCCCTAGATGGAAACCAAGCTGCAGAACCACTGGTTTCAGAGAAACTTGGAGTCATGTTATCAAGAACAGAAACTCTCCAGCAGTGCTTGCAAGACTGATGTCCAGCACAGTGGTGTGTGTTTGGGTTATTGGTCCTATCCTCTCCCCTTGAGTAAATCTATTTCCTTGCCTTTTCCTGCCTCAAATCAGACCTTTCCAAATATGATTCTCCTGCTTTTATGAGAGAGTTTACAAAAAGGGTGCAAGTATTGCCCCCAAGATGACTCACTGACAGTCCTCTTTTCTCCAGGTCTGCAAGACAATGTCTGGGGGGCAGCAGGTCTCAGATTTTGGATCAGGTAACTTGAGAGTGAGTTTTTAGGTGACATCTCTGTGTATCTGAAGAAACAGCCTTAGAATAGGTATTGACAACAGCCACTCCATTATTAGAGTACTGAGGGCAGGGCAAGGTTGCAAAGCCTTTGTGATGGAGCTACTATTGAGACTAGTTGGGAAAATTAGGGCTTGGAGTGGGAGTCTCCTCTATAAATCACAGCAAACCCAACTGAAGGTCTTTGTCTCCCTGTTCACCAAACTGAGCTTATCCTTAGGACTCCTCAGGGTGGTTCTGGCTCTGGGGAACACTGAGAACTGTGACTTTTAAAATCAGGAGCAGAAGGAAATGCTCACATTTTCCCACACGTTGGAGCCAAGGAGCTGTTAAGCTGTGAGGTCATGCTTGAAAAGGGATGGTTGTCCCATGAGCTCATTCCCAGACGAGTTGGTGAGGAGCAGGTGGCTCCATTTGACAGCAGAAACATGGATGGGCTCAGGCTGTGCTTCCCCACCCCACCAGAGACCCACAGAGGAGAACATCCCATGTAGAAGGTAGTGGGGAATTTTCTACTCAAATAATATTTATTTTTTTAAATAAGTAATTAAGTAAATAAGTAATTATCAGTAAAGTGGGAAGCTTATGGCTGAAAACAGTGGTAGGTTTTTTCTTAAAAAAATTTCAAGATGGAGAATGGGAGTGTTTAAACAAACACCTAAAAGCAAGACACGACTTGGAAGCAGCGTTTAGGTGGAATTAGACAAGTCTAATCACACTGGTCCATTACCTTTTGACAAGAGAGATAAATGGCTGCTGAGCATCCTGCTTGCAATGAGCCTGTGGAGGGGAGCCTGAGCTCTGTAAAACAACTTGCCTGAAACAATGAGATCATGTATCTGTCAGCACTGGCTCCGTGTCCAACTTCCACACACTTGTGTGCGTGCTGACAGCACGGTCCTGGACTTGGAGCCACTTGGAGCCCTGTCTCCAGAGCTGCACATCGCAGGTAGATTTTGCTCTCAGACTACACCAGCAGTCGCTCCTCGCATGGTTGGAGCCTGTTTGTACAGATCTGCGAGCAAGGTTTGGAATGTTTTCAAGTTTTTACACTGCCCAGTCCTGAATTTCAGGTTTTACGCTTGCCTTGCAAGATTTGCTGAGCAATATTGTCACCCCAACACGCCAAACCAGAGCCAGCCAGCAGCATCCATCACCTGCTGGGAATTATTTGTACAGGGAAAACTGCTGGTGGTGCTGCCCCATGCCATGCTCCTGAATATCAGTGGTGAGAACAAGAGAAATAAAAACCAGTCCATCCTAATAACAGATTTCTATGGGGGCTTGGCACTACAATGTGTGATTCCAACAAAAGGACTTTGCTTTTGTGCCTCAGCAGAGGAACAAAACATGACAGTCTGAAGTTTTCCTTTAATGTCATGAACAGATAAGAGAAAAATAAGAGAAAGAAGAAAGGAAAAAAAGGCAAGGCTGCACCCAGCTGGGGTGACAGTTTTTTTATATGGTGGGTGCTGTGGTGTCCTGTGATTATTTTCACAGGGTCCAGATGATCAAGTGATGTGTCAAACTGTTCTGAGTACATGGCTCAGCTCAGCTTCCATCAAGTCTTCAGTTAAACAGCTCTTCTCCAGGCTGGAATATGGCTGGGAAAAGGGCTGTGGCACAGGGCGTGGGCTCTCTTCCCCTTCCCTGCTGCTGGTCACCCCTGGGATCAGCAGTGTGGGACTGTGATCCCTGGGAGCCAAGTGTAGCATCTTGGGATCTGTTGAAGAGAAGAATTTTAATTTGTGTTATTCAAATGTTTTGCATGACATCTAAAGCTGGAGGTACCATTTGGGAAAAGCCTTGAAGTTTATTCTCAAATATTACTTGGCACATTGGCTCCTCCGTGACAAAAGGAACCCATAGGGATACAATGCTGCACCTTCTCCTTGCTCCTCCCACCATCTGCTTGCAATATTCCTGCCTGAGCACATAAAAAACATTAATGTCCATAAGAACTGGCCCATCTCATCAAGCTAAATATAACCATGTCAGAACAATTATAGCAGAACTGGGCAAAAATTGCTTAAACACCCAGCCCTCATCATTAATAGCTTGTTATTGGCACGACTGATGTGCATTACTATCCCATACTACACTGATCCAGTACATAAATGTTTTCTTTAGCATATTTTTAATGTTGCTAATTTATCTGTTACTGTCACACTGGGGCTGTTAGCTTTGAACAAATGGCTGTTATTAATCACTGGAGAGCTATTAGACACCACAGCCATGGTGTTAAATCAACCCAGGAGTGGCACTTGTAGGAATATTCAAACAGAAATTTCGAATTGCCTCAGTGCTGGCCGTGTGGTTAACGCCTCTGGGATGGGAGCCATGCAGTGCCTGCAAATACTGCTCCTGTGTGCCCAGTGTGCCCTGCGGAAATTCCTTTCTCTGAAGAGTAATTTCAGTTTAAGACCTTACTTATTATGAANCCTGGATGTGCTTTTGTCCTTGGGAGTTTGGGGTTCTCTGAGCAGCAAAGGGTTTGTGTTCCCTGTGTTCCCCTGTTAACCTGCTGCTGCTGGAAGAGAACAAGATCCATGAGATCCCCTGTCTCAGGGATGAGGAGAAGGTTAATCCTTTGTTGTAAGCCCTGCTTTCTTGGGAGGCTATGCCAGTCTGCACATCCCTCCTGGGCACAGGCAATACTTCAGATGTTTGTGGGATGAGAAGAGCAAAGATCTTCAATTCAGTTCTGGCTGCAGGAGAATTTGGCTGATTCTCTTCCTGTTTTCAGCTTTCATCTCACCAGGAAAAACTGAGCTACAGGGAGATCAACATTTTGAACAGCACTAAGCTGGTATCAAACCCAGCTGTGTTCCTTCCAGTCCCCTGCTCTTACCAGTGTCCCATGTGAGCTGGACATCCCTGTTTCTCCAGTCTCTTGGATGTCAGGCTCTCTTTGGGATGGCAGCAAAAAATAGAATCATAAAATTGTAGAATGGTTTAAGTCGGAAAATACTTTAAAGCTTGTCCAGTTCCAGCCCCTTCCATGGGCAGGGGCACCTCTCACTATCCCTGGTTGCTCCGAGCCCCATCCAGCCTGGCCTTGGACACTTCCAGGGATGGGGCAGCCCGTGCCAGGGCCTCCCCAGCCTCATAGGGAAGACTTTCTTCCTAACACTCAACTTAAATCTCTCCTCCTCTCCTAAATAACAATGATTTAGGTTAGACCCACCCACTTAACAGCCTGGGAAGCATCACTCTGGTTCAGGCACTTCCAGGGCTGAATGGAGGTGAAAGAAAGATGGAGGTGAATGGAAGGAAGGAAACCTCACTGAGAGCTTTCAAAGGGGAGATATTTTACACAAATCACTGTGGGGCTTAATGAACTTGTGTTTTCCAGCAAGACACTGATTCATGAGCAACCTCTGATTCATGAGACCTGCTGGACTCATAGATCCATTAAATATATGGACTTGCTGGCTGCTGCAACAAAGCTGCCCAAAAGCAGCCGTGAGTGGGAGATGTCTGGTGGTCACCTATGGTGCTCCTCAAATGTTTCTTCAACTGAAAACAAATGTAATTTGGAACAGTTTTATTGCTGTACTGGAAGGGCTGCTGCAATTTTTATTTTCTCCATGATTTCTGAGTAACCACCCATTTGAGAGTACAGATCTCAGTAGCAAAGTGGTCTCATCATTAACCTTGTGTTAGACTTCCAAAGGAAAACTTTGGAAGGAGTTTTGGGTCCCGTGAAAACATTTTAGCTCAGATCTCTTACTGCCAGTCCACAAATCTACTGTAACTTTACAGCTTGCTGTGCCTTCCTCTAAGGATGGCTCTTCACATGTTCCTTCTGGGAGCATTGCAGGGGAATCATCCGGAGAAATACCCCAAAGGACTCCTAATTGAGGGCAGTTCCATGTTCAGAACTGCCCCACAGTGCAACAGTCACAGGGAGCTGCTTCTGAACTGGCTGGAAAAAGGGACTTTTCTGTCCTTTTTGCACTTTCTGAGGAGTTTTTCCATACCTTCAATGGCCTGGGCACACGTATGAGTTGGAGAAGATGTGCTGGCAGCCAAAAGGTCCTTCCTTCCCAAATGGTCAGATATTCCTACTGTATGCCATTAATGCTGAGCAGTCAATTGAACAGAGGAGTAGCTGATGGCTTTGGATCACCACTGACCTGTACATGTTTGCCTCGTGGGTTTGCCACTGATTGGAGACCTTACAGCTGGGTTCTCACATTTGGGATAAGCCTAATTGGGTGCCTTTTTCAAAAACCCACTGTGCAAAGCCACAACAGACCCCAGGGAGGACCCAGCCTGACCTTCTGCATAATTCAGGTTCAAGGTTCCCACAAAACATTTCTGTGTTAAGGTGCTCATGTGGGACTGAACACATCAGCCAAGGTTTCTGAATTTACTCTCCTTCACCCAAAGCTTCTGAATTTGCACTTCTTTCCAGACAGTTTTGTTTAACTTTTAGCGGACAGCCATTAAACTTTGCTGCATCTATGCCTCTTGGTATCAGAGCCTTCTCTGGTGATTTTGAAATCACTTCTCTCGTGAATAAGCTCACTAAATGGAGCATCCTAAAGCTCTCACTGCTGGGCCTTTGCTGTCATCACTATTTCACATCACAAAGCTCCCACACCAGACAGCTGCCTACCAAATCCTCCTCTGGCCATGCAATTAGTGGAAGGTGGCAGAGAGTGTGATTTTTATTTTTTTTCCTTAATATACAGCACCATTTTCTCCCCTTGAGAAATTAATTCTGTATTGGTTCCAAATGGGTGGCCTCAAAGACCACAACCATTCACTAAACAAGGTCCCCTGGGGTTCCCCAGCCATCAAACCCTTTTCCAGGCTGCTACACTGGTGAGCCACAGGCTGGGTCTTGGAGCAGAAAAGGCACAGCGATGGTCTCCCTCCATGGCCAGGTTTGCTGCCAGTTCTAACCTTGTCTGGGTATCAAAAGAGAGGGTGTTTAAAACTTCACAGAGCGCTGAGATGCTCCCAAAAAATGAGGAAAAAAATAATGAGATGAACTCATAGTCTCTGGGTGCTCCCCTGGGACCAGCTGCTCCCCACCACCTTTGGGACCAATGTCAAGGGAGTTTTCCAGTGGAGAAAGTTTTCCAGTTTTCCAGTGAGGGCTTCCATTCTTTCTCTCTTTAGGACACATTTCTGGCAGCTTGCATTGAAGATTCCCAAGCGATCTTTTCTGTCTGATGAGATGTGGAGTTTCAGGCAGGTAAGATACAGACAGAACAGATTAAGTGCCTCATTCCTTTACACTCTTTTCTGGCTTGTAATGGAAACCTAAAGCCTGCTTTTTTTAAAAAAACCTCAGATCTAAACAGTAGCTGCTATAACTTATTAGGCTGGAATATGAACTCTGTATGAAAGATGAAGGGAGAATATGATGTATTTTAAAAAGGATCTTAGTGGGTCCTAACTTAAAAGCATCTGTATAAATTCATTGCAAGTAATATGCTCTTAATTATTCATTTTCCTTGGCATGGGTTAAAGAGGCAAGTAACGGCTTCTGTCTCTTTATATTTAGCCTATTATTGTTTGAAAAAGGCCAGGGGGACGCCAGCACTGTGCAGAAGTGATATTCCCCCTTATATATACACATACATATTACCAGCAGCCATAGTAAAGGGGGATATAATCACCAGCAGCTGAGAGACAATGACATTTTTATAGACCTCCTGGCAAATCTGTGGTGGGAGAGAGTCTGACAACTCCTTGGCTTTCACCCACATTCCTCCACAAGCTCTGGTGGGGAGCTCCCTCTCCAGGAATCAGCTAATGTTGGCCAAACAGCAGCTGCCTCCATGGCTGAGCTGTTCCTTCCTTCTGCTGGAGGAGAAGCCTGGAGGGAGAGAGCAGGGCAGCTGCAGGGGCAGGAGAGGTCTCAGTGCTGGCTGTGTCAGAGTTCTTTGGAGGAGACATGAAATCATTGTCTGCCTTTTTGCAGAGAAACAACCCCAAGAGCCTCCACGGTGGAGGATTGGTTTTGGCGGTCTCTATCAGCCCAGTGTCCTCAGGAAGGGGAAGGCTTCTGGTGACCTGGGGGGAAGAGCACAGGTATGATCTGGTGAAGAGGTCCAGGGATGGGGAAAGCAAGCTTGGTTCCTCACCAGAGGAGAAACACTTGTGGGAATTTAGCTGGTCTTTCAAAACTTAAGAAAACTGTAATTGTCGAATCACAGAATGGTTTGAGTTGAAAGGGACATTAAAGATCATTTCATTCCAACCCCCTGCCATGGGCTGGGACACCTTCCACTATCCCAGGTTACTCCAAGCCATGTCCAACTTGGCCTTGGACATTTCCAGCATGGGGCAGCCACAGCTTCTCTGGGCAACCTGTGCCAGGGCCTCCCCACCTTCACAGGGAAGAATTTCTTCCTAATATCCAACTTAAATCTACCTTTCTTCAGCTTAAAGCCATATTCATACCCAGCTCTTTCTGGTGACATTTCATGTGATGTTGATTATTTTTCTTTAGGCCTGATTGCAAGACAGACAGTAGTTTTATCTCTGTGCTGAAAATCAGCAAACTATCCTCATCTTTTCAGCCATCCTGCCCGGTGTTCCAAGCACTGATGTTTTGCTTCCAATCTCCTGGACACAACCCCCTCAAACACATCTCCATGGCTGATGTCTTGTCACTGCCACTTCCCTGAAAGAGTGACTTTAATCCTGCTTTTTGCCCTCAACAAAACTATGTTTGCAACTTCTGCCTCCTCCAGTGTCCCAGGATGTTTGGGAAGGATCTGCTGTATGCCAGCTGCTATCCTTTATAAATAATAAATATTAAAGTCTTTACTGTCTCAAGAAGATACAGACGTCCCAACTTAATTCAGAAGAGATGAGATGAAGGCAATTTCTAGGGGGAAATTGTTGATAAATTGTAAATAAAATTTGTCTGAATATTAGAGACCAAATATTTCTGGGTTTTGGCAGCTGACAAATTAAACATTTCAAGCAGTTCTTTGGCAATTCAAATAGAAGAGAATTAGCTGCATGGTCAAAACTAATGGGCTTTACTGGGTTTTCCTTTTGACTGGTTGGCATGTTTCATTTTTCAGCTGTCAAAGTCCTGAAAGATTCATGCTTTGAGAGAAAACCCTCAGAATATCATCAGGATGAGCATTTCCAGTGGCTCAAATGTGCCTGGTTTAAAATTGGCTTGAATTGATTGTTTTAATGGTCTCCAGCTGATGGGCCGTGGTTTCAAATCCTGACTTCTCTTAGGTTTACTCAATCCCGTGCCTTTTTCCCCAGGAAGAGTTTGTGTACCTCATGTAGCTGAGGTTGTGTTTAAATCTCCCCTGAACACAGACAAGTTTTGACAGTTTAAAGGCGATGGGTTTGGTGTTGGGATTTTTTTTTGCAAGAGTCTTAAATGCAGCCTTTAGAGGCTCTGCCAAACATTTTAACATTGGCACGTTTTTTTCCAGCCAACACGTGGGAAGTCCGGGGCATTTAATATTCCCACTTAATGTTTGGTGTGATCAGAGTCCTGGTGTCTGACAGCTCTGTTTACCCTCTGCAAAGCCCAAGGAAGGTGTGGCAGCAACACGTTTGGGGCAGTGAACTTTGCAGAAAGACACCCAGGTATGAGCAAGGCTGAGGAGCCCTTGGCCTTGCAGAGGTGCCAGCATGAAAATCTGATCTCAATTTTCTACTGGATATGCTAGTTAAAGAATTTTCTCAGGATGCTGAGCCCAGCTCACATATTGAACCCTCCCCATATGGTTCTGTGCATGCCAGGCTCTGATCCCAACATCATCCCACCATTTTTAGGATGGAGTGAAGGAGTTATCCAAGGGCTGCCACTCATAGATGTCCTCTTCCCATGGCATGGAAAGATGTCTGATGAGCTAAAGAAGGGCAGAAGGTGTTTGTAGAGACCTCTTTTACCAGATGTGGAATTTCCTCGTTATCTCCAGCAGCTCCATGAAATCCTTACCTTTGGTGACCTCTTATCCTGAATTTCCTCCCCTCCCCCCAACTGTCCAAGGAAGTCTAGAGGATTCTTTGAAAACATTATAATTTCAGGAATATTTTCCTCTCCTTTGGACAGAAATATCTGGTGAGTGCAAGAATAGCTTTTAAGTCATTGAAGACACTTTTCTGCTGGAATTAGCTCTTTTTCAAGGTAGTAATAATAATTATCATTATTACAATTTCTCCCATATTATTTCCAGCTTTGATAATTGCAAATTAGTTGGAATGAGATTCCTTCAGCAAAGCAAAATTAACTGTGCCCTCCCCTCTTGGAACAGTTTTCCCTCTGCTCTGCCGAGTGCTTCAGAATCTGAGCAGCTGAAGCTTCACTCAGATGAGTAAGAGGACTTTTTCTTATTTAAGCTTTTGCTTATGAGCTAAATTGTGGTTATAGTTTACTTTATTCCTGCTCTAACCATGTGTCAAACTGGAGGAATTGCTTTTTAATTCTCTGATTTGTGCACAATTAATTTGGGGATTTGGCTCTTGCTGATACATTTTGATTTGCTGCTGGAGAACTCAAACTCAAGTATTTCAGTTTGAATCATTATGACATTAAATCTTGTCCTGGTGGTGTGTCCCAGTCACTGCTGGAGTGCTGCTCAGGGGGTTCTTGTAGCTCCAGAGCTCAGGGTGGGAGTATTCCCTGGCTGGCACACACCCCAGGGAGCTCACTCTTGCTCTGACAAAATCAATGCATCAGAAGAGGTGTAAGGGGATGAATATTATGTGGGAAATGTACTTTTGAAGACTGGTGTGGTTTTCCCACTTGGACTGCTGGATTTCCTGAGCTGAGTTCTGGTCTGGTTGTTAGGAAATGGCCGTAACAGATATTATAGAATCATGTAATGGTTTGGGCTGGAAAGAGCTTTAAAGACCATCCAGCTCCACCCTCTGCCGTGGGCAGGGACACCTCCCACTGTCCCAGGTGGCTCCAACCTGGCCTTGGACATTTCCAGGGATGGGGCAGCCACAGCTTCTCTGGGCACCCTGTGCCAGGGCCTCCCCACCCTCTAAATAAAGAATTTCTTCCTAACACTTAATCTAAATCTGTACTCTTTTAGTTCAAAACTAAATATCTGGAAAGATACACCAAAAGACTGGAATTCTTTTCATCTCTGGACTGGCTGTGTCATCCCTCAAATCCTTCCATGTTTTCCCTCCAGAAAACACAGGTGAGAGTCACTCTGAGGAGAAAAGTGATGATGATGATGGCTGTGAAATATCAGGCGGAATGAAATCTTATAAATTATCCTGATGCAATACAACTTTCACCAAACTAGTCTGCAGCTGGTGTGGTGAAGATGGAGGCAGAGGGAGTTGGGACAAAAAGGGAGGAACAAGAGAAAAGCCCAGATCCAAGGTAATGACAGGGGCTGTCTGAGCAGGGAAAATTCAGTACTTCCAGAGATGTGTTTTATATTGTAAAAGTGGGCTGGATTCCCAAAGGTAAGAGTGCAATAAAACCAGCCCAAGATAAAAGGAATAGTGGCCAGGATACGGATCTTAGAAATGAGCCTACACATATATAATTTATAGGGAATAAATTCCTTTCTGTGTCTGCATGGGTTCTGAATACTCTTTTATAGATTTCTCTAGCAGGGATGTAATTCTCTATTTTTCCCCTCATTCTTTAGGATGTCCTAATCCTTGGGCAGCTGATTTTTCCCTACAAGTTCTTTTTCAAAGGAGTCAGAAAAGTTCTTTGGGGCATTTTAATAAAGTGCCATTGGCATTTGATAACTCACAGTGTTTCATAAGGTATGAAATGAAAGCATTTCAGATATTCACAGTCAGTGAGGCCAGTAGGAAAATGAATTTTTATTTTAAATCCATTTGTAAATCCTGTGTATTTATCATTTATTTCTGGCATGCACTATGGCCAGTGTCCTGCTTTTTCCCATCCACAGTGCCCCTTTCATGCAAGAGTGCCAGGGCTCTGCTCTGCCTGGCTGGGTGGATAATGGCCACATTCACCGGTACATTTTTCCAGCAGATCTGACAGCTAATCTAAGGAATGATGTCACAGTGAGACATTCAGATAAATGGAAAGAAAGAAAGAAAAAGAGAATGGGAACTCTCATCAGGCCCAGGGGAGCCTCCCCTGCCTGGCTTTCTTCAGGAGGCACAGGGCAGGTCGCGGCATTTCTTGGGAACACCAGGACTCTGGGAGGAGCAAACAAAGCCTTGGTTTTATATGGTGTGTGATGCCTGGGTACAGAAGGTTATTTGCTTTCTCGTCATTGTAGCTGCAAGGGTTGGAGATCTTGGCCTAAGTCAATGAGAGCTCAGGGATTTGGAGGCAGCAGAGCCAGGAGTTCCCAGTGCACCTGGAGTTGTGAGGGAGCATTGCCAGGATGTAGCTTCATCCCTGGGAGACCTCTCTGTAGATGGAGAATTAAAGAATCATAGAATGACTTTGGTTGGGAGGGACATCAAAGCCCATCTCGTTCCAAACTCTTGCCATGGGCAGGGACACCTCCCACTACCCCAGGTTGCTCCAACCTGGTCTTGGACACTTCCAAGGATGGAGCAGCCACAGCTTCTCTGGGCACCCTGTGCCAGGGCCTCCCCACCCTCATGGGGTAGAATTTCTTCTCAATATCCAACCTAAATTTCCACTCTTTCACTTCGAACCTGTTGCTCCTCTCACACTTCCTTGTAAGCCCTTTCAGATCTCTAGTTCAGTGGTGGACTTGGCAGTGCTGGGGTAAAGGTTGGGGTCCATGACCTTAAAGGTCGTTTCCAACTTAAATTCTTTCATTCTGGGAAAGGGATGAACAAGGGAGTCTCACAGAACTGAACTGCTGGCTGAGGTGTCCTCAGTGCTGTCCGTGACAAACGATGTAAAAGTGTGGGCAGGATTCAGCTCTGGAGAGGAGTAAGATCTTTCTGTGGGCTCCAGCACAGAGGCAGCACCTGTAGGTTTGGACTTTTGTGCAGGTTTGATGTGGGAGATGCCAAATGCTTCCTGCTCGCCCTGGAGTGCCTCCCTCCAGCAAGGAGCAGCTCTGGAAACATGAGCCAGAGAAATCTGTGACATGAACGTGGCAGCTCCTGGTGCTTCCCAGGGTGCAAGTGAAAGCATCTTCAGAGGGAGCAGAGGGAATTCATGATGTCAGCCCATAAATCTCCTGTCTCTTTTCCATCTTCAGTTGAACACAGGGAATCAGTTTCCGATAACAATCTCCAAATTGCTGGGAGCAATTTTGCAGCTTGTGTTAATTGCAATCTTCTGTTGAATGCCTCTGAGCTCTTAATAACTTTGTAATTAAAGTGCAATTAACAAATTATCTTGTATATGTCAAATGGAATGCTAATGTTGTTGTTAATGAGGAGATAATTAGCTGGTGTCATGGAGAGACTCATGGGGCATCTCTGAGATTCAGAACTCTTTTGGCTCACGTAGGAGGTTAATGGGGTTTGCTGGGAGTGAATGAATGAATGAATTGTCCTCTGATGACACGTGGTGGAGCCCTTGGAGATCTCCAGGTAAGAGATCCCCACAGCCAGGGAACAGAAGTTCTCATGCAGTCATTTCCCAGGCAGCTGGCCAGGGTTTTACACTGGTTTTCTACAGCACAACTGGAACACTCGTTAAAATACACAGCCAAGCTTTGGGAAAGGCTTAACAGGTGATGAAACCACTCAGCACCATCCAGGCCTGGAGGCAACATTCCCACTCCAAAAAAGCCTGCACAGCTTCTGCTGTTTCACTCCAGCCTCACTGGATGGGATGCAAGTCCCAGGACACCTCTGCCTGCCTCATCTCTGCAGGACAGAGATTCCAGATGCTGTCACACTTTGTACCTTGGAAATCTGGCAGAAGTGACCATATTTGTTAAAACTGGCTCTGAGGGTCAATTCTAAATGGAAATAGGGTATGGGTTGTTCCTTCATACACCTGGGAAAGCACGGACAAGCTTTGGGAGAAAAGGGTGTGAAGTCACAGGAAGAGCAGAAATGCTCCTGGCTCATTTGTAAGACGTTTTTCCTGCTGTGGTGGAGGGTGTCCAGTGGTGGGAACTGTGGGATGGACACTCCTGTATCCGAGGAGATACAGGGGAAGCCACTGGATAACATGACAAGACAGAAGTTGCCCATGTAGCACATGTGGCTGCCTGGACTTTTACAGCTTCTGATCTGTGAGCTCAGATTTGCAATTAGTTGCTGAATCTTGAGGGTTGGACCCATCAAGTCTAAACACCTATGGATGAGGATGGAGGTCCAAACTGCAGGATGTGGTTGGTTCCTCACAATCAAATGGCCCTAAAAGTACTGTCAAAGAGAAGTGAGGCCCTATCACTGATGTGCTGGTATTTCTGCATCTCCTTTTAGGTTATTTTCCACTTAGACTGACCAGTGATCTTCCCCAGTCCTCCCAAGCACCACCATTAGCTGCACAATGTTCTGTTGAAGGACTATAACGAAGAAAAAGCTTTGAGTTCTCACAGCCTCTGGTTTGCAGGCAGGAACTGGGACTTGAGAGGGAGTTGTCAGTAAGTAGTGGGGTCCAGTGATAGAGCTCATCCAGTGCTGTGCTCAGCCAGCTCCAGGCTTGTGCAGGGATTTTCCACATCAGGACTCTGTGGCATGTGTGGGGCAGTGGATGCTGGGATGGGATGGGGACACTCTGAAATGCCCTCTCTGTAATTCAACTATTCCAGTCCAGCTCTTCAGCCTGGATGTGGTCTGGAAACAGGAGATCTCATTCTCAAGGAATTTGCTCCTGTTATTTGGCCTTTATTTTCATTTGCTCAATTTCATCTCATTACCCACAGTTGCACCCTGCCAGGCCATGTGGCAGCACTTGAACAGGTATTTAAACTGTTGCAGAGGGAGCCCATTGCTGTGTTTAAAATCCATTCCATACCATGACATAAGATGTTTTCAGTATACTCAGATTTGTCAGGATACATCAGGACTAAAAAGAGACTGGCATGTGAGTTTTGCCCCCAGCCTGAACTGCCCACTGCTCTCCTGGACACTCTGCCAGTGCCCAGAGGCACAGCTCCAGGAGCTCCCACAGCTCCTCCTGCCATCACATATCTCTGCCAAACACGTGAAACCGTAGCCATTCATCTGATTTTGGGAAATTGTTTGCACATTTGCTGCACTGGGATGTGTTGGAATAAACATTTTTGATTTCAAATCTGAATTAAAATTAAACATAATTTCTACTTAATTAAGTTACTGCATACACTGTTTTTTTTCTACTTCCCATTTTCATTTATTTACGTGGCCATGACTCTGTTGGAGACTATAAGGAGGAAAAAACATGAATGACAAATGTAACTAGAAATAGGAGGAGGACAGTAGCCAAAATGAAATCTTTTCCCCAGAAAACTAGACAAGGATCTCATGAAGAGCTGGTAGGAAGTGTAGGTAAAGCTGGGTGATGGGAACTGCTGCTCCTCCTGAGAAGCAGCACCCAGCCCTTGTTTCTCAGTAGCATCCCAGCCCTCCCAGGGATTCCACCAGCGGTATCTCCATTCATCCACTTCTCTAGGCTTTTCTTGCCTGAAATTTGCCCTGTACACAGTCAAACCATCTTCCAGTTTCAATGCAGGTCAGAATTCCCTTCCCCATGCCTAAAATGATGTGACTTGGTTGAGAAAACCCCAGTTGCTGCAGGCAGAAGGTCCAGAAGGGAAGAAGCTGTGTCTGTGCAGAGATGCTGCTCTCACAGTCATGCTCAGAGCAGATGACTTCTAGACATCTTCACATCACTTGTGTAAAAAAATGGGCCTGAATTCACATATCACACAGGCAAATAAACCATTAGTGGAGAAAAAGAAACTGCTTGTGGTCTGAAGCCTCAGTTCAATCTCAATGGCTTTAAATTAATTAAGTGCCCCATGCTTTCCTGAATAGTGATGTTTTCCTGTCTTAGGTCAGCCATAATATCCTGCAGATAAACATTTCCCCCTCTCCTTGGATCTACAAAGAGAAGTAGCTTTGGACTTCATATTTATACACAGACTCAGAGCTATAAATTGGACATTTCTGCTGCACTCATTCCCTGAAGGGCCTGTAAGACTGCACACATCAGCTAAGTAATATTTTACTGGGATTTTCTTTAATGACTTCAAAAGTGCTTATTCTTCCCCTCAACCAGCATTGCATGAATAATGTAATTCTACAATTAATCCTGAATTACTCATACAGTGGACTCCATTTTCCCTTGCATTCAGGAGAAGTTTTACAAAATTATTGCTTTTCCCCCTCCTTTCTCTTTTCTTTTAAAGACTTCTTTAATCAGACCAAATGGGGCTTAAAAGTACTGGAAATGTCTGGTTTTCTTTCGTGCTCAGCCTGTTCAGGATCAAGTTAACGACAAAGGACAAGAAAAGTGCTTTGCATTCACAAGCTGAGAAAAGGGACATGGGGGACATGGAGTCCTTTGCACATTCCTGATGCTTGTTTGGGGACAGGAATCTTTGAGCAACTGTGTTGGGTTGCTGTGGAGAGGCAGAGGTTGTTTATTTACACATTAGACCTGTGTTTTGTGACTGGTCTCCACAAGAGTGATCATTTTAAGGTGAGTTTAATGAATTAAAAACTTAGTGGATTCTTGAGGAAAGTCCTGAAAAGAGAATGGGATAGACATGATGAAATAAAGAAACTCCAGATAAGGTTAATGGAAAGGTCCCCAAACCATCCATGTGCTAAGTTCCAGTTCCCCCACACATAAAACCAGACAGGGACAGCCTAAACCTGGAGCTCCACCATTTCCAGATGTTCTTGTGGGGTTTTGTCCTCTCTTTGCAGTCTAGTATTAAATGTTTGATCTGCTAATTCCCAGGAAAGATGAGGAATATCTGAATTCTCCCAATATTATCAGCTGCCAGCATTTCTTGCAGATGACATGGCACTCTCTTCATGATATTGAGTGAAAACATGAAGAGGTGGGATCCCGTTGGAGGTGGGATGCTGCTGGGGGGAAGCTGCAGGTTATCTACCACTGTTTGGGATCATCTGTGGACCATGGAATCCTTGGTGAGGAGATCCTACCAAGGAGTCCTAGAGAATGCAGTGGTTTGGCTCACAAGGAGATAGCAGTTGGTTAAAACTGCTGGAGAGGAGAGAGAACTGATCCTTATTTCCTCCTGGGTAAGGTAAATCCTTTGCCCTCATTTTTTTTTTTTTTTTTTTAACAAGGATTTGAAGGATTCACCTTTAGCACCAAGTGTTTGGTCTGTGAATTTGCCTGGCTGGGGCTGGTTAGGAAATAGAGATTTGCACATCACTGTTAAATTTGCTGAATAACTTTTTGAAGGCGAGAGTAGATGGGGCAACAAAAAGCTGATGGACTGAAAAATTACAAATATTTTATTTTGAAAGTGCTGAAAGGTCTTTTTTAACTGATGAGATGCTGGGGTGGAGGTTGTAGTAAAGCAATTTGAGGCAAAAACTGTCATCTGGGTTTCTACACAATGAGCTGTGCAGTGGTGATGGCCCTTCCCCGCCTGCGTGGTGGGATAAGGGTGCACACCCATGCACAGGGATGTCCAAAGCATCCATGAAAGCACTCCTGTGCTGTCAGGAATCTGCTGAAGCCCCATCCCACGGGGAGTGTCTGGGCTGGGGAGCTGGCAGAGCTCTCTCTCCACGTCGACGCTTTGCTGGCTGACACCAGTTGTTCCTGCTGCACTCCATAGATCTGCATTAGCTCAGCCCTTCCCGCTGCAGACTCAGCTAATCCTCTGGGAAGCGTGCAGGGCTAAACTCCTCCGTGTTTTTTTCTGTTTAGTCTAGACTATTAGACTTAGTGGCGCGGCGACTTCATGGATTGGTGATAGATTTACTGGAGTTGGGACATGGCAAACAGTGGGTATTTGTGCATGTGAGCCTGTCCCAGGCATGGCCTGAGCAAACTGCTCACTTACCTTGAGTGTCCCACTCTCTGAAAACACAATAAATGTCTTTTTTTGGGAACATGAGGCACAGGACCTTTTTAGAGGAAATTCCTTCAGCTTCTGCATGAGGGAAAGAGGACGGATAGACATTGATCTCTCTGTGGGGACCAGGGCCAGGAGCCCAGGGAATGGGCTGGAGTTGTGTCAGGGCAGGGTCAGGGGGGATCTCAGGCCAAGGCTCTTCTTTGCCCAGAGGGGGGTTGGGCACTGCCCAGGCTCCCCAGGGCAGTGGGCACAGCCCCAAGGCTGCCAGAGCTGCAGGAGGGTTGGGGTGATCCTCTCAGGGACAGGGATGGGCCTCAGCAGGGCCAGGATTTGAACTGGATGATCCTTGGGTGTCCCTTCCAGCTCAGAACATTCTGGAATTTTCCACCTGCTGGGAACTGGTGAGAAGTGAGAGGAGCTATCTGTGGATTTCTCTGAAGAGGTTGAGGTCACCAGCTAGTCCCTTCCACAGTTGGAGTGTCTGCCTTTCTGCCTTCTCCAGGGAATGTTTACTGCTCCTTAGAGACCCGAGCTGTGGGGTCTGGGTAGGAAAAAGCTCTATTTCTCAGGTGACACAATTCAAGACCAAGGAAATGGCACTTGCACTGTCCTGGAGTTTGTTTTCATCCCTGTCATCTGCTTAGATGCTTGGAATCATAGAATTCTTTGCCTAGAAGGAGTCTTAGAGATCATCTAATTCCAACCCTTCTGCCGTGGGCAGGGACATCCATGGACATGGACAACTGGGATGTCTCCAGCTGTGCTCTCATTCCTCAGCAGAAAGTTGTAGGGAAGGTAATATCTGATGATGTTCAGTGACCGAAAAAGCAACTTCAGGCATCAGACTTCAATGGAGGCATCCCAAGGAGGTCCCTAAATGTCAAGGTTGTGTTGGGACTCCAACCTGAACATCACTCTTTTAGTTCTGAGTTACTCAGATCTTCTCCCTTTATTGTTTTTCCTTGTTCTTCACTTGACACCTCTCACAGAAGCTGCCCTTGTCCAAGGCTGGGCTTTCCTACATGAGGCAGAGCTTCCCTTGGCCAGTGCCCGAGTCCCACATGTTAAATGTGTGATTTGTGCTTCATCCCCCTGCATCCAGGATCCCTTACTGGAGAAGAACAATTTTCTGGAGTGACAGAACAAGGGAAATGGCTTCAAACTGAAAGAGGGCAGGCTTAGATTGGATATTAGAAAGAAATTCTTCCCTGTGAGAGGCTGAGGCCCTGGCACAGGGTGCCCAGAGAAGCTGTGGCTGTGCCATCCCTGGAAGTGTTCAAGGCCAGGTTGGAGCAACTTGGGATAGTGGAAGGTGTCCCTGACCATGGCAGGTAGCTGGAATGAGGTGATATTTAATGTCCCTCCCAACCCAAACCATTCTGTGACAGTCACGTGGGGGATAAAGATTATAAAATACAGTGTGTTTTAGAGTATTTGCCTCCCTGTGTATCCCCCACACTGCCACCAATCTACTCATGTAATAACAGTGGGTTTGGGTGAAATGCACATAAAGGGAATAAATTCATGTATTGTAAGAATAGCATAGAATAACACAGCATCTATTGCTCTTCCTGAGCTGCATCCAGGTTGCCAGGTGAGCATTCAGTTGGACCAGTAATTATTCCTGGCTTGACTTAAAATAAATTTTCCACTCTCCATAAATGCCTTAGCAGTGTAAACATCCCCCTTCCCTTAGAGATTAGTGTTTCTTTGTCTTTCTTCTTGTTTCCACATCCAGTTCCTCTCGTTTGAGTCTCAGGTTTAGCACGTTGTATTCTGCAGCCACTTTGTTCTGTACAGCCTTTGTTGTTCCCTGTTCCTCCTCCAGGCAGTCCCTGGCTTCATTTGTAGGGCATCTCCTGTACATTACACACCCACACAGTTTCCTGCTTGCAGACACACTGCACAGAGGGACCTTGGAAAGCACCAGGATTGCTCAGTCATCCATAGTTCCACCTTTGCCACCCTGGAGCTGTTGAAAAACCAACAACAACAAAAAAAACCAACACAAAAAACCCCCATCGACCAACTAAAAACTAAACCCCAACACAACCAATAGCAACTAGAAAAACAAAATCTGGATTGTACACATAAAAAGAAAAAAATCACCATGGGGGCTAAATGTGGAAATGCGTAGTCTTACTTTTTCCATCTCTGCTGATGGGAGCAGAAGAAGAAAGGACTAATCCAGAAACATCCTGGCAAGAAAAGGTAGGCACGACCTGTTTTCTAAGTCTCCTCCTTCATTGGCTTGAAGGTGAAGATGCTCTGGATTAACTCCTGTGTAAGTAAGAGGAGGATCAGGCTTTTCTGCTGCTATTTTCAGGCAGGTGAGAAGCCCTGGGAAGTGCCATGGGAAGGGCAGAACGAGGGACTCTCCTTGTTGTACCATTGGATCTACAGTCATCTCGTGCCTTTTGCTGTCCCACATCCAGTATTGTGTCTGCCCCTTTTTTGTCTCTGCACCAATGCAGATTCCAATTTTCCATTCCACTGTCCTGATTTATGGTGCAGCAAGGGGCTGGCTTGAAATTTTCTAAGCAAATCCATTTAATATGGTGCAACCATGGCCTTAATCCTGTCTTCCCTCTCAAATCCACTGTTATTTCTGAATGCATTTTGATTCAGGCAATGCAAAAGCCTCTAGGCCTTCAGGCTATTGCAGACACAGGCTGCCCTTTGCACGATTGCTTTCTGCCCATTCCAGGAATTTGGAGACCTTCTCCTCACACATCAGCTGTGAGCCCCTGCCACCCTGCCTCTATCACCCAAGGGAAACCCCACCTGGGATCAGACAGAAACAAAATTGTGGCTGTGGTCCAGACCCACTCCCTGAGGCTCTTCCTGAGATGCCCTTCTCTGCCAGACCTGCTGCTGGTGCCCAGAAAGAACTCCTGGTCCCACCCAGAGACATCAGGGGGTGAGGTGGGGATGGTCCAGAGGTGGAATGTGCTGGTGCAGACAGGACTGGATGCTCCACATCTCCTGAAAAGCTACTGGCAGCCTTGAAGGCAGAATGAAGCCAGGTACCTGCTGCAGCCTGGAAAACAGGTGGTGGATCCTCTTGGGGAGGTGCTGGTTTTTTCAGCCTCTCTGGAAAGCCATTACATGTCAATGAATTCAGCCCTTCTAGTGCTTCCCTGTATGTGGACAAGCTTTGGCATGGGAATGACAACAGGGTGCAGAAATCAGTGGTAAAAATCAGTCCCTTCATAGCAAATGCACTTTATTTTAAAGGAACATCAAAACCAGGTCTTTGCAAATGTGTTCAGCTGAGTCTTAATTTAAGAATAATCAAGCAAGAGCCTGTCAAACCCCTTGATTTGAGGAGAGCCCTTAGGGAAAGCTGTGACCTGCCCAGTGCTGGGCTCCTTGAGTGGCAGCTGTCTTGGTTGTTTGCACATATTCACACACCTCACACATATCAATGGTTTAGAGTCCTGTATCAGAATTAAATGATAATCATAGTTTAAGATAAGGAACATGTTAAACATCATCTGTCTGTCTGGCATCAGTTAAACACTGTCCTTTTGTGCCTATTCAGGTTCCTGGGGGCAGTTGGCCCTTGCAGGTTGTCTCCTTGTCTCCTAAATATCAAATTTTGGCTCCATGCAGGTTTTCAGGCCCAGCCCCTCATCCTCCAGCAAAAACAACCCCAGACCCACTGTTTCCATCCACAGCAGGTTTATACCACATCTCTCCTGAAGTTGCTTCTCCCCATCCCCCTTTTCCCTCCCCTGCTTCTCCCAGCTCCACTTCTCACATCCCGAGTTCATCAGTTTAAATCGCATCTTGGTGTAAATTGATTTCATTCCTGCCTCTGCTTCCACCTCTGCCTTGCCTTTAAATTGTATCTCGTCTTAAATCAATCTTATCCCAGCCCTCAGCTGCTGTGCTCTTTATTCTTCCACTTCAAATGCAACTGGTTTTAAAGGGCCCAGCTCAGAGAGATGTTTTTCTCTCTCAGTCTCTGCTGCCTTCTTGTTTCATTTACATCACCTCCAGCATCAGCAGGGACATGCTTCCCCCACTCCCACCCCTCACATGCTCCCTGTTTAGCCAGTTGACATTTTCCCTTCACAGCTTCTCTGGTTTTAAACCAATTGGATTTTCTTTTTTCCATCTCCATAACACTGTAAATTATTCTTTACTTTCGTGGCTTTTCTGAACTTCCTTCTTCTTCCTCTGTGTTTCAGCCCGTGGTGGCAGAGGTAACCAATGATTTCAGAAATAAGATGTGACAGCTGCTTGCAAGGCAGGACGACAAACCCTGTCTGTCCTCACAGAGATGAGGGGAGAGGAGAAAGGAAGAACATCTTCCTGTGACCTCAGACTCATTATGAAGGGGCTTAAGTAGCTGTACACACGTTTGGGAGGCCAATGATGCAAATAAATGTCTTTTGGGGTTTGCAAGAGTCTGACTTGAAAATGGCCTCAGGGTTTCCAGAGCTGACTGAGTGTTACTGGTGTTCAGAGAGCTGGAAGCAAAAGGTACCAGACACCTTTTGGTTTCACAGTGAGGCCAGAGGTGCCAGAAAAGCCACGTATTTTAAAGCATTTCCTTTTAGGCTGCTGAGCAGGAAACATTCCTGGGCACTAAAGGTGGTCTTTCAGTAGAAATCAAGGGTTTGCACAGGACATCTGCCTCTGGAAAGCTGTTATCTTTTTTTAGAAATGGCATTCAGGAACATAAAGATGCCCAAGGAATTTCCTTGAAACTGCCAAGAACTTAAGTAAGTGGGATCAGAATTTGTCAACCTCCCTGACAGACCCTGATTTCATTTGTGTGTGCGTGACTACAGTAACATTTTAAGGAAATAAAGAAATAAAATACCACATGGTTTTTCCCTATCCAGTGTCCATGGAAGTAACACCTGGTCACAGCCATTCTCCAGGCCCCCTGTGGCAGGACCTGCTCCTGATTTTGCAGCACTGGGTGTCAATGGGCTTGTCTTCACCACCTGGATTCATCCTTCTTTTCCCCTGAGCCAAGCCCTCCATCACAGCATAGAAGACACAGGCAAGGAGATGCTCTCATTTGCTGCTCATGGGAAAAACCTGCCAGCCTTGGAATAATGGATGAAGAGTAGAATTGGGAGCATCAGAATCAGAAATGCTTAGAGGAGCTCTTTGGGTGATCTGAGAATTATGGCGTGATTCACATGTTGGTTGTTGTAAAGTGCCTGAAACTTTATGATGGCAAGTTCTGGTTAAGAAACTAAGGTCACTTTTTAATTTTTTTTCTTTTTTCCTTTTTATTTTTTGCCTGGAAAAGAAGTGGGATTTGGGCTTATGGCTTTTTTATCTTTCTTCTGTTTTTGTTTTTGTTTTTTTCCTCTCTTGTAAATCATAACTGGAAGTTAAACAGCTAATAAGCAAAATAAGTGTTTGCCTGAGATGTTTGTCGACCTAGTTTTCAGTAAATTTGGGCCAATGCTCTTGTCTCAATTTTGACTGTCAAAAAAGGAAACAAATCTTTTGTGATAGGTCAGATCTTTTAATTCTGAAGGCTGTCTCTGCTCCTGCCAGCTCTAAGTAGCAGTGAAATGGGCATGAAAGCTCTGTAGATGGATATCACAGTGAAGCTAACACAGAGAATTGTGGAAAACCAATCCATCATTATTATCCTTAGACTACAACTAATTTTGGCTTTTCTTGGTAAATCTGGATTTTGGTTGCTTTTTTTAGCAGGAAAAATATTGCAGGTTTACCTTTGATGCTACCAGGCACTTCTGAAGAATATGGATGGTATTCCAGGCCCTCAGGGGCCTGTGTAGGTATCCTGGGCTTCATGGCTCTCAGAAAACCTCATAGAGCCTCTGAATAGTTCTGCCAATGAACATTTACTTTTGAAAGGGAAGAGTCCCAAGGTGCAGGAAAAGGAAGGGCCAAACTGAGTCTTTCCAGCTTCAAGCTGCAGACAGTTCATGCAAAACCAGGTTAATGCGGGCTGTTGCCTTGAGACCTTGTGTCAATCCCGTGACATCTCCAGAAAAATTCTCATTTTTCCTCATTGTGCTTTGGCTCAGGTGCTCACTGACCCACCTGGAGAAGCTGCCAAACCCAGGGGCTCCAGGGTGAATGCAATTGGTTGGGATGTCTCTGTTCCCTCTGCTTTCTCCCTTGGGAAAGTAGAAGGTGCAGTTGCTGTGTTAATGAGCAGAACTGGTGAATTTTTTGGCACAAACAAGACAATTAGAGTGGTTGTGGCAGATCAGCAGTAAGTATTCCCAGACCCACAGAGGTGCTCTAATTGAATCTTCACTGAGTCCTTACATCCCAAAGGATCTAGACATGGTAATCACTGTAATGCTGCACACTGGGTTGGTCCCTAAAACATATAATTATTTAATAGAAAAATAATGTCAATGAGACATCTGGCAGAGAAGTTTTAGCCTATTTCTCTCTGCCTAAAATCAGTGTATGCATGATGACGTTGATGGATTCAGAAACCATAAAGACCTAATGGTAAATTCCTTTCCTTTCAGCTAATGAAACCCCACCTTGGTAATTAAAGTTACCAGGTAGGTGTGTAGTGATTTATACTGCACACAGTGTTTTACACCAGCTAAAGGCTGGGCCAAGTCTGGGTTTTTTAGACTCATTGATACATAAACGTTGTTCATAAGCAGCAGTGACTGGAGAAAGAAACACTTGACTTCTTAACCTGGCCAATATGGCAGGGCTGAACCATCCTGAAATGATTTCTCCATGCTCTGTCCTGCCCTTCAGGGTATGAGAGCGGAAAAAAGCACGGAATGGGAAGGAATATTGTGTGAGCATGGAAAATGGTGAAAATTAAGGCATTCAAATTCCAGTCAATCCCCATACAATGGGAGCTGTTTCACTGGCACAGAGCTAACTCCTCCTCTTAAGAGCAGCCCTGAGCTTTGGAGAAAGGATTTCCCCAGAAATTTGACCAGGTGCTGAGCCCTTGCATGTTGGAGGGGGATCACCTGGGCTGCACAGAGGGAGGTGCTTTGGAAGCCTTTCCTGTGGCTGTGCCGTGGCTTCTCCATCCTGAGGATGTGAACAGCAAATTAGCTCTGCTGAATGTTGTGACAGCCAACAGTGCCAATGCTTTCAAAATCCTTCAGTGAGACAGAGAATAGAAGTTTAAAGACTGGTTGTGTTGCTGAATTACAGACATGTCAGTGCTCAGGCAGCCCCCAGAAAGCATATTTCAAAAACCAGTAAATGTGACACATTCTTATATGGTTTAGTTTGCACCATGGGATTTGGTTGATGGTTGGACTTGATCTTAGATGATTTTTCTACCCTTAGTAATTCCATGATTCCATATGGAAACCCTGGCTCAGGTTTAGGTCAGAGGCTTGGTCCCTGCTGACACTTGGCAGGGCAGATGTGTGCTTGGGTGGTGTTTGGGTGTCCCAGCTGCAGCCAGAACAGCTCCTCTGCAGAGCCACCCCGACTCCCCTCAACTTCCTGCAGCCCCTGTGATGTGGAGCACAGAGTTATTGCTGTCTTTGTGATGGATGGATGTGGTGTTTTCTAGCCAGATAACCCCTACAATCACCATTTCCTTGTTCTCCTGGATGCTTTATTTTTTTCCAGTGTGAGAGGTGATCAGATCGAGAACAGGAACGTTGTGCTGAGCAAGTAGAGATGATGAGTGGGATGTGAGGCTGAAGGGTGCTCAGACCTTGACCACCTTATACAGCAGCAACTACTTTTACCCTTTCACCTGAGTTTCTGCTGGGATACACAGGAATCTTGTGGTGTGGTGAGATCTGTCTGCTGGAGTAAATGATGGGCAGAAAAACCAAGGTGAAGGGGTGGTGTGGCTTTATCCAGCTTTTCCTGAATCCCTTAGTTCCAGCTGGGTTTTCCTCCTGCTTTGCAGATGCAGCTGTGAAAGCACCATGGCTGCTTTTGTACTGTGCTGGAATAAGGATAATGATAAACACTATCCCTGCTGAAATTCTTAGAAAATTTACCAGTGGCTGCACGAGGGCCAAGATGTCACTGAAATGCCTCCCTGGGTAGCTGCATCTGTCTCTGTACTGCAGCAATTACTGAGTGAGACTGAAAACTGCAGAAAGCAGGAACATAATGTTTTCAGCATTTAACATAGGCCTATTTTCCATGGTTGCTTGGTCATCTCCTGAGATAAGGCAGAGGGTGGATTAGCATTGATATAAGGGGTTGTTTCCTGTGTTCTGGGCAATGCCTGGTTTGGTGGACGGGGTTTATGGTATGAAATGCCTGTTTTGTACAGTAATCCTGCTAAAGCAAGGCCCTTTGGAGGTACATGGCACAGGATATCCTGAGCCCCAGGCACAGGGATGAATAGCTGAGTTGTGTCCTGTTGGTGCAAGCAGGCTGGCTCAAAAGGTGTCTGGTTCTGATTTATATTCAGGCTTCCTAGAGAACAAATAAAAGCTAAATGGGAACGATGGAAATTCCTCAAGGGAGAATCCAAGCTGGATAATCAGCTTTCACACTCCCTTCACCACCGTTCAAGCCAAACTCACTGACATCTTTCAATGACTTCAGGGTTGAACAACATTGTCCCACTGGTTCTTTTTATACAAATAATTATCCATGGCCCATCCAGAGCTGCATGAATCCAGGGATACCAGGGTGTTCTGCAAATACTGATGAATGAAGCACAATTGTTCCCCTATCCTGAGCAGTAGGAAGCCATTCCACCAATTCCATGGTCAGCTGGAAATCCCCCTTGTTGCTGCTAGGGTTGGGTGGGAGATGGGTTTCCCCATAACCCCGCAACAATGGTTTCCAGGAGTTTGAAAAGGCCTCTAATTCTAAATGGACACATATAATTCAGACTCTGGAATATTAAAAATATCTCATCAAAATAAACTTTTTAAGCCTGTTTTTTTTCATAGCCATTTACTGTAGAAATGCCTGAGATACCTGAGAGGAAGATGTGTTGACTGAAGTACCCTGCAAACTGAAGATTAAACGCTGTCTGCTTGTTGCAACTGGCCTAGTTTAGTAAAATTTGCACTTTTGATGAATGAGCATTTTAGTGATGGGAAAAAGGTGCAACTCAGGTCATCAGAAAGTGTTTAATCAGATCTAGGCAGTTCTATCAGAGCCACTGGCTTTGCAGAATAGCAAAGTGTCAGAGATATGTCCCAGCTCCTCCTGCCCTGGAAAATAAGCAGAGCAACAATCCTGGGCTTTATTCCTTGCAGGCTCAAGTGAAACCTCTCTTTGCTGTTGAAGGTGTGATTGGCCAAAGAACACACCACTGGCCTTGGAATTTACCTGCCCTGGCAGCAACCTCCGACAACTGGAAAATCCCATGTGCTGCAGGATTGCACCTGGACATAACAGAGTGGTAAATGCACACCAGTATAGGGGTGCCTTGTCCTGTCCAGCACAGTCTCTGTGCCATGTGGGAGCGTGTTGATATTAAATTACGCAGCACTTCTTGACAAAAGGGCAAAATTAATTGCTCTTCTTTGTAGCTCTGCAAGTCTACAGAACTGGGGGAGGTGTTGAGAGCACGTAAATGAGTGTTTTAACTGTGGTGGCTTAAATGTCAGCCCATCTTGTGAGTAAAACTGAGCTCAGTTTCTCCCATCTGCATCTGCCCTTGAGATTAGAGGCAGCCTAGAGCCTGTCCTAAGTAGCTCTTGCCCAGGAGACAGATGTGTTTCAGAGCAAGTAACAGCAGCTGTCGCTTTTTCTGGAAGAAAGCAGGATGCTTTTTGTTTCTAGGATACACCCAAACCTGGGAATCCAGAGTAGAATCCAGAAGTCCTCTGCCAATGCTCAAGCCCATCAGCAGGGACTGCTGAAAATGAGGTCTAGATTCTCCTCCTCACCAATAGGAGTCCTTTGGCACCCCATCTCTCACTCCACATCCCTCTTCCCCTGGGTGGTTACAGTACAAAAGACCTTTCTTTAACATCTGGGAACAATTAGAGAAAAATCCATGCCTTTCCCCATGCCAACAAGTGCAGTGTGGAAAAAGGACAGTAAGATATGGAGAAAAGAAAGGCAGGCCACAGGTAAAGACTCCACCTTCCAGTAAATGTAGAACAGCTAGTGCTTAATACAGCATAACATATTGGGTCCAAAGTCATGGTATTCCTGCTTTTTTGGGCAGCTTTTTATTTCTCTTGCAATGACTTTTTGGTCCGTGGGGTTCAGCCACCTCACCCATGCACGTGCCAAACTCTGGGAAGTTGTGCCTGTGCATCAAGAGGAGAACAGATGCCCTTTCTATTTTCATGAAGGGTTTGTGTGTGATTTATGAGCCTGCAGAAGCAGCATGGAATACTGGAGTGCCAAATTAAGGCATGCCCAGCAAACGAAAGGACAAGGTGAAATCCAGGAACCTTCAGAATTAATTACTGGAACAACAGGGCCCACGTGAAGTGATGGTAGCTGATCCAGTCGGCTTCAGGTGCAAAGGTGTATTTGTTCATGGCTCAGGGTTTTTGTCTCAGTGCTGACAGGGTGATAATTCAGCCCTCTAAAAGCAGCAAATTATCACTGCCTTCTTAGCATTAATTTCCCTCCCCAGCAGACACCATAAAGAAATGAGTGCTTTCTCCTCAAGGCCTCAGTGTGGAGAATTTCCCATGGCAGCCCATGAGTTACAACTCTATCCTCAAAGACATCCTGTAAATAGCACATCAGGATCTTAACTCATTAAATAAATCTAATGGCTTCCCCAATCCATAACACACAGCATCTTTAATGCTCCTTCTAAAGAGGCTGCCAGGGCTTTTTTCCTCTCTCTGAGGTTTATGTGGAGCACCTGGCACAGGCACAGATAGAATTATCCAAACCTCCCCACCCAGAGAAAGAAAAAGTGTATTTGTGCAAAGCACCTGAACACTCCCAGGGCTGTGAGAGGGTGTCAGGGTATATGTGAGCCAGACCTGATATTTTCTGTCCCTCCAAGAGAGCCCCTGTCCCCACAGCTCCGTTAATAGGTACAATCTCTCGTGCTGACGGGTTGCCTGAGGGCCTGTCACTCAATGCACGGATCAAACTGGAGATAGTCTTGCACTGACATGGGCCCTCTGATGCCTTCTGAAGTCCAAGTGACTCACATCAAGCTTAGAGAATCACAGAATGGGATCACAGAGCGGTTTGGGTCGGAAGGGACCTTAAAGCCCATCTTGTTCCAACCCCCAGCCGTGAGCAGGGACACCTTCCACTAGGCCAACCTGCCCCACAGCCCAGCCAGCCCGGCTTTGAACACTGCCAGGGAACCGACAGAAGTCCTTCCTGTTGTCTTTGACATCCCTGGCCAGACTCCATTCTAACTGGGCCTTAGCTCTCTGAACATTATTCCAGCTTCTCATGTGATTTCCCTATATTCCTCCCAGGCCAACTGACCTCACTTCCAGCTTCTGGAAACTTCTGGGGTTTTTTCCCTCTGAGTTTGCTCAGCAGCTCCTCATCCATCCATGGAGGCCTCCTGGAATTTTTGTCCAATATCCTCCTTGTAGGAATGCATCACTCCAGAGTTTGGAGGGGGTGATACTTAAATATTAGCCAGCATTCCTAGGCCACTCTGCCCTCCTGGGCTCTATCCCATGGGACTCTAATCAGCAGGTCCCTGAAGAGGCCAAAATCTGCTCTCCTGAAGTCCAGGGCAGTGAGGTTGTTCCTTCTAAGAAGAGAAAGAGTGTTTCCAGGAATTGTTGTGTCTGTCCCTCTTTCTATCTTGGAACCCTCATACTTCAAACTCACACTTCCAACTCTTTAACTCTACATGGGTATTTTTGTATTTATTACTTTCCTCAGGGAGTGTGTCCCATATCCCTGGGAGTTGTTTTCTGCCTTAACTCCAGCTGATCAGTTCTATGGAGATGCCTTCAGCTGACAGTGATAGAATTTTGGAAGTTCCTCCCCTCTGCTCTGAGGTCTTTTCATGCCTTGAAACACCCCGAAACCGTGGGAATTTTCATCCTCCAGCCACGTGGGGACACTGCAAGGTGTAAGCATAAGAGAGGGGTTTAAAAAAATTAATTCTACAAGAAAATGCTCAGCTGCTGTGAATATAAAAATTAATCCTGAAAGATCTGCTGGAGCCCTGTGGTGTGTTTGTTTCTGCTCTAATTCATGCCAAAAGGGGGAAATTTTGCAGAGATTGTTTTCATTTCTAGCAAGATAATATCCCCACTTTGTCTTTTCCTTTTTGATTAATGCAAAAGAAAATTAACTTGCTGCTGGACTAATTTAGTGGATGCTTCACCATGGAGCACATTTGGCTTGCTGAGTAGTACCCTGCTATAGGAGACTGGCAGGGAACATGGCAAGGTTTCCTGATTTACTGCTATTTTGGGCATTGCCAGTTTGATAGGACCTCCAATTTTATTTTATTTTTTTCTCTTTTTTTAAAGGCTACGGGGGAAGGGATGGAAAGGAAAGGAAAGAAAAGGCCTCAGTTAGAAAGAGGCTTTGTATTCCTGGTTTTCCTGGGCTGGATTCAAGTGACATTTTCTGCTGAATCCATTACCATGAGTCCGTATGAGCAACACACCAGATCCCTTTGTCCCCTTTAGCACAGGGAGAGTCCCACAGCACCGAGCCAAGCTGCACCCCAGACCTGATAAACGTCATAATTAGCTTCCCTAATAAAGCACTTAATCTGAATACATGCTTTTGCTAATTGCAGCAGGAAGTTTTGGCAGAGCACTTTGCCTACTGCTGTGCCCAGCACTCCCCACGGACCCTGGGAACTGATCCCCACCAGCCCCACATCCCCACCAGAGCACTGGGCTTCTCTTAGTCCCAGCAATTCAGAATGAAAACAATTCTCCATTTTCTCATTAAAAGATGAAAGAGAAGAGCCTTCGTGTGTCCCCCCCCAGTCCTTTTCCCTTAAACACTGAGTGATAATTTTGTACTGAAGAAGCTGCTCCTCTTTCATGGCCCCTGATTAGGAAAGACAATGGAATTAGTTCAAACCGAGTTGAGAGGCCTTGGTGACTCCTTTGCTGGCTAAATTGTGGACGAGGGTGGATAATGGGAGATTGATTAGGGTTAATAGACTTATTTTTGCAGGTCATGCCGCACAGCACTCTGGGTTTCAGTGCTCCAACACATATTATTGCAAGCCATAAATCAAGTGGCTTGGAGGGACTTCAGAACTCCCTCCCTCCCTCTGGATTGTTGGGGAACAATTGACTTTTGTCTCCCTGTTGCCAGTGCTACCACTCCTGCCCCCCCATCCTTTGGCAGGGCCTGATGCTGGGGGGGCTCAGCACCTCCTCCCCAAAGCTAAGGTCCTTGTAGGACTGGGGAGAGCAACTGGTACTTGGCTGTGCTGAGCATCCCCCAGGATCCAGCCCCCAAAGGCTCCATTTGGACAGATGGCGAGCCAGGGGTAGGGAAGAGTGGCTGAGCTTTTTAAAGTGTGTTTTGTGAGTTGTATGCTCGGGGATGAATGGGAACCTTGAAACCAGCTCTGTGGGACTCCCAGGTTTGTTTTCTCTCATTTCTAAGGTTACTGAGTGTGTTCCAGCAGCTGGAACAACTGCGTGGGGCTGTCAGTCCTGCTTGTGCCCCATCCGAACGCTTCCAGCCGGGAGCTTTCCAAAGGAAGGACTGGCAGGGGGGGCAATGAATTCCCACAGGGTTTCAAGCTCTTTTGACTCCAGCATCTAAATGTGACCAGAGACAGCCCATGAAAAGTCAACACCACTTGTAACCCGATGGGAGCTCAGCTTAAATTTCAATGCCAGGTCAATGTTAAGCGGGGTTATTTGTATATATTGGATATTGCACGTGAGTAGTTTTCATTTAGAGGAGCCCAAAAGGAATGTTTTCTAACAGGTGGGGAAGGTGGGAAAAGCTTATTCTGTGAAATGCATAGCAGGGGTTCTTTCAAGCAGAGTGAGGCTCTGGTCTGTCTTACACCAGGAGAAATCTCTGCTGCCTTGCTAGAATTTAATGCTTTTGCAAAATGTGAGCTATTCTGGTTTTATATTGGTGTACCTTGATCCCAAATGAGAGATCTCATTTTCTGCAATAGGCACTAGCTCAAAGTACATTATATTATTCCACTGCAATTCATGCTACAACAAACTGCAATAAACCCCCCCCCCCGATATCTTGCCATGGTGTTACAAGTGATTTCTGCCATAAGCCCTATCATTAAGTGCCAGGCCTGTGGTAAGTATTACAGCTAGCTGGAGATGTTTTTCACTGCAATAATTACCTAAAGGAAATTGTCCTGTTTGTAAAATCAGAATTTTCCATAGGGAAATGCTTGCTTTTGATGTTTTCCTCCCTCTCTGCCTCTCACTGCTTCCCACACAGACACTGTCACATCCAAAATGTTCAGCTATTGTTTTCTTGAGGGAAAAGATGTAGTTAATTGGACTTCAGAGAACTCTGCACCCATGTTCTCCCAGTCCCCCAGCAGCTGATCCTGTGGGATGTGGAATGCTGTGAACAAAACCCCGCAGCTACTCCTATGGCACTGTTAAAACTGGGCATACCAGTGCAGTTACTGGTATTGGTACAGCTTTGTGACCCCTGGAACACACACAAAACACAAAATCGTCTGGTGGTCCAGGCTGGCCTGACAGGGAGATCCCTTCCTTCAGCAGAAGCAGGATGCACATTCCAGGGAAAATGCTGACACGATCTCTAGGCATTTCTGGCTAGAGATTATTAGAGCAAAGAGCTTTAACTCCTTAAGCATTTCTGAAGGGCTGACTGCTGCAATGTGTGAGAATTGCCCTGTGATCATCTGATCTCTTCTAACCTGCTTTTCCAGGCTTTCTCCTCTTCCTGCACCTCACAATGCACCCTCTAACTGAAGCTTCCCAGGGATATTTTTCTGCCCATGTAAGGAGATGTGGAAGCTTTGGGGAAATTATCTTCTCCAAAGAGTATATAGGTTTGATTTTACTGTGGACCGGGTGTCAGGTACTTGTATAGATTTGAAAACAAAAGGAGGGAGAAATAAATGTAAGTGAGCAGTTGTTGTACGGGGATGCACCAACCTGCAGTCGTGGGATCTTTGCTGTCACTGTAATCATAACAAATATATTACTAATTGCCAGCATGTTTTCTCCAAATATGATAAAGTACTTCACAAAAAATTGCTGTTTCTAGCTGACAGAAGTTGTATCCAGGTGGATTAGCCTCTTCTCCCAGGACCCAGTGACAGGACAAGAAGAAATGGCTTAAAGCTGCAGCAGGGGAGGTTCAGATTGGATATCAGGAAGAATTTCTCCACTGAAATGTTTTTCAGGATTGGAAGATGCTGCCCAGGGAGGTTGTGGAGTCCTCATCTCTGGAGGTGTTCAAGGAATGACTGGACATGGCACTCAGTGCTCTGGGCTGGGGGACAAGGAGGAGTTGGGCACAGCCTGGACTCGATCTTGGAGATCTCTTCCAACCTCAATGATTCTGTGATTCTGTATAATTGATGTGTCTACATTTGGGAATCTGAGTCAGCAAGGAGTTAGATGATGTGCCCAGGACTATGTAGTTGTTCAGTAGCAAAGGTCTTACAAGTCAAAACTTCTTCTCTCCCTGGATGGGTCTGGCAACACCCAGGGATTTGGTGAAAATCATGGAATCCCAAATGGTTTGACTTGGAAGGGATCTTAAAGACCATCTTCTTTCAGCCCTCTGCCATGGGCAGGGCCACCTTCCACTAGACCAAGTTGCTCCGATGGATGAGCGTAAAGGAATTCAAACCCCTAAACTAAGGCACAATTTGCATCATAAAAATGTTGGTCATCTTGCCAACATCACACTTTGTGACATCACCTGTTCCTGTCCTGAGAACACAGAGGTGTCTGTTCAGCAGAGACTGCTCAAAGCATGTAAATACAACACAAACCAAAAAGAAATCTTATTCCCAGTGTTGCACTGTGCATTGGGAAATGCCAGGGTGATCCGTGGAGGAACAAGTTCAATGCTGGTGGCAGGGTCACTGCAGGCTGCCCTAGGCTGAGTCACTGAGTGTTCCTGCAGCCACAATTGCACTGTGGAAGGCTCATCCCCAGCTTGACTAACATGGTGATTAATGATGGATGGGGTCACTGGGAACAGCCTTTTTCATGGATTTCCCTCCTCTCTTTTAGACTGAAGCTTTAACTGCTCTCAGCACCCACCCAAATACAGAACAACCTACAAAAAACATCCCCTCACTGATGCGACTCATTCCCAAAAAATGTCCTTGCAAGCAGCATTTCATTCCTGTGAATGTTTGTGAAAATGAACCAAATGATTCCCAATGCTGCTGGAATAGGTTGGCATTTTTTTATGCAAATCGAGAACTGCAAATAGTTTTTGGCAGTCTTGTCCCTGCCTCACAGCAGTAAAGTACCAACAGAACGTAGGTGAAGTCGATGACAACTTTATAATAACAACGAAATCCAGGCAGATCAAGCATGTGTATCACATGTTATGTCTTCACTGTGAAAAGAGGTGTTTTTACACAGAGATAATTACTAGAGATACCCACCTCGGTGTACATTGCAAACAGTGATAAGATAGTGTTACCTACAAGTGACTGGCTGGCTTTTTCTTCACTAGGTATATCTAGGCAAAATCTATAATTCTTTGTCTAGACAATGATCTCACAACAGGAGAATGAACTTCAATTGGCTGTTTTGATGGGAAAAACCTTTTGTGTAATGGAGACAAAGCCAGAGCACTTATGAGCAACCCTACAATAATAAACTTGTATGTGTATAAACATATGAGACAGGGAAGGGGGAGGCAACAGTGAGAGGATTTAATTTCAAAGTGTCACACAGTTGTTTCAGATGCTGGCAAGCATCTCTTTTCATGGTGGGGTGAAAGGGAAATCTGGAGTTCTCTACCCACAACTTGTGCTGAGAGGAAGGACAAACAGGGAGCATTTTCCCTGCTCTTTGTTCCTTTGGAAAGTGCTAAACTGGGCAATGGGAAGAGGTGAGTACAAAAGCCACATGGCCACTAAAGAGCTGCCAGGACTGTGGTAGTTAAGTGTTGTTGGCAAAAAGAAAAGCTTTAGGTCATCCCTGGCATCCTTGCAAGATAACGAGGGGCCCAAATCTCTGCTCTTCCTGTGATCATAGGCCCTGAAATGTTACAGTCAAGAATGTTTTATGTCCTTTAAATAAAAAATGTGTATTTTCAGGCTGTTTCTGTACAGGGTGTGAACCTTCTCAGGTACCTTCCACAGGTGCAGACCCTTCAGAGGGTCCCTTCCATGGACCCTCTGGCACTGAGGTGCTCAGTTTGTCAAGCAATGCTCAATAACTGATGTCACACCGAGGCTACATGATACAACAAGTCGGCTTCTCTATTTTTACAGCCCAGCTCTGGTGGAAACACAACTTATGTTGAGTGAGAATAGAACCCAGCAAGAAAAGCCAACACTCCAGAAACATCTTTGTTTGCCTTTTCCCTTCTGCAAGAAGGAGGAGGAAAATAGCACAAGGCATTGGCTGTTCAGTACAACTCTAGCTCTTGATTTTGCATCATAATGAGAATCAGGTTGATAAAATTGTTCAGTTGAGGTATAAGAAGTCCTGGTGCTGCATAAGATCTTGATGAGACTGGTATTTGATGTTCGTGTTCCAGTACTGACCAGAGCCCTCCCTGGATCCAGACTCTCAGCTTTATGCACAGAGCAAGAATCATCCTCTGGACTGAACGTCTCACAGCCCTGGAGCTGTAACTCTGCACCTTTGGTATTTCCTCACCTCTGCTTTTCCCAGTGCTCTGTCACTGCCTGTGAACATCCATGTACAACGTTCCCACCACACTGGGGAGGTCGGAGCAGCCAGAGACCGTGTAGGAAGGGGCACAGGGGGAGGGCACAACAGCAGCACCTTCTGCTGACAACTGCTAAGAGAGTGCAGAAATAAGTAAATCCTAAAAGCCAGTGTCCCCTGTGATTAGCAGAGCTTTGCATATGGATGAGAAGTTAAGCTGAAGCAGTTCTGCTCTAGAAATGGCTTCATGTGCTGCTGCTGCCAGCTCGAGGCACAGGAATGCTGTGGGTTTTCCCAGTGCCATCCCTGTGACCCCCTCTGGGCTCTGAACAGCGGATCTGGCTGGAGCCCTTAGGCACCACATCCAGAACTGAACAGTGCTGGGAAGGGGCCTGGGCTGGGGCTGAGGTTGTGCCTGTGGTTTGGGCAGGTTTATGTTCCTGAGCAGAGCCTCTCATTGCTTAGGGCTCCTCTGTACACAGACCCCTTCTGTGTTTTACAGACCCTAATGTGTCCCTGGCCCTCTTTAGGCACCTGCCTCCCTCCACTGACCATGGTGGGAGCCAAGCCCCTGCCTATGGATGTCTCACTCAAACCCCTGAAGTTGGATGGTGAGACAGGTGCAGAAGGACTGTGGCACAAAGGAGAGCCAAGGAATTGCTGCAAAATGTGAAGATATCCAATCTGGAAAAGGGTAATTCAATGAACATGTGCTGTCAGGCTGGGGGGCTTTTGTTCTTGAGGACTTGGGTCAGGATGGAAGGATTGGGGTTGGTGGTAGGGGTGACTCTGAGAGTGAGGGATGAACCTGGGAAGGGGCAGCAGTGAGTGTAGAAAGAAAGAGCTGAGGGGAGGTCAGTGTGTTTGCACTCAGAGTTCATTTAATTCCTGAAATGTGGAGTTGTCACCGGCTGTTTTGCAGCCTATGCCCTGGGAAAGAGGACAAACAGGCCCTGCTACACCAGCGTCCCACCGTGGGTGTCCACCTCACAGCACTGAAAGCCTGACCCTCTCTGCCCTCTGCCAGAGGTGTCACATTATTTCATTGTGGGCTGTTGAGTTTATTTTCTATACACAAGGTTATTCTCATGAATAGTGGCAATAAGACTGCTCTGCCTCATGCAACCCCTGCTGCTCTCCCTCCATCCTAGGACAGGTTTCTCCCCATAGAGAAGACCCAGAACCACCCTGACAATGGCCATGTTCCCAAGGGATATCCCTTGGAATGAATGGAAGAGCTTGAGGTCTTCCATTTTTTTCTGAATCAGCTCTCACACCAGCTACAGCCCATGGGATATCCCTTGGGGAGGACCTTCTGCTCCCCTTCAAAGCAGAGAATTAAATACATTTCAGCTTTCGTGTCGACTTTAGTGTGGACTCAGATCATTCATCAAAGATGACTTCTGATCAGATTCCCCTCAGGAAGCTCCTCTCAGCAATAGATTTGAACCAGGGAGGGACAAAAGGAAGACAAGATGAGGAAATAATAATATGGTTTAAGCATTGCCCTTCATTAATATCTTCAATAAACAAACATGTACATCTGAATATTACTTTCTGTCACACACCCACTGTTATCACTCAGCTATATTCCACATGAAAGCACACTTGTCATAAGCCATTTCAACTCCCATCCCAAGTTAATATATTAGCACTCATTTCATTTGCATTTTAATGGCGAGACTACACTTTTCAAATAAATGACTGCACTTTATCAAAGGATTACTTCATTTTGACTGTAATGCTGCTCTGCTCTGCAGGAATCAGGCAGGGAGGAGGTTGAAAAAAAGCCCTGCAAAGCAGAGCCACTGGGTTCAAGAGCTCCAGCTCTGCTCTTTACAGCTCCATCTCAGTAATGAGGGGGGAAATTTCAGCACTGAAGTGTCCTGGCTGCTTCTCTTGGGCTGGAGGGAGATGCTGATTATGTAATTTCACTCCCACATTTTGTTACGTGCATGGATTCCTCCAGGGAACATCATTAAGGGCTATAGGTGGCCTGAAATGAACCTGTGGATAGAAATCCCTGGAGTTTTTTTCTATCCAGGCTTTGAATCTCTGCTATGTAGCTGAAGTCTGTTCTAGTGTTGGGCCTGTTTCCCTGGCAGATCAGAGCAGCCTCCTGAGGAGATGGGGTGGGATCCAGCGCCCCTGGCTCAGAGGAGGGGATAACACAGTGGTCACATTGTGGGCTCAGCTGGAAGATTCTAAGGCTAAAATGACAAAAGATACACATAAAAATAAAATTATCCTTTGCTTCAAAAAGTAGAGAAAAAAAAGCTGTGTGTGGCATGCTTAATCTTTAGGCAGCAAGTAAAATATGAGAAAAGCAGGAATGGAAAATACAGAGGCTCTGTAATATTGCCTTTTCTGCCTGAACCAGCACTGAATTACCCCCTTTCCAGGGGAAACAAGCAGAATATGTCTGGATGTTTCTGATGTTGGTACCTGGGACATGCCTTGGCCACAGCAGGCCCCAGCAGAGCTTTTGAGGGACCACCTTGGTTGCTGGGCTCCAACTGGTGAGGGGCTGGAGGGAGATGAATGTGGAAACAGCCCCAGCTGGGGGGTTTGGAGGGACGTGTGTTATGGCAGCACTGTGAGAAGGCTGCTGAAAAGGTCTCTGGGGGCTCCTGCAAAAGGCTGAGCTTCAGTGGGGTGGCTGTGGTGAATGTTTGCCTGGGAAGGGTGTCAAAAGCTGTGAGCCTGAACAGGTAGCCTGGAAAAAGGGGCTTTTCTGGCTGTTTTTTTTTTTTCACTTTGAAGTCTTCCCCTTACATGAGTGCTAGGAGAGTTTGGGGATGGTGGTGGCGTCCCCAGGTCCTCCTTCCCTGCTCTGTTGAACACCTGGCTGCTTTAGTGCTGCTTACAGGGAAACATAAATTTGCACAGGTTTGGTGCTTGCTGATTAATATCAGGCCTGTGTGCAAAGGTTTCTCCAGCTGAAAGAGGAGTCTTTACCACCAAATTTTAAATTTCCTCCTTCCCTACGATTGTAATTCCATTTATTAGCTTCTGCTTGCTGAAGGAAGCTGGTTCATATTGCCCCAGTGACTGACTAGGCAATCAAATTGTCCTTAAACATCAGTAAGTTTTGTTTTAAAACTTCAATCTCCAGTTTAAATTGGAATAAAAGCGAGGTGTCAGGTTCCATTTGTCGATGGGAATGATGCTGTTGTTGCAAATACTATAAAACTGAAAAAAAAAACAAAAAGAAAAACAAGTCTGTGGATTAAACCCTGCTTTAAATGGGGGGCAGGATAATTCAGTGATTTAGAGCCACTATTTGCAGCCCAGGCTGTGATAATGAAGGATGCTGGGGAGCCCTAATGTGTGAAATGTTGGTGGAGATAATAGAAATGTCTAGCAGCTTTGCTTTTATTTTTTTCTCTTTTTTTAATCCTCTGTTGCAAATCAGCACATTTTACTGACAAACTAACCTTGAGGTGCTGAGAAAATCTCCCCCCACTGCCTGTTTGCACCTGGGGAAAAGCCAAGTGTCTCCAAAACTGGTTAGTGACTAGAATTTCTTTATTCCACCAAGAGTTTGTATGCTGGGAAATTCTATCCAGCCTTGGAAGTGAAAGACCATGGATGGCAGCAGCAGACTCTCCTGGAGAGACTCCAGACTTCGGTGGATGCTCCTGCTGAGATGAGTGGATCTCTCCTTCCTCGTGTCCTGTGGTGGCATCCTGGGAGTTAAAGGCTCTACACTGTGAGCAGTGAGGTGCAACAGGAGTGACCTGTGGGGAGAAACTGGTGCTGAAGAGCTGAATTTTCATGTTTTGTACCTTTTAGGACTTTTCCTGATGGGATTTTATTCATCTGCCCTTATGGATTGGTCTCCTCTAGACGTTGAGGCGGATCAGGCACATCTCTGGGGTTTTGTTGCCACGGGGTGTTTTCATTTTTAGGATGTGCCTTCTCTCGTGGTCTAGATCTCTGTCCCTCCATCTCTCCTGTGCTGAGGAAGGTGGAACAGGCCAGTCCTGTCCCTGTGCAGCACCCTGACTGTGCTATGGCTGGGAAGAGTTGGGCAAATTGGCTGATTAGTTGCCTTGAGGACTCTGCACAGAGCAACAAACACTGTTGGAAGGGATGAAGAGAGGTGAGATGGAGCCCACAGGATGGAGGGGAGAAGGCAAAGGGGTGCCAGCTGTGAGTTGCTCTCCTACTGCCATTTTGAAGTAAGTAGGGGAAGTCCTGATGAGTTTCCTGCTAATTCTGCTCATGAATTTATCCCAGGGGGAGGTGTGTGTGCCCTGAAGGAGCCTCTGTAACCTCTGGGCTGCAGCTTTTCTAGAAGGGCATAGACAGTGTCTTCCTGGTAAACTCACTCAGTGCTGGAACAGGCAGAGAATAATTCCTGGGGTGAGGTTGAACACAGCAAGAGGGTAAGAGCCCATCTCTGGGGCCTTTTGCTTACAACTGTCCTGCTGCAGGTTGCACTGAGGTGACAATTTGCACATTTACTGGCCCAGAGCTGGCAATGCTCCTGCAAATACCATGGACTTAACCTGTTACTCATCAATATTTTAATTGTTACACTTCTTACCACATGCCTTAACTATTTCACAAGCACTGGCTCCAAATCCTTTGGACATGTTTAAAATAATTCCTCAGGCATGTACGGACAGAGCTGCCTGCATTCCTCCTTGGATATATGTAATGCTGCTGAAGCCTGAGATGACTATAGCTGGCTGTGTTTATACCAAAAAATCTCTTTGGCATTGCCCAGGACTTGAGTTGTGTAATTCACACGGGCTGCCCAAATTGCTAAGGCAGCCAGTGAGGCTCAGGGGTCACTCCATGAGCCTGGAGCAGGAGGAGCTTTGCACACACCCTTCCATCCCAAAGCTGTGGAAGGTAGGACATCTCCAAGAACACACTTGGAGAAAAATCCCTTTGCTACGATGTTTGGCCCAGATGCAGGGACCTGCTGCTCTTGCTGGGGATTGACAGATGCTGCCTGGCCCCTGCTCTGCCCTGTTTGGTGGATGATTACAGCTCCACAGGGGTTTCCAGAGTGGTCCCAGAGCTCCCTCTTTGTTCAGCTGGTGTCCCCAGATGGCCTTTGTTGCTCTGACCTTCTTCCTTCCCTGACCAGTGACTCTTAAGTGCCATCCATCTTCCCAGGGGTTCGACAGAGTGGAGAGCAGCAGGTTCACCCCAAGGGAAGTTTGTCCTCTTCCTGTGCTGGGATGTTTTGGAAGAAGTGAGTGTACAGTGTTATCAATATCCCTGAGTTTTGGCCCTCAATGAGCATCGTGGTGGCAGGAGACACCTTGTCATCCTGAGAGATTTTTGTGTAATTTATTCTTACATCAGTCATGAGAGGTTCAAACCTCCTGTGAGAACTGGTTTAACTGAACAACCTGACATATTCCCTTGGGAAAATGGGAATGGCATCCCAGAGCTGGGTGGGAAATTATTTGCACTGTGACTGGGGGAATGTGCCTGGCTGAGAGCTGCCAGGTGAGTACCCCAGCACTGGATGCTGCTTGGAAGATGTCCCTGCCCTCCAAGTAAAACCCTGCAATGGAAAAGGAAGTTGTGACTAACACATTAGTAATGTGCTAATGAGGAAGTGATTTTTGTGAATAATCCTTATTTTCCCTCTCTGCACCTCCCAAAGGAGGGATGACTTTGTCCTAAGGACCCTTCCCCAAGTACCTGTAGCAGCTACATTTCAAATGTACCAGGCAGCTCATAGTGCAACTTGTGCTCTACTTACTGCCTGCGATGCATATTTTAAAATAATGCCATCACATGATGCTAAACTGGATGCCTTTGAGAGATCCAAGCACACACTCAGCAGAGTTGGCTTATCCAGCCACCCTATAATCTTGTGAAAAAAAAAAATAAAAAAAGGCTTTATTTGACAACCCCACCAAAGGCAGGCTTATGTGACTTGCACTCTGTGTGAAACTGTAAATCCCTGCTAGACTTACATGCACTATTCTTGTGTGGTAACATCAGGGCTAATTGTTCTGTAGTTCTGCTGGTTCCCCATTTTGCTCTTTTAAATGTTGAAATTATGTTACTGCAACCTAATCCTGTGGGACTGCTTGTAGCCTTGGAAAGCTGGGAATAAAAATCACAGGTCCAGGGTTCCTCAGCCAGTTCTTTGGAGGCTCTTGGGAGTAACTACATAGTGCCAGTAGATTTGGTGTGGCTTCACAGTGTTACCTCTCTCTCTCCTCTGAAATACAGCAACTAAAGCTGTAACTCAGCCCAATTGTGCTCCTGTCTGGCCTTGGAGTGTGTGACTCCATGAATGTCTATGCTGGGAGAAAGAAACTGCAAAAGAATAAATGACTATGTCTGGATTGTCACTAAAATAAAACTATTACAGTACTTTTCCAGCCTCCAAAATTAAGGCTACAGATGATAAAACAGCAGTGGGGCCATGGGCCCTTTTCCAGTAGGGTTTTATTCCTAACCCAGGCTGGGTTTGAGCAATTGTACTGTGCAGCCCTTCCATTTCCATAGCAAGAGAGCTCACGTTTAATGTGTTGCCTTATGGGGGTTTCTTTGCATCCTTAATGCTTTGCCATTCAATATCTCTGTGCTTTGCAGAGCCCTGGAGATAAAAGAACCAATATTGCTTCAAAGGTTATTTCTAACACAGGAGTAGTTAAGAAACTGTCTGCACACAAGTGACAAATTATTCTAATCTGAACAAAGAGCGGGGCAGGAAAGATCCCATCAGTTGGAAACTTGAAAGAAGCCATAGAAAAAGATTAAAAGATGGATTAAAAGAAGAGCTCTGATGCTCCCAAACGCAGCACTGGGGCTAATTGGTACAAATGAGAGATGTTTCAGGAGCAGACTTGAAGATGGATTGCCAAGTTCTTGTCCTTCTCCCAGGAGCTGCTGTGGCCCCTCGTGCAGCACTGCCAGGGCTCTGTGAGTTCTCTAATTCACACGTGCCCCCAGCGCCAGTGGGAAACCTGCGCCCCCGGGGCTGGTTCTGCCTGCCTTGGCAGGGAGGAGGGGGCTGGGCTTGCACTGCAGCAGGGGCTGATCCCACCTCTGCTGTGAAATCAGAAGGGAAATATCCCTGTGTAGTGCATTTCTCTCCTAATCTCAGTTTATCAGCCTGGCTGTCAGCTTGGCACCATTCAGTTGTGTGGTGGGAATAACACTAGTGCAGGGATTGCTCTTGAGCTTAGGGATGTGGGAAAACAGTGCTCTTTTCTGTCTTTAAAATCTGCAAGAGTCCTCCTGCTCCTGTGTGAGCAAAGGAAAAATTCCCTGAGGCCTGGGGATGCCTCTCGGAGCTGGGAGGACAAGTCAGTGTAGTGGCTCCAAGGATTTATTTTCTGAGATTCCTGTGCAAAAAGCACGTGGCTGGTATTGAAGGCTGTATTTGAGGGAGTGGCAGAGAGGATGTATCTTGGTGTTTGTCAGACACAGGCTCCTTCTGGTGAGTGAGAAGGTGAAGTTACAGGACGTGTCTTTTGGCATTCCCCCTCCAGCCTCTGGGATCCCCAGCAGCAGCACCTGTGTAATTCCCCACTGGAAGTGCTTCGTTTGGCTAAAGGGAGTTGCCTGCTGCTCCTCCTATAGTGGCTTTTATTTGTTAGACATACCAGAGTGAGTGCCATGAGAACATGTTCCTGGAAGGCTCTCCAGGGAGAGGGATTGAGGAAAGCAAGACTCAACATAGGCAGGAGCAGATACCCCTGCTAGCACAGCCAGGACCTCAGGAGCTCATGGCATTCAAAGCCTCCTTGAAAGAGACATTTTGAGTGTGGAAATTCAAGCCAAGCCTCCAAGGTCTGCTTAGTTTGAGTGTGAAAGCTTGATTTGCATCATAGTTTGCACTAAGCTTGTCTGGCACTTTGTCTGGTGTTAATCAAACCTTTGCAGAGCCTGGCTTAGTTTTAGCTTGGCTGCAGGACCTTGCCTGCACGGGTTTACCTTGGCTTTGTGTTTCATTGCAGACCTCTGCTTGTGGATGGTAAATCAAACGTGTGATAAGTTTACAGAGGATCTGGGCTGCATCTCATAGGTGCCATTACGTTGCTTGTTTGGAGTTGGGTGTGTGATAAGGTCATCCCATCTCATCGAGGTACCACAAACCTCATACTGACTCCCCCCGAGGATCGTGGGAGGCAGAGATGTTGGGATTGCTGCACTCTGTGGAGCACTGAGATCCCCTGTACAGTTTATCCATAACCTATCTGTCATTTTCTCAAACTCAGTGTTTTTCCAAGATATAAATCCCCTGTGTGCCTCTGTCCTGGCAGTGCTGAACACCTCCCCTCCTCCTGAAGGGAGTTTAATGTGCCAGTGTTGTGCAGTGGATCAAACCCAGGACTGGGCTGAGGGGCAGAACCTTCTGCTTTGAGCAGCTCTTGGCTTAGGGCTGGTTTTAATTTGGAGTCTGCATAGGAACATGGACCTTTGCTTCCTTCTATCCAAACTTGCCCTTGGCACCTGGCTTAAAGAGCTGGAAAGGCCCTGGTCCTTTGGGACCTTGTTGTGCCCTGGTGTCCCCCCAGACCAGCTCACTGGAGCATCACTGGAGCATCACAAAACTTTCTGGTTTGATACTAAAATGGTTCTTCAGTGATAAATGAAGTCCCTGCTCAGTGACAACATCCATTTGAGGCCATTTGGACGCTATAGTGATGTGATGGTTCCTTGCTGCTGGGCCATCCCTCTAGGAGGACAGGGATTTGTGGAGTGTTTCTCTCTCACCTGGGCAGATTCCTGCCAGACTGCTGTGATTTCCCACTGTCCTCCTTTCCTGCTGCTTTTCTTTCCAGCTACTGTTTGCCTGGGCAGTGGTTTGGTGAGATATTTTGTGGAGTCCTGTTGGAGGCAAGGTCACCTGCTCTCAAAATATACCTTGAAGGTTTAAAATTGAGGTTAAGAGCTGAGGAACTTCTAAAAAACCTTCTGTGCCTTTGTGTCCCCAGATCCTTGGTGGAGGAGTTAGTGCTGACTGCTGGAGACCCTCATCATCCCTGTGGACCTCATGCCACACCGAGGAGTGTTTGTCCATCAGGAGACCTGAACTGGGATATGGGATGTTAATGCAAGATAAGCCATAAGGAGAGTTAGTACCCATCTTCATAACGTTGCCAATACACTGAAGAAACACTCTCTGTTCACAGAATAAAGACGATTTTTATAAATGGAGAAACAGAGGGGAAGAGTTCTCAATCGAATTTTAATGTGGAGCTACTGCCTTGGCTGACAGAGGGAGTATCTCCAGAGCGTCTGGGAGCAAGGGAAAACAGATTTCCATTGCAGTAACTGTCTGTTGCAGCTCTGTTTTAGCACCCTCGAGAAATGCCTGTGTACACACCTTAAATACTTGCAGGCATATTGAACAAACCTGTTCAAATAACTCCCCTGATTAAACATGTCATTACTCGAGGTTAACTCTGCATACGTGTGCTCTGCCAGGGCTAAAGGAGGGCTGGATTTAAACCTGCCCTGACTAATTTTAGTATGTTCTATAAATAGCCCTCCCAAATATTTGAGCAATTCGTGTTCTACTCTCTAAAGGCAGAAAAGGTTTCTTAGGTAATGGAAATAGTGGTGATTAGTGAGGGTTGGGAATGAAAAGAGGATATGAAAGTAGCATAGAAATTCTTTCATATATCACTCGCTGTTCCTGAGGCATTTTCTTCTCCTTGTCTTGACTTTAAATTTCCCTGTAGTCTGTGAGTGAATCTACCTCCTAAATTCACCCTCTTAAAAATATTTTACCTTGCCTTTCTATGTGAAAATATACTTTCCTCCTGAGCTGTGCTTGGCAGAAATGAGAAAAATACTATATAAAAAAAATCAATCTAAGAATATTGATTTGAATTTTTATAGAAACATTTTAGACTAGTTTGGGTCCTTGCTGTGTTCACCTAGGGAGCAATACACAAGCAAAACAATTAATTTCATCTTAGGTTTTAGCTACCAAAAATTAAGCATTTGGCATTAAGACAGTTGTTTAGGCTTCTGTGGTCAGAGCTCTGAGGGTGGTTTGTTTTTCAGGAATCAATCAGACCCTGAAGGTGCCTCTCTTCCCATCGACATGGAAGAGACTAAATGATAGATGAGAGACCCAAGGACTGCCCCAGGTGTTTAAAGACAGGTGTCCAGTGCCATTTTAGACACAATATCATATGCAAGGTGTATGGAATGAACTGGGAGATGCCCAGAAGAGATGCCCAGAAGAGAATGCTCACCTCCCCTCTGGCTCTTAGGAGAGGGATCCTCTGGGAACTTTAAAATGTAACTTGTTTAGGCACATAAGACCCATGCCTGATGCTGAGACATCTCTATTTGGTGAGAGGTATCACTGACTGTTTTCCTGGCTGCCATAACCTTAGGAGCTGGAGTGACACAGGTGAAATCCAACCTCTTTCTGTTGCTGTTTAAGAAGAACTCACAGAGTCTGTAGGGCTTTGGGGAGGCAGCTTCCATGGACACAACCTTCTGTGGACAACTGGATTTGCCTTTTCCATCAAAGCCTTGTGTCATTTCTGGTACCCTGATGGTCCCTGGTGACACTGGGTGAGGCAAGGCTGGTCCCTTCAGTCCCAGGGTGCTGTCGTATGTTATCCACAAGGTGTTTCCAGAATCAATGGAATGGTAGTGGTGCTGGCTTGAAGGTTGGATTTGACAATCTTAAAGGCCTTTCCTAATCCTAATGATTCCATGAATCCAGTGCTTCTGTTGACATTGTCTGAGAGCAACTTAATCCCACTGGTAGGTTGTTATTCCTTAACGCTGTGTTGCTGGAGACCAAGGGATTGCACAGGGATATGTTTCTGAGCAGAGACAAGACTATTATCACCCTGAAATACTCTGTGGAGAAATATAGTGAGACTTGGAGCTAGAAAAAAATATCAGAATTGAGTCTACAGGCATTAGTTGCAATAAAACACTGAGATAGTTGGCTGGAAGCCAAAAATATCAGATCAGCTGCAGTGTCTTACCAGAGGTTTCCCTGCTGCCCAGGTCATGTTGCTTCCCAGTCTTTGAGGATTGAGTTCATGGAACAACCATCAGTGAAGGAAAAGGTAGAACACAGACCCTCAGCAACACCTGTAGCAAACAGAAAGTACATTCTCAAAGTTACATTGCAGCTTAATTAAAGGGGGAGAGGCCTGTCAGACTTAATTTATTTTTAAAAGCCCCATCAAATTTAATTTGTGAGAGCAGCTCCTCCATCTGCTTCCAGGCATTATCTCCGGAATTCAGGAGAAAAACATATGTCTTGTGGTTAATAAGAATTTGTTTTAATGGATCATATGACTGGGTGATTAATAACTGCTCGACTCTGATTGTTCTCATTATAAGGGGAACACGCAGCCCTGCTGCCCAGCCCCAACCTATTGTCGTGGAAAGGGATCATAAAATGGGAGATGAAAAATTCCTCTGGTTGAGATGAAAGCAGATGGATCAGGGGCTGGTTGCATGGAGCTGTGCGGGGAGAACGGCTTCCTATGGTTCTTATTATTCCTCTTTTGGGATTGTGTATCAGATCATCAAATGTGCACAAAGCAGGGCACTCCAGGCTGGATTTAGACATGGAACTCGAGCTGATCTCTGGCTGCCAGAGGCACTGCTTTGGCATTCAGGAGGTCCTGGGTAAATCCCTCCTTTCCACAGGTTCCCTCTGCAGCCTTGGGCTAGAAAACCCCTCTAGAAATAGCATCCACAGGGAAATATCCCCTGTGCAGATCAGAGTGACCTCACCAGAATTTCCTCTTTCCCTGGCTTGCTCCCAATTTTAACTTCATGTCACTGCTCCAAGCAAAAGCTCAGCATCTCCATAGAGTTGCACCACATTTCCACGACAGCAAATGAGATGAGAACACGACCCTTCTGTTTAATGACCAACTGGTGCTTTCATTTCATGCAACAACCAAATCCAGAGCAATTCATCATATTTGCTTTCATGATACGCTGGCTGGGTATTGAAAATGTTGGGAGCTTTGTTGCTTGGCAGATATTCAACCCAGTCACTTCAGAGGAAATTCCACATATTAAAAGAGTCCAGTGATTAGGTTTATCATCATCTCCACTTCTCATTTTCTCTGTTCACAATGAAAGCTTGAAAGAGAGAAATTTATTTGCTTGTTTTTAAAGGCACGAGCCGAAATGTGCTCCCAGGCAGGAAATAAAGAGACATTATTGCTCCACAGCCCCCCGGGGGAGATGGCAGCTGGTCAGGCATGTGGTGCCCGGAGTCATAAAGCAACACAAACCGGAACAGGTAACTGGTGTCATTTTGGCTTTGATTTGCTTTTCCAGTGTTAACCTCATGTTAACCTTCAGAGTAAGAGGTCAGGGAAAGGTTGCAGCCTCAGATGCTGGAAAAAAGGAGCTTTGCCTGCCTGAAATGAGCAGTCTTTGCAAAGCCTGTGGAGTTGGCCACAAATAATAATAATAATAATAAAAAAGACATTACTCCTGAATAATGTTTCCATTTCAGCTGAGAGTTCTCGTTCAATTTATGTGCAGAAGGAAAAAGCAAGAGGTGCTTCAGAGAAGGGAATAAAATCAATGTTTCCCCCAAAGCAGAGGGGAAAATAATATTTTTCTGTAGAGCTTTCAACATGCCCTTCCAGTCTCTAGGACCATGTGCTTATGGAATGCCCAGGCACTGGTGTTAGCATGGAAGAGCTGGTCCTCTGCCCAGGCAGAGGGTTTGTTCCTCAAAACCCCATTTGCTGTTTGGCAGCTGCTGTCTGTGCTGGGATCTGGGAGCAACAGATACCCTTCCTCAGGGTCCAGCTATCAGACAGTGTTTTGCTTCCTTGGTGCAGCTTTACTGGGATGAACTGGCCTCTAACAACCCCCTTTTAGCCCCTGCTGCTTGGAATTACCGTCTTCCTTTCATACTGAGCTGTGGGAGAATGTGGGCACCAGGAATGAAGCATTCAAGCTCTGATGTGGGCATGAAGCCTTTGTAGAGCTACATAAAAATTGCATTGATTGCACAATTGCACCCATAAAAATGGAAAGAGAGGGAAAATCTGAGAGTGCACACAGAATTTTTCAGTGTTGGCTCCATTCTTCCCATCAGGGACAGACAGATGGGGCCAATTTGATCAAAATGGAAGTTCCCTGCCAAGCTGCATCCACTCATCTGCCTGGAAATAGTAGGGGGCATATGGCAACTGGTATTTTCTGATATATCCCTGCAGTGCCAGGATGATGGAAGTGTCTCTGTGGTGAGAGAAATGCAAAACAATGGGCAAAGTGGTGGAGAGGGGAGAGGCACAGAGAAGGTGGTTCATTCTGGGGGGTGGGAAGGGGGTGGGTGCAGCCTGTATGATCCTCTGCCATCCAGATGTGGGATGTGTTGCCTCAGGTGCAGCTGTTTTGCACTGTTGAAAGTCTTCTGCAGGGATTAAGCTAATATTGAGTTATAAGATATATTATTTATTATTAAGCTACAGGTTCTCTGGGATCCTTAAATATGAGCAACTAAAATATTTGTCCTCAGGGAGATAACTTCACAGGGAGGGGGGAAAAAAAAAAAGCAGAATTTTGATTAATAATTTTTTTGTAGAACAAGATTTTCAAGTTAAGAAAAATCCTTTAGACGTCTTTGGGCACAACCAAAAGTCTGGACAAAGGTCTCTGGAACACAGAGATGCTGTGGAGAATACCTTGGGCTGTCTGTCCATTTGGGATAGTTGTTTTAATAATATTTATTGCCCAAACTCTTACTGGACTTGGTGTCTGTTATTTAATGTTCCTGCTGTACCACTAAGTTTAGATTCCTTTCTGTTTGTTTTTGGTTTGTGCTTAATTTTATTAACTGCAAAAATTAAAAACTTGCAAAAATAAGAGAAATTAAGAAGGGAAAAATACAGGGGTAACTGTTCTGTTGGGGGGGGGGGGTCAAACTTCGAAAGAGAAAATTTTAAAGAGGAAGAAAAAGAGGGAAGCAAGAAAGGAATGAATAACCAGAGTCATTCCAGATTTGGAGAACAAACCCAAAATGATGCCTCTCAAACTGAACATTTATCATTTAGTTTCATTTTGAAAGTTTTCATTAAAAAAAAGAATTCAACCAAATCAACTGTGTTTGTGGAAAATCCTGAGTTCCCTTGGAAACCCGTTTTATTTTTCATGGCTAGAACTTTATGAAGAAAATTGTAACCACGTTGTAGCTCTTCAACAGCCTGAGATTTATGAAGCACGTTAATCAATCACCTCGTCCTGCAGGTGCAGAATTTTATAAATAGCAATTACGAAGAGCTGGAGAGAAGCCAATCTCAAGCCCCCTTTCCCCCACATCCTGAACTCAGCATCTTCAGAAAGCTCTCTGTGCTTGTGGGGGCTCCATGAATCATCACATCTGGATTTTGGATCCACATCCTGTTTGCCTTCACAGTATCATCTTTCCACGTGGTTCTCCAAGTGTTCTGCTTGGGCCCCTTGGAGATTTTTTCCTGCCATGACACTGGGAGAACTCGATGGTTGGTTACAGAGCTTCCCTGACCACTGCTGTCATTTAAAGTGGGTCAATAAATCCCTCCTCTCGCTTTCACAAAAGGTTATGACATTTTTGTAATGGAAAATCCTCAACCTGATTATCTTGTTTCAAATTAATGACATTTCTGATTGGGAGTAGGTTTTTCTCTCCACAACCCTGAGATCAGCTCAGGTGGTTAGAGTCTGCTGCTGCTAATGCCAGGGCTGTGAGCTCAGTCCCTGGATTGTCCACTCACTGAAGAGTTGGACTTGAAAATCCTTGTGGGTCCCTTCTAACTCAGGATATTCTGTGATGCTGCTCCATGGGAAGATAATTTTCTAGACTGAAGTTTTGAAGAGAAGCTTTGGTCAGAGCATCTGCTTTTCTACTCACCCAGCCCTTGAGTAGCAGTTGTGTTTCCCACCCCTCACTTGATTTTCACCTCATTCACACACTGCAACTTTCTAGAAACCACCCTGGAGCAAAAGCCCATCTTCAACCCTGCCTGTATTGACACAGCAGAGTCTCTCCTGGAACATGGATATTGGCCTGTCCATGGATGTTTCCTACCAATAGTGAGAATTACCCCACAAAACATGAGATGCTGCATGTGCCAAATACTCCTTTGCAGTCTGGGGGTCACTTGAGCATCCACATGTTCAGGGCTGCTTATGCCATCCTTAAAGTGGGATTTTGGCATCGGCTGCACTGTGGGAAGAGGAAAGAGCAGAAGGTCATGGACTGATGCCACTTGTTGTTAATGCCCTGATTTCTCTGGGGTTTTGATAAAGAGGAGTGTATGTGTCCCCTGGGGAAGCCAACTAAGGTAAAATCCAGCCGGTTTCCAAGTGATATTATCCCTTGAAAGATCAGCATGCTGGAATTAGCTATTAATTAGCTGTCAAGACAAGCAGCATCACAGAAGGTTTGGTGAGCTCAGATCCAATGCAGAATCACTGGGAGAAGGGGGAAGCTGTCCCCAGATTAGATGTGGCAAATTTATATGACACAAGAATTTGTTGCTTGGTCTATTTTACAGGAGGTCACAAAGAAAATAACAACCCTCTTTGCTTTGAGGAACAGATACTGAGTTTGAGTGTAATGCAGGGGTGTTAAAGTCTTAATAAATTCCGTTGGTGACTTGTGTGATGGACAGATTTATCTTCTTCGTGCTCTTTTGTTCCTTCCAGATGAATCTTAACCAGCACCAATCTGAAACCTTCCTCCCTTTAATAAACATCAATAACTTAACACAACCTCCTCTCCATATCATCTGGCAGCAGGAGGAGCCCAGGCTGCAGTTTTACTGGGGAAATGGTATTTTCAAGGTGGAATATTATGGCCAGACTGGATAAATATCGTGCATTTCCTTTTATTGTCTAGGAACACGCATGGAACAGTTCCCAGCCCACTCCTCAAAGCTTTTACTACATTGAGAGGCCTCCATAAATTTCAAGCAGCCAGGAAAATATTAGAGGAATGTCTTAAAAAGGAGAAAGAAAAAAGAGGGAGAGGGGGGCAAGAGCAAACTCATAAGAAAGCATCAAAGGATATATGAGAAATAAATGGAATGTGAATTGGGAGATTCAATTTCTCCCTGTTATACAGGAGGCTTCTCGATTACCTAAAGGTGCCTTATACCTTGGTTTCCCCTTTCTAGAGCAAAATTTATAGCATTGTGCAGGGAAAAAAAAAATATGCTACTAGTGGGCTCCCTGAGCAGGGGAGATGGAAGTGAGGGGCTGTGTGGGTTGGAATCTGAATCTGGATCAGCTGGAATAGCATCCACTGGAACAGCTGGTGCTTGTCCAGCTGAAGAGGATTCAGTGGCCTCAGTGTCTCATCTCTCAGTGTCCTGTTGCAGAGAGGTGGTGACTTCTGCTCTGAACCGAGCTGGTGAAACTTCACTTTACTCAGGAAGGAGAAACTTGGTCCATGGGGGATCACGAGAGAGCTGGAGAGGGACTTGTTACAAGGGCATGGAGTGACAGTCAGGAATGGCTCCAGATTGACTGAGAGTAAGGTGAGATTAGATACTGAGAAGAAATTCTTCCCTGTGAGGGTTCGGAGGCCCTGGCACAGGTTGCCCAGAGAAGATGTGACTGCCCCATCCCTGGAAGTGCCCAAGGCCAGGTTGAATAAGGCCTGGAGCAACCTGGGATAGTGGAAATTATCCCTGTCCTTGGCAGGGAGTGGAACAGAAGGATCTTTCAGGTCCCTTCGGACCCAAGCCATTCTCTGATTCTGTGATCACTGAGTACCTCAGTGGGGTGAGTTGTGCAGGGAGGAGAGTGATGTATTGAGGAGGAGAATATTTGGAATATCAGTCTTCACTGATCCAGTCCTTGGAAAAGGGGCCGAGACCTTTAATGCACTTTGTGTTGGTTTGTTGCTGCAGAAAGGAGGCAGATTTGGCCAAAATATCTTGCCCTGGAGGCGTGAGTAGGGAACAGAACAAGAGCTGGGATGCAGGGTGGGTGTATCCAACCTGGCAAGGGGAGTGAGGCAGCAGCCCTTGAAATGTGAGGAATTGTCAGATCTAGAAGGCTCATCTCTGTTAGCAAGTGTTAAATGGAGTTACCCCTCAGTGCCTGGCCTGAGTGCCAGTGCAGGGGCCAGGGGAACCTGGGCATGTTCCAGTGGACTAGGAGTTATGGAGAGGGGGACAAGGTGCCTTTTGAGTCATGGTCTCATTCCTGGTGCTCCTGGGATGCTGTTTCTGTGCTCTGCTCCCACTCCAGCAGCCCCAGTGGAGTGCAGGAATGGTGTGGATGCCATGGGGGTGCACTGTGAGACTGGGGGCTGCCAAGGACAGGGTGAATGGGGACCATGTGGGGACCCAGCTCAGGGGTAACTTAACTCGAAGTGTTGGTGTGTGGGCTCTCCCCTGGTGGCTTCTGCTCCAGCATATGGGATTTCTTAATAACAGCAAATATCCCCCAGTGGTTTCCCCCCATCTTATTCCTCCTAATTAAATAAATACCAACACATTTGCAAGAAACTGTGTAGTCATATTGCATTAGCCACAAGAAGACAGATATTACATTTTTTTTTGCCTTTCAAGGCTCTCAGAATACCCTACAACTATTAATTAATCCGACTTCCTGATGGTTCTGCAGGGATATCTGATAGGGATCGGAGTGGATGGGGAAATTGAGTCCTGCAGATCTGAGAGGGCTGGCTCAGCACTCTGTGTGGCAGGGCTGCAAATAGAAAGCAGAGCTCTCCCCTCACTGTTTCCTGCTCTAACCACGGCCTGGCTGCCTCCTCTTCATCGAGGACTCTGCAAGTTGATGGAAAAGTTTTTGCTCAGGGAAGCGATCCCGTTTGGAAGCTTTCAAAGGGTTATTGCAAACACAGATTGATGGGGTGGGGAACGTACTTTAAACATTCCAGCAAACACCTTCTCTGTGTCCCTTTCAAGTGAAAGCTTGAAGGAAGGGAATCTGACTGATGTCTGCTTTTATCAAAGCTATTCCCTGTTCTGGAAAGCACAGGAGCCTACGGAAGTTAAGAAGTTAATGGGGAAAACGGGCATTAAACAGAAAGATCAAATGCATCAGGTAATAGCCAAAGGGATAAAAACATTACAGCACCTGAGAGTGGTGGCAATAAATGTAAAATGCTGCTCTCTCATTTCAGATATATGATTAACTGCTTCTAAACATACTGGGGACTGTGCAATAAAAGGGAAGCTGTGGATGAGCTTTAATGTGGCCAAAATGGTTCAGGAACTCTGACCAAAGAACCTGTAAAAGCCTTCTGAGCTCCCAGTTACCAGGGATATGCTCTGCCTCTCTGAGGGCAGACACAAGGTTCAGAGATTTATAAATATATTTTTTACTGGGGGAGAAGCAGTCAAACAAATATAGCACTTTAGGAAAAGGTATTGGATTGATGAGGATGGAATACTGGGAGGAGTGCAACAGTAAAATTCTGTTTGATGTTCCAAAAGGGGATTGGGTTTTGTTTCGCTTCTGTCCATCACTAAAAATGGCTTTTGAGGAGTTAAGTGGGATTTTTCTAATCTCGTGTCTCTAAAGAATTGGAAGAGTGGTAGGCACTGATCTCTTCTCTCTGATGACCAGTGACAAGACCCAAGGGAATGGGCTGGAGTTGTGTCAGGGCAGGGTCAGGGGGGATCTCAGGCCAAGGCTCTTCTTTGCCCAGAGGGGGGTTGGGCACTGCCCAGGCTCCCCAGGGCAGTGGGCACAGCCCCAAGGCTGCCAGAGCTGCAGGAGGGTTGGGATGGTGCTTTCAGGGACAGGGGGGGATTGTTGGGGTGTCCTGTGCAGGGCCACAGCTTGGACTGGATGATCCTAATGGGTCCCTCCCTTCTATGATTCCATGGTTCCCTGACTTTTCCAGCACATTTTTGCAGATGTCACTTTGTATGGGAATACTCTCCTGCTCCTTTCTATATAATACTGGGCTTCTCCAGATGCAAAACATGTTTTGGAAATGTTTTTGAATCAGCACTTCAGCCCACTGAGGAGGAGGACTTTGAAGTCTGAGTTTCTCCAAGAAGCAGTGCTTTGCCCCACTGGAACACTTCACATCCCAGAACACCAGAGAGCCTTGCAAGAACAATTCATTCAGCCTTTTGACGTAGCTCAAAAGCTGTATTTCATGCAAAAGAAAAGAGCTCAAAGGCCTTGGCCTTCTGCCTCCCTGAAACAAGGCAAGCCGTGGGGACCAGGAATCAGCAGCTGAAATCCCAAAATGCACCAGAAGAGGCAGCTCTCTGCAAGCCTGTCTATGTTACCTTGTTGATATTTCCCAAAAAAAGTTTGGTTGCTCTGAGCTTCAACTTTAGGGTGATTTGCACCTCTCCTACAGTGCAAGACAGCTTCAAAATCTTCTTTAAAATCTATTTTGTGGTGTCACAATAGGACAAAGAAAGCTGTGTATCCATCAGTAATTTGGAAAGAGCTGTCAGCAAACCCCGGGACCTGCTTCTGTTTGCCCACCCTATCTCCGCCTGGCTGTGGCTCCACATCACAGGCAGGTGGACATGGAAAACCCGGATGCAAAGACAGATTTGGAAATATTTGAGATATTGGGATCGACAGTGCAATGAGGGGTTGGGATTCTGGGACAATTCCCCCCATCCTCAGCTGGTCCTGCTGATCCCTGGGCTGGTTTTGCAGAGAAGCAATATATAGGAAGGATGCGGAGTGATTTATCCCAAGGAGTTTAAACCACTTTGGAAAAATTATGTTTATACTTTGTTTTTCTGTCAGCAGGATAGATTGCTGGGACAGGGGGAGGCAGAAGAATCTGCATAGCTGGAGCTTTTTAGATCAAATCAAACTTCTTGGAGTGGTTTGGGTTGATTTATTTGTCCTTTGGGACCCTTCCTTTTGGTTCTGCTCTTTGTGATGTCCCAATTAAAAATTAAAAAAGAAATAAAATCCTGTAATCAAGGCATTGATTAAGTGTGTTAGGAGGAATTTTGCATCCAGCCTGGCTTGAATACTTTGGAAACACTGTGGCTACTCCAGTTTTTCCCAGCAGAGTAATGTCAATGATTCCACTGAGGATGTGCAGCTCCAAGGGAGGCCTGAAAAGGTGTTAATGAGCACCAAAGAAATTAAATTATATGTGATGGTTGGAATAACTGAGAGTGGGAAAATGCTCAGGGCTGCTGAGATAGTTACAACACAGTGAAGTGGAGATGGATTAGAGATGCAAAAATAGTGCAAACTGGAAATTCTGGTTTAATCCAGGAATCCCAGTTTACAACTCTGCTGTTCCCTCCCATGGTTTACTCGGTGTTGCCAGGACCATGAATTAGGGTGAGGAATGTGAGTCAGGATTTTTGTCACCAGATTTCTTTGTCTCTGTTTTTAAGTAGGACTCTTAATACAATCCCCACTTAGCCTGTGGAGACTTAATATACAAACCCCTTCCTGGCAGTCACCAGCAAGCTTTTATATCCAATATCCTCAGGTTCACCATTTGTCTACATCATTCGTTGTGCATTCCCAGGCAGGTGGCAGCCAGGTGAGTTCCCTGATGTCCAGGGCCAGGGACTGGTGTTAAATGGTCACATCCTTTCCCTGGGAGGCTGCAGGGGTTGTGCAGCTGGTGCTGGGCATGTCCACAACCTGTTTGGGAGGAGCAGGGATGGAGGACCAGCACTGGAACAATGGATAAGTGGCCCTGAAGAGAACATGTGTCTGCTCACCAATAGTTTCCTGGGATAGAAGAGGCCTTTGGGAAAACCATGTACTTCCAGAGACTCCAAGGATGTGGTGCAGCAGCTGGTTCCAGGGAATACAGGGGAATCACAGGGGCACTGCTCTGGCTAAAACCCAACTGTCACCCTCACCCACCAGGTGCTCTGGCCCATCTCAATTCCCCCTCAATTTCTGGAAGTCCAAGAGTGTCCAGCTGAGCGTCCAGTTCCTGGGCTTGAGTTGTGTATTCAACTCTTCTCTGACACAGTCTGTGTGGGAATGAGAGTGCTTCCCAGCTCTGGGGGCTGTGCTGGCTCCTGTCTACATGTCCAAGGATGGAGAACTTGCCCTGAGACCAAAGGGACACACAAGGACTGTCCTCATAGAGAGGCCAGGAGCAGAGTGAGCAGTGCTGGACACGGCTTGTGAGATATTTGGGACAGAAAACGTCCCATAAATGTCCCATAAATTGGACTAAGGCGGGAATCAGACTCACATTAAAGGGGAGATGAGAAAGGGCCGGGGAGAACAAAACCTCAAGATTCCCAGGGCTGGCAGACTATAAATCTCCCAAAGCTCTGTCAAGCACCGGAGAGAAAGAGCTGAAAGGTCCTAAGTCTGTGGTTATACACATCGGAGATGGAAGCTGGTACAATTAATCTCCTGCCCTTTGTGAATCTTTAGATGAAGCTTCTGAGTAAATGAGGAAAGGTAAGGAAAGGTCTTCATGACTCTTTCTTTCATCCTGATGGGCTCCCCAGCCTGGAGCAAATGAGAAACAGTCCCAGTTGCAGACAGCTCTGCCTTGGACCCAGGTTTTCTTCTTGCCCAGTGTGAAGTAATGCAATGTAACTTATAACACCTCATTGCCCTGGGCTTGTCCTTTCAGCTTAATTCCCTCAAAGATGGCTGTGCCACAGCCTCATTCAGCAGAATCTTGTCTTGAATATCAGATGATAAAGAATAACATCCGTTACTAATATTTAAAATATGACTAAAATAATATGAACAGATATGGACTTCTTTCGCTTAGCCAGGATAAGAGGGAAATAGCTCTTTTTTTCCTGTTTCCCTGTGTTTTGAAGATTTTAAGTTCTAGTTCCAACGTTGAAAAATCTGTGAGAGCAGGACAGATACTGTTGCAGTTGGGAATATCTAAGGAGGCCTAGAGGAAAGGCTTGTATCTACCATGAGACTGGCAGATATAACTGGGAAAAACAGTCACAAGCTGCTTTCAGGAGAGAGGAGACACAGAGCTGCCAGAATGTGCCATATTCTGACTGTGTGACTTCCACTGTGGTCAGAAACAGGAGACCTGAGCACGGACCTGGGCTCAGTTCTGCTGGAAGCTGTGAAGCACATCAGAAACACCTTCCTGCACCCATGGTACACACAGTGTAAGCCAGGGGACAAGCAGGGGTTCAGATGGACTGGAGAAGCACAGAAATACAGTAACACAGATCCTTAGGACACTAAATCCAAACAGTCTTCAGTCCAAACCCCAGGGAGCAGGGGTTCTTCCCCTCATCATACACCACCTGCCCCTCAGCCCCGTGTGTTTGGAGCTGGGTCATAGCTGAGAGTTTTGTGATGAGTTTCAGCAGGATCTGCAGGCACTGACTTTGCCAAGGATTTCCAGTCCCTTCATGCCGTCCTGGATTTGTCAAACAGGCTTTCACTGCCTCATCTCCTGGTGATTCAGGTCTTCTAACTCCACCTCTGTCACCATCTCAGCATGCCCCTCACCAAGTCTGGTGGCATGTCTTGCAAACCATCCCTTCTTTCACCACTGTTCCTTCTTGTGGCAGTGCTGCAAAAATCCACAAAGGTAACGAGGCCAGAGGGGACTGGCTGGTCCATCTCCCTGCTGTAGGGTGGGTCTGGGCCTCATGTGTGCCTGATGATCACCTTACCTTTTTCTTGAATCTCTCTTTTGTAACACTTCACAGTGTCCTCAAGTGTCTGTCCAGTCCAGGATCACAGCAGCCAGTTTCCTTTCTTTGCCAAAAGCAGTACTGGCATTAGCCTGGTATTTTCTCTCTCTCCTGATGGCTCTCAATTCCTCCACAAAAGGACATATCTGCTGCAAGAACCCATTTTGGCCACAGTACCTTCATATGCCTACAAAATCAGTCTTTCAATTTTCAGAAGGATTTAGCCTTACTTGGGTCTGTTCTCCAGAAGGGAAAATAGAGGCAGGAGATGATTAATTGGGGCATCCTCAGAATATTAAATCTCAAGTCGTGTGTTTTGGATACAATCATGGTTCTTAAATGTCTGAGCCGCATCTGGAGGAAGGAAAGATGTCACCTCACTTGATTTGAAAACCATCTGAGCCCATCAAGTGTCCACTTAACCCATCCCTTGTGCCTGCTGCTGTCTCAGTGGTAAATCAGCCATGGTCTTGTGCAGGCTGCAGAACCCCCCATGTCTCAGTAGTCACCCAAAGGCTGCTGGATTTGCCTCCTTTGCTTCCCTCCTTTGCACTCAGAGTGGTCATCTGCCCTTCCTTCTCTTTCTGTTACTTCTTAAACCACCCAGAGCTGCCTGTGAATAAAACTAGGTAGTCTAAGTGAGGCAGAAAACGTGGCAATCAATTAAGAGCCCAACAAAGTGCCTTTGTGCCGGGGCTTTGCAGTGGGAATGAATGGCTGTCTTGTCACAAGGGTTTCTACTGTATTAAGAAAGCATTCTACCTTCGCCCGTTGTGCTCCTGCTTGCACAAGTCTCATTACTGTGCCAGCAATAATAGTGTCTAATTAAGCAGAATAAAGAGAGATGAAGCGTGATGGTTACAGGATAGAGAAGTTATTCGTCAGAGGGTGGTAATAAATTACTGAATCCTGAGTCCTGCTATGCTGGAATAGATGTAGTCAAAAAGAATCGATGTTGGAAACTTGTTTTTCTTTTTGATAAATCGACCAGTTTGGGTTGGTATTTATTTCAGCTCGGGTTAGTGTTTGTTTCAGCTCAGGTTGGTGTTTGTTTCAGCTTGGGTTGATGTTTATTTATGTGTTGCCTCAAAAGATTTATATTTTTTTCTCACTCCTCTTAATGAATAGAGCAAAATCATGGACATTAGACTGCAGGCAGAGTAAAGATGAGATCAACTGGTCACTCCAAGGGGCAGAAGTGGATATCACTGCAGGGATGGTCTGGGAGAATCCCTCTATCTGGCACTGTGCCCTGAGAGGTTTGGTTTCAGGCTCTAGCTCTGCATTATTGCTGGGTTATTACCCCTTCCCTGGTAAGGAGCTCCACAAACCCTGCCCTGTGCAGGGGGAAAGATGCAAGAATGTCATTAAGGTCACACTACGAGTCCCCATCTGTGGATAATGAACAATTCCTGACAAAATGAGGTGGTTGGAGCCGTTGTGAGATAAAAACCTGCCTGTCATTCTCTTGCACGAACCTATATTCCAATTTTATCTGCAGAGCGCGGTTCTCTTTTATCCGGTTTCCTGTTTGAAGGGATTTGAGCAGAATAGATAATCCTAACTTTGAACATAAATCACTGAGCTGCACGGCTGATAGATGCTCTGCACTTTTTTTATGATAATGGTTGATTGGAGGCTGGGAGGGAAAATGCCAGGGGCTTATCTCTGTGGAGCAGCATTTGGAGGGTGTGTGGAGGGCGGAGGGAAGGGGAGGCAACAATGTGAGGTGGGGCCATTCTGTGTTTATTTATCTGCTTCTTTATTTTGAACATCTGAACTTGACCAGAGATACTCTGAGATGGTGCTGGGAATTTTAGGAGTCGGTGCCTGCACCGATTTTGTGATAAAAGAGGAGGATGGGCATCCCCAGTGCATCCAAGAATCCATTGGGTGCTCACCACATGCAGGGCTCAGCTCCAGCTGGCTCATCATTCCCCATAAAAGGAATTGGGGATGCCAAAGAGCCAACAAATAGACTCCATGGGTTGTTACTTTTTTACTAAGAATAAGGTTTTTTTAAAAAAAATACAGCTCCTTTTTTGTTTTCCTTTTACCCACAGAATAGATGATGGCTCCAAAAGTGAACTTTTCCTTCTGAAGATGCAAATCCCCAGAAAGGTCATGTTTCATTTTGGGTTTGAATGTTTCTTCTTTATAAAAGATTTCGTTTACTCCAATTAGCTTAAATTTCAAAGTAATTTTAAACCAGAAAACTGGATTCTTTCTCTGCTTATAACTTCTGTCTTTTTTTTTTTTTAATTATTTAAAAAAAGAGAGAGACAGAGAGAAAAAAACCCTCAACATCAAAACAGATGCTTTCCCAGGAAAAGTTGCTTTCTGATGAAACAGATTAATTGGCATTTTCTAATCAAATCTTCAAAAAACTTCCAGACAGCTTTACTGAGGCACTGAAGTACCCTTTTAAAAGGGGAGCTTTCTTCGAGTCACTCGCTGAAAGTTGTCTTTCTCCAGTGACTCTAAATGGTGCCTTGGCAACTGCTTTGGATTAGATTCCTGGGGTTTTTTCATGTGAATAGATGAGTATTTGGGTTCACAGGATGATTGCAATTTTGAAGCAAATTCCCAGTTTGCCTCCAGGTGTGCTCCAGATGCTCTCCATCCCATCATGGAAGTTTAATGGTGCAAATCAAAGCCTGATTTTTCCAACAGCTCTGAACCACAAGCACGGTCAGGATGTTTATTCTGAGGGATCAGACTAAACCTCATGGAAAATCTTGGTGCACATAGGGATGGTCCAGTGTCAGCCCCAGGTGTGCAGATGCTGCAGGTCTGACCATGGCACCAAATCACTGGTCAGTATAGATGCAGCTTTTGGTCATGGAATTATTTGGATTGGAAAAGGTCTCCAAGATCAAGTCTAAGCTGTGCCCAATCCCCGCCTTGTCCCCCAGCCCAGAGCACTGAGAACCACGTCCAGTCATTCCTTGGACACCTTCAGGGATGGACTTGCAATGGGCTCCAAACTTCCCTTGGCATCTCCTTCCAGTGCCTGACCACCCTTTCCATGAAGAAATTCTTCCTGATGTCTGTCCTGAATCTCTCCTGGCACAGCTTGGGGCTCTTTCCTCTTGTCCTGTCAATGATGACCAAAGGTGTGTCAGCTGAAAATCATCTCATCAAATCATGTGGTTCAATGCTGTTTGAAAACAAGTAACAGGCTCTGAATTGCTGAGGTGCTTTGAAGACCCTTCTTCATGTTATTTATCTTTACCACAGCTTTTGATCTGACACCATCAGCTTTTTGGAGCTCTGTGCTGACCCTTGTCAGATGAGGTCTCTGTCTGAAGGAGAGGGCTGTTGTAAGGGGTCTGTGGGAGATGGGGGATGATGCGTTGTGGACTGGGGGCCTCTGATCCAGGATAAGCTTGTGAGGATCCTTGAGAGACAGGTGACTGTCCAGTGTCGCCTTGGCAGGGCACTGGATGCTCAATATGATGGGAAGGTTGTACATCAGGGACCTGTTCTGTGCACGGGGTAGGGGCAGGGAGCCAACATCTTCTCTAAGTTATTTCTCTACGTAAAGGCTGTGAGAGGAGCAAAGTTTCCTCCAAGAATATGCAGACAGTGTCCATACTGCCCAACTGAACTCTGAAGGAGGAGGTGCTTTGGGCATGGCTGCGATCTGGGGCTCCAGACCATTAAGAGTCAATATAAGTGTCAAGGAAGGGAACTAGGAGGAATCTGAGGCTGAAGAGGTTGGAAATGCAAGTTCCAGCCTTGGTGTCTTTCTTCCATCTTGTCAGGGGGTCTCCAGGAGAAGTTGTGCCTCTGGCACTCTAAGGGCACTGCTAAGATTTGTGTGGAGCTCTGACCCTTTGCAGCTGCTCTGCAACAAGCCATTGCTCATCCAGGTATTTCATGGAGCCGAGGTTCACATCGTTCTGCGTCCGCTGGTGTGATGCCAGTAAATGTTTTGCTGAAGTGGATGAAGGGTTTTCATGTTGATGGCCCCACTTCATGTCTATGGGAAGCACCTCAAGGGCAGGAGACTCCTGAGGTGTGACCAGGGCACACAGCCTGAAGAAATCACGTGTCCAAGGAGACACAGCACACTAAAGTTAGGAAACAGTATAAGGAAGACTAAAGAAAGGAAAAGGTATAGCTAACCTAAGGTCACTGATGGGAAAATGACCCAGCCTGGACCTGAATATCCCTTTTTCAGGCACGTCTTTCCTCCCTGGATTTTGCTCATTATTCTCATTATTTGCAGTGTCCAGATTTAGCAAGAAAATCCACCATCTCCACTTTCCTTATGAACACTTAGGGGTCCTGTGGTATTTTGAGAAGGAAATTACAGCTGCTTCATACTCTCTTCTCCAGTGGCCATCTTCCATCTTCCATCTCCTGCCCTTTAGTATTTTTGTGAGGGAAGTCATTGTCACCAAAACGCATTTTAAGACATGGCCCCTGAATTAGCCCAAAACTCATGAATGTTTTCTTTTATGAACCAGAGTAGTTGCATTTCAAAAAAGACATCTTTGGACTACTTAGGATGAAAAATGAGCCTTATTTTTAGCTGGAAGCATTCGATTTTTTATGGAAAGCACTTTAAAGCAAACCAAAAAAAAGCCCTGCATTTTCTTCCTAAGATTTGTTGCTGTCCAGAAGACCAGTGTTCTGGGAAATGGAACTTTTTTGGAATGGCATTAATTATTCTATTGCAGTTTCAAAGAGGGTGACATGAGCATGTACTGGAAAAGGAACATCTCTTAGAAAAGGCAGTAAGTGATCAAGTCTCCCACAGGAGACAATTTGGGTAATGCAATCTGCTCAAACAACAAGTTCTTTAAACTTGGGAGAAAAATTCTTTTGAGCTTGAACAGGTCAATAACATTTTCCCCTATTTGGAGAGGAATAGAAAAATTAACTTTTTTCCTTTTTTTTTTTTTTTTTTTTTTTTCCCCCTCAGCATTTGTGTTATTTAACAGCCTTTTAGAAACCCATTTCCTGCACTATTTTAAGCTGCAGGCACAGTTAGGAGGCCACATCTGAGTGACGATTTAAATCTCTAGACAGCTCAAGAGATAAGTCAAAACAAATTTCAGGATGTTCCTCTAAAGAGCTGTTTCCACTTAAGTCAGTCCCATTGGGAACCTGGTTAAAGAATCACCTAATCTGCTACACATTTTATACATTTAAACAGGTCCATTTGAAAGAAAGTTTGTGAAATTTGCTGTGCAGTGAATACATAATGAACACCACTGGAGGAGGCTGGAAATTGCTGCTGGTTTTTAGCTCTTCACTTTGTTGATGTTGATAACTTTATGGTATGCTGATTTATTTATTTATTTTAACACCATATTTCAAGCTACTGCACCAGGCAACAGAATTCCTTTGCACCCTAAAAATTTAACAATGAAGAAAGACTGCTTGATGTGAGAAAGATGGTGTGCAAAGGGCAGGTAAAGGAATATATTGTGATGTGGGAAGAAAGTAAAGGGAGGGATGTGAAGAAAACAAGGAGTAGATGGATGAGGTCACTGGAAAGGTGATCTGGAGAAGGAAAAGGAAACATGATCAACCTCCACGGGCTGTTCTAGTTGTTTCTGTTGTATAGATGTGTGGTAGAGACCTCATCTCCCCACGTGCCCCATTCCCCATCCCTGGAAGTTTCCAAGGCCAGGTTGGACGGGGCTTGGAGCAGCCTGGGATAGTGGAAGGTGTCCGTGGAGGGGGATGGAACAGAATGATCTGTGTGGTCCCTTCCAATCCAAACCATTCTGGGATTTTATGACTCAGGAGGATAAAAACCTTCATCCTACCAGAGCTGGCATGGGAGAGAGCCTGTGGTAGAATCCAGGCCCAGGATCCTTGCCCAGGATCCAGCTTCCTGAGATCCCAGACATCTTTAGTACAGAGCAGCTGTGTCTGCTTCTAGTGTCCAGAGCAGGGCAACCATTTCAGAGGCTCACAGAGCGTGAAGTGACTTCTTGCACACTGGCACCCCAACCCATCCATATCCTGCCTGCAATAGTGATGTGCAGATCATTACTGTATTCCTCTCATAGAGAAAGCAAATTCTAGTATGCCAGGGGGGATTTCTGGAGTTCCCTGTCTTGTAAGTATTGTGAACAACTGGAGAACCAGGACTCAGGCCAGTCAGGCCTCTACAGGAGTAGAAACTGTTGAGTGGAGTCTGCCAAGCTAATGTAATGTCAGGAATATACAGCCCAGTCTGTGTCCTGAAAGCTTCTTTTGTGGCATTTTTTTGTCCTGGATTCCCAAATGAAACATAGAACCTCGGTCTCCTCTCCTTAATTTCTTAACCTGCACTCTCTTCCCAACCCCACCACAGGAGAGCAGCTTGATGGACTCAGGTCTTGACACTGGATTTGCTTTTGGTCTTAAATGAATTATGTAGCTTTTCCACCACAGGTAATTTGTCTCCTAAAGGGAATGATGTTTACACGTGTACTGATGCACTGTCTGATTTTATTTTTTTTAAGTTCTCTGCACTTACAGAGGCAAAAGCAGGGCAAATGCTCTGTTTCTCTGTGTTGGCTACTTGTGTTCTCCCTTCTCCATCCTCTAATAGAAGTTAAAACTGGAGAGCCCAATGTGGTTGTTTAATTTGACCTTCTTCATAGCACACCAGGATCTTTCCTATTGATTCCTGCATCAGTCCCTGACTTGTGGTCATTCTGCAGGAGGTATTTTACAGCTAATGTATTAAAAGCATTGTAATGCTTGAGTGTTAACTCCATCCCATGGCTCTAGTGCAGCACTTGGATAACTCACTCTTGGTGTGTGTACAAACAGCATTTCATGTCTCAGACACCAAATAACTTTCTATCACCTTCCAACAGCCCCCCAAAGGGGGCTGAATTCTGACTTCATGTCTGGTTGTCTTCTCTTGTCCTCTCCTCTTGTGCTCTCCCATCAGCTGCAAAATTCCCGATATCACAGAGGTGATATGGCTAAAAGTGAGCCTCATGTGAGTGAGAAAATTGCTTTTAAAGGTTTTATTCTCATGCCCACGTTTCTGCTCAGGACACAACATATGCAAACACAAGTGTCACAGGCTGGCTGCTAAGAAGAAACGAAAACATGCACCACCCCATCGTCATTTAACAAAGACAGGAAGAACAGTGGCCTTCCCACCTGGGTTGCCCCAGGATCTTGATGCCGGGTGTAGACAAGCCTGATCATGTTTCTAAGAGGGAATTATCCCAGATTAGAGGGGAGGCAATGGTGGCATTTGTCCTTCCTGGTGACATGTGGCCTCACACTCAGATGTCCAGGCCCTCCCGTGAGCTGGACAGCTGCTCTGGACTGTCCTCAGACTGCCTGGGGCCAGGCAGGAGCCTGTGGGAATGCAGTGGGAGACACCTGCTCCAAACCCCACTGAGACAGCAGGGAAGGGAACAGCTAATACAGGCCCCCTTAATCCCAGGTGCTGCCCTGCCTGCTCCCCATCAGATTCCATTACTGGAAAGCCAAACAAAGCTGTGCAGAGGGGCTGCTCCCAAGGTCTGATTGCAAATGGATACGGCTGCAGATCCCACTCACCTCCAGCATCGACAGCAGACATGGGGGGTGAGGGGGTGCTGCCTGCTGAGCTCTGCTTTAAGCTGTTTCGAGGAGGGGAGGTGGCTTCATCACAGCTCTGGAGAGAATTTAGAAGGTTGGGAAGTGTGGGAAAAGGCTGATTGATGCAAATCAAGGTTCTGCTTTGTCCTGGTGAGAATCCTCTGGCACAGCTCTCAGGGGAGATGTTGGGTTTGTTCTCCCACTTGCAATTAAGGAAAGTAGTCCTAGAAAGGGCACATGTTCAGTGGAAGGACTCAGAAGACATTCCCCTGTGCATGAGAGCTGCTGGACAGCAGGTTTCCAAAGAGATTCACCTCCATACAGCTGCCTTCGAAAGGTACATTGTTGTCTTTGCATCTAAGGCTCAGCCTGTAAATTCCTGATGGTTCATGCTCTCAGTCAGGGATTGAGAATGTGGGGTTTGGTTCCTTCCCAGACTGGTGGAGCTCAGAGCCCTCTCAGAGCACCTTAGCATGGGATAAGCAGATCCCTGGGGGACAGAAGGGTTTTATTTTTGCTGAAGCTGGGATGAAAAACAAATTTTATTCAAAAAATATTGTGATTTTTGTTTGGTTTGGGGTTGTTTGGGAGAGTTTTATTTGGTTTTGAGTGTTTTTTTTGGATTTTCTGTTATGATTTTTTTTTTTTTGGGGGGGGGGGTGGAAAGGTGTGTTTGTGTGTGTGATTTTTTGAGGCTTTCTTAATTAGTCGACACATTCCTGAGCTACTGACTTTTGACATTATCATGACATGTCCCATACCTGGAAGTGTTCAAGGCCAGGTTGGACAGGGCTTGGAGCAACATGGTCTGGTGGAAGGTGTCCCTACCCATGGTAGGGGGTGGAACAAGGTGGGCTTTAAGGTTCTTCCCAGCCCATTTCAGTGTAGGAAAAACCTTTAGCTTTGATATAGTTTAAAATGAAACACAAACTATTGGATTTCATTCTTGCTGTGGCACCAAACTCCAAACAAGTTATTTTGAATCATCAGAACAAAATGCTTTGGTGATCTCCCATCAAAAAATTGAGTGAATTTAGTCTTGCAATGTCTTAATTTCATTAAGTCATCTCTTTCTTAGAAGAAAACAGAATCTCTAGGAAAATCCTTCAGGCAGCCCTAGTGCAAGAGGCTGGTACAAATCCCTGCCATATATGGAAAGCAGAAAAAGATATGGAGAGCACTGTCTTACAACAGCAAACAAAACCATTTCAGACAACTCTGTTTGTGCAGCCTCACTGTGTCCCTGGAAATTTAAAGGGGATCTTTGCCACATCAACACAACTGATGGGTCTGTACAACTTGTGAAGTCTTTTGCTAATGAAACCTGTTGGAAATATAGGGTTTGGTGTACAAAGAAAAGCAGCCCAAAGGTTTTGATCACATCCTCTTGTTTGATTAGGTGTGACATTGTTCCTTGCTGTTTTGTATCATTGGTTACTAAACCTGGATGGAAAGCACACGTAAGTGGTGTCTCTTTCTCCCCTGTATGATTAAGAGAGCATTTGATCTTATAGATAGAAGCAGTAATTGACTTCATTTAAAGATTAACTCAGTGTAAAGCCTTCTGAAAAGAAAAATGTTATTAAGAAAGTTGTCAATCATGGAGTTGATGCCTTTTTTAATACAGTCTGAAAGTGTTATAATTTCAATACCTCAAAGGCCAAATCAAATTATCAAACTGAAATTAGAGATTAGCAATTTTCAATTTGTCTCTCATCTCTCACCTTTCATCTTCCACCTCTGGCTGCAGAAAAAAGGGGGGAAAATAGCATTTGACATGAGAGGGGAAACACAGGAGCCTGGCTGTGTTGATATCCTGTGCTTGGAGCTACATGCTGACCTCATGACTGCCCTGGGCAGCAGAGTGTGATTAGAATTCTGATACAGCAGCACATTCCCCAGGGACAAGGAGCTGAGGGATAGGGACAAGTTGCTGAGAGACAGCCAGGGACACAGGAGCCTGTGCAGCTGAGTATTGAGGCACCTATAGATTCGGCTGTTTTGGAGAATCACCTGCCCAATGCAGCTTGAAGCACCCACTAAGGTGCCCCTGAGTCACTAGAGTGGAGTTTGTGCTTTGCAGTTTGCATGTGCTTTGATGAGAACACTTTTCCCAATTTTGGATGATTGGATTTTTATTGTTCAGCACTGGATGTGCAGAGGTGTGGAGGATCTGGACCCAGTTAATAAAATCATATTGTAGGTGGAGTTCAGGCCCCTAAATCTAAAGTTGTCATCCTGAAAACCCTTTTCAGGTGAGGTTTGACTTCAGGGACTCTGAAAGTTTAGAGGCAGCAGTTTGTGAGTATACTGTTCCCACAGCGTAGCAGAACCCTGATGTGGAGGGGCCAGGCAGCTGAAAGGCTGCCATACACATAAACTGGGCCTGGAGCCACAAAGTTCATATTCCTGTGCCAGAGGAATTTTATCCATGAGTTATCTGTGCAGTGTGCCTATCTGGTGAGAAAGAGAGCTTTGCACACTGTGGTAGCTGGGTATTTCTCTATGAGAAATGTGATTGGTGCTGTAAAAGGATGCTCTGGGTGGTTATTGCCCTTGTGTTCTGGTCTCTCCTCCATGTGCAAGAGATGTGTATTTTTCTGGGGGAGGGAATGAGGTTCAGAGTAATTGAAATAGGAGGAGTATTCCTCATGAATTCTGGGTTAGATGAGGGAATGAAATTCTCTGTAGTGAAAACATTATGCTCCCACCATAATCTACTAAAACTGTCTTCATTTCCCTGGTGCAGGAAGGTTTTCTTCTCTTATTGCATTTAGCTCGAAATCAAAGCTCTCAAGCTGTTTGATGCTGGGCAGTGTTTATGCCTTGTGTTGTCATAATAAATGCCCCAGATCCATCATAAAAGCAGTTCCTTTGACACAGAGGCCAAGTGGAAACTGCAGGAGAGGTGTGAGGCAGTAATGGAGATTTATATCTTTTGCAAAGGAATCGGATTATCATCTTCTGGAGAGTTATTTTACCTTTCCCCTGCCCAGTCGAGTCAAACCAGTTACTGCCATTCATTGTATTAAATCAGGGCAAAGAGAAGCACAGCCCTTCCTTCCATCTCGTTGGCTGCTCTTGGCAGAAGAGGGTGTTGCAGATAATTTACAGTGCCTGTCCAGCAGCCCATCCTCAGGATGAGACTTACCCAAACAACACACCACTCATGTGGTTTTGACCTCCATCAGGATGTTACATTTTAACAGGCCTTGTTTTACTGTCGTAGGACTTGCTCACTTCTAATCTAGCTCTATAATTCCTGGGGGTTTATATGTCTTGGATGAAACAGGTTATAAAATTCTTTCAAGGATATTTTTTATTGTGTTTTGTTTAAGACAAGGCCTTCCTTTTTACTGTTTGCCAGGCAACTACAAAAATTAATAGTAACAGTACTCTGCTGGCACTCAGGAATCTGACAGTGGAAGGAACTCGGATCCTTTTGCTGTTGGTCTGTACATGGTGAGACAGTTCAGTTCTGTTTTGCAGCACGAATAAATTATATATTGAGGCACTGTTGCCTCTCAGCTATCCCTCACCATATGCCCACACTTTGATGGTCAAGGTTGGACTTTGCTGCTTCAACCGAACGTCGGCGTTGGCATAACCCACCTGCGCCAAAATCCTTTCTTTACCCATTTCTCACCCTGTGTCTTTGTACCCAAACACCCATCACTGCTCGGTCCTGTGCCTGGGGCTGTTTGCTGGGCTGCTGCAGGTGCACCCCGGTTCTCTGGATTAGCTACGGCGGCTTGTTTAAGCACGTTGGGGGGAATTTCTGTCTCTGCCGTTGCCGCGGCGGTGAGCGAACCCCGCTCCGGGCTCGCTGCTCCGCGCTCTGTCCGTGGTGCTGAACCGCCCCCGGGCCGGCTCTCCGGGGCAAGCAGCCGCTGAAGGGCTTCCTGTAGGGATTTGGGGGAGATCTGCCCCCCTGATCCGCAGAGCGGGGTGGTACGAGGTGCACAGGTATCGACAAAGAGCCTGTGGTATGGAAGATCTGGTGGGAGTTGTCCTCGAGGTCCTTAAAGTTGACTCCATAGAGCCTGGAGGGGAGGAGAAACCCAAGGGTTCAAATACTGCTGTTGCTCAGGGCTATGAAAAAGAGGTTTGTTGTGTTTAAGAAAATACAGCGGCTTTCAGCTCTTAGGGTTTTCAGCTGGCACCTCTCACTAGCACTGGAATATTGAGCAAAAAAAAAAAAAAAAAAGAAAAAAATATGTTCAGGCAAGTGTGGGAGCCCATCCCCAATGGCTCAGAGTGTGGATTTGTGATCTAAATCTTTCCAATGAATAACTGCAGCGTGTCTGCATAAGGGAGGGTGAGTGCAGGAGACAATGTAGGTCACTGTCTGCTCAAATGTGGGACACTACTGCAATGATTGGCACTATTTGTTAAATCAGCTGCTGTGCTAATCACTGGCATTAATTTTTTGGCATGCAGGGTGTGTAGTTGGAGGCATATTTGAAACCTTTGAGTTGGGTTGTGTTGTAGGGCAGGGATGATCCTGGGCAGAAAATCGTGTAGAAGATGTTCTGCAGCTACAAACAGGATTTTCTTATTATCATAATCGTGTGTTTTCTCTCTGTCAGGGATTTGTGCAAAAGCTGATAATAGTGGGAGTGTTGCGCGACCCAGAGAGATCTGGCACATACCCTGGAGAGCCTTTTATTGAAGGAACTGTGTTTTGCCAGCAACCCTGAGTAAATAGCAGCTGATTACTGCAGGAATAGGCTGAAGGGGGGTAGAGGCAACAGGACTCCCATTCTGAAGTTCAAATTCCCCTCAATGGAGCAATGGAGAAGCACAGTGAGAGAGGAGGAGGAGAAGTTTGTGCCTTAGGAAGTTCACAACCTTCATCTTCATGGTTTCTGAGTCCATGTAGGAGAATGTCCTCTCCCACAGCTGAGGAGCTCAGCCAGGGCAGTTGACAGTGTGGGAGGTCCTCTGGTGATAAATATAAACTGGCACATCCTCTTGAAACCTTTGCAACAAGTTTCAGTTAGTTTGTTTCTATTAAATATTAAAAGGATCATAATAAATTGGTTCAAAGCATCTGGAATCTCATATGATGCTTTGTACCCATGACCTCAGCACAAGACTCTTCAGTCCTGCAGACCTTGTGCTGCTGTGTGCTCCCGATTGGAGTGACTTCAGCATTCACTCCTTTGTGAGCAAGACCTTTCGGTTGTACAGAGTGAAGGAAAACCCTCTGTGTCATCACTCAGGAGCTAATGTGAACAGCCTGTTCTAGAATGGTGTTCAACACCTGCATTTCCAAATGATGGTGATGGAAATATGGGAAAGTTCCTCAAAACTGTCATCATACACTTGTGAGAATTATCAGTTTGGAAAAAAAATAAATAAATAAAAAATAAATCAACCTGGAAGACCAGAATAAAAAGTCAACTTACATAAAGTCCTAAGCTGGAACTTTTAAGCTCCAATTTAAATAATTCCTCTTCAGACCTTGTATAGTGTGTGTCCCTGGAGTAGCTACAACCAGTTTCCATATCAGGTTGGCTGATACCCTTGGTTCTCAAGTAACTCTGTAAATTATGCCTCTGCAAGATCTATTCATTTCTTGAAAAATAGCTGCTGCCACCCTCTTTATAATCTCCTTCCTGTACTTTTAAGCCAGTCATCCAAGATTCCTTTATTTAAGACCACAAGGAGTTCCATCCACAAACCTTACCGGGGGATGTTCAATATTTTGGGGGGGAAATCATTCTGCAATGTTACAAGGTGACAGATACTTCAGTATTTGTAGCAGGTGCTCCCATCATTATTAAACTGTCTGATAGTCCTCAATTTCACACATCAACAGCTGAAAGGTCTGTCTGGGATTAGGTAGCCTGGGATATCAGGATGGTACAAACATCCAAATCTTGGCACATACGGGTGGAGGTTGTTATTTCTCAGCGAGTTTGCTCTCCATAGTAAATACTGATTGTGGGGCCAAATGTGGAAAGAGAAGGGTTTTGCATAAAATTTGAAAAGCTGCCCGGAGTTCTCTCTTGTGTGGGAAACTCTACTCTGCCTAGAGAATACTGTGAAACAGTTTTAGCTACTTAAGAAGCAAAATTAGGAATATGGGCTGAGACTTCTGCAATGAAAACATCAACCACCTTTGCGATTGGGAAGCAGGGATTAATCCTGTGCTCTGTATTAAGTTACATCTTAATCCATAAGCAACCTCCTCTGGAGCTCTACGAGGTGACTTGTGGAGTTCAGTGAGACTCTGAAGATGCAAATAGTTCTTTAGAGTTTATTATTCCATCAGCTCTAAATTCCAGAGTGACCTCAGTGCAGGGGGTTATTAAACATTTTCTGATTCTCATTATGTGAGTAACACCATGGAATGTTGCCCTACATTATTCAAATTCATAATTATTGATGAAATTATGGAAACTAAAGCCATAAGAAACATCTGCATCACACTTTTCATGTCACAGCCATTATATTTTACTCAGGTTCCTTGGCATGAACAGATTAGTGAGAAGTGACCTGTCCTCTTGTAAGAATATTTGGCACTAAACAAAAAAAATCCTGAAACCGGGTGAGAAGTTCAAAATCAGAATCCAAGGCATCTTGGAAAAAAACAAACAAACAAAAAACCAACAAAAAAACCCAACAAAACATTTATTTTTAGTCAATTACAAAACATCTTCAAACTGAATTCTTTGAACTACTGTAACTGAAAAATGTGAGTTGAAACAGTGAATTTCTGTTTGAAAAGGCCAAAGAATCATTTAGCAAGAGAAGTGTTGAAACTCATCACTTCCTATGAAAAGTTCCATTTTTCTGATTTTCCAAATAAAAAATTGAGCAGATGGCAAATGAGGTCCATACTTACATATGCCACAGGCCCAAGGCCAAAGAAGAAGTGTTTGTGCAAGAATTTCAAGTTTGTTGTGTTTAAGAAAATACAGAGGCTTTCAGGTTTTAGGGTTTGTGGTTGGCGCCTCTCACTAGCACTGAAGTATTGAGAAAAAAATGGAAGAAAATATGTTTGTTTATACATCACAGAATAAGCAGGGTTGGAAGTGATCTCTGGAGATCACCCAGGCAGGGTCACCTGGAGCAGGTGACACAGGAATGCATCCAGGTGGGTGTGGAATGTTTCCAGAGGGGCGGCTCCACACAGCTGTTCCACCCTCATGGAAAGAAGCTCCTCCTCATACTGAGGTGGAACTTCTTGTGTCTTCGTTTATGGTCACTTCTCCTTGTCCTGTCCCTGAACACCAGGGACAGGAATGCAGCACCATTCTCTGCCCCCCACCTTGGAGATATTTATATGGATTGATGAGATGAAAGTGGGTTTTCATTAGTGTCTTACTAAATGAGCCTGGCTGGAGCTGGTCTGAGGTGTTATAAAGGAGGGTGTACTTGCCAGAGAGCTTCGAGTGATTTGTGATGGATAAACAGGGTTTATCTCCTTGTGTGAGAAAATGAGGGGAAATGTATCACATAAACCTTCTAACAGTGCTGTGACTGGTGTCCCCTCAGTCCTGCACCGAACACCCAGAGGCAGCCATGGAGGGAGAGTCTTCTTACAAAAAAAAAAAAAAAAAAAAAAAAAAGTACNTTTTTAAAAAAAAAAAAAAAAAAAAAAAAAAAAAAGTGATTAAGCAGCCAATTTTCCAAAAAGCCATGCATAAAACACTGCCTCTCTAAGGCTAATAGTGCTGTTTGTTATGTCAGAAGTAGCTAATAATGGCCATATTTGTTTGAGTCATAAAACCTCTTTTGCTGGTGCATGATAATAGAGTGTGTTACATGTTCAATTAACCAAACTAATCAAATACGAGGAGGAGAAATACAATGGGAACAAAGACTCCATCTATGCAATTCTTTGTTGGGCACAGCAGTTGTTTTTCATGTGATTTCCTACGAGTCCTTTGAGCAGATTTCCCAGTGATATGCTAACAAATCCTTCACCGATTAAAAAGGCAGGTTTGTTGCTCGAATAAGTAAGAAAGGCTCCCCTGGGACAACTTACAGCCATAATCACCCTCCCCTGTCACTGTGAGGTGCAAGGCAGGGAACAGACTTATCTGCTTCTTGCCACTGTATCGACCTTGTGTTCAGACAAATTAAACTCAGTCCCCAAAAAAAGACATGGGAGGGAGAGAGGATATGCAAGCACCATGGCATGAGAAAAAGTCACCAGGAGTCGGGGGGAGTGCCCAGATTCTCTGCCTCCAAATGCAGTAACTCGTAGCCTTGTTATCCCTATGGAACTGTATCCCTTGGTTTGGGCTGAAAGAGGTCCATCGACAGATGGGCTGCTCAGGACTTGCCCAGAGGCCAAAGCACCTGGAGATCCAGGCTCTTGGAAGTAGGAGAGATGATGGTACTCACAGCCTGAACGAAGTCTCTGGTGTGGAGCAGCTTTCAGTTTTTAAAAGCAGAAATACTTGATTTTCTGTGGGCAGAGCTGAACAGCTTTATCAGGGGTGACACAGATCTAGTAAGTACCAGTTTCACAAATCAAAACAACACCAAAAAAGCCCCATGCCATGTCAAGGGAGGCAAGGCCACATTGCTGCAGGTTGCCTTGTAATGAAGTGACCTGCTCCCTGGGAACTGAAGTGGTCCAGGAGAATCCTGTGCAGGTCTTTGGAAGCACAGCTTTGCCTCTCCTGCTCCTGAACATCTGAGGGAACTCCAGAGTTGACTGAGGTGGCAGAACTGAGTGACAGTAGATTTGTATTCATTATGCAGAGACAAATTTTATGTGTCTGCAAATAGAAAAAGGTTTCAAACCACGGCTCTAGATCAAAAGTGCTTCTCAAGAAGTTGCTTTTTTCTGCCACTAAGTGGCTCCAGATGTTGAAATATTCAACAAAATTGCTTCTCCCTTTTTTTTTTTGACACATTGAGTTTCACAAGGTCAGTCTGCAGCGAGGAAATCCCAATGCTTTTCCCAAACTGAAAACCACCCAATTGCAACATTAAATGTTAACTGAGAGAAGAGCTCGACTTGTAACTTCGGTCTCTTTTGATTTTTTTTAATTGCTTTCTTTTTCCTAAAATATGATTTTCCTCTACATGTGAGGGCCATGGAAGTTTCCCTGTGTTATGGGCATGGTGAGAGGGGGTGTTGTGCTTTGGGAAGGGAAGCTCCACTTCTTTATTTACCTGCAATAAGGGACAGGACTCACTGAAATGTTGCTTGGCCTCATGAATGTCTCACCTTCTGCCTTTACTCCATCCTACTGTGTCCTCTTTCTGCTGCTGTATTTCTTCCCTATTCCTTGGTCCAGGTGGATGACACCCAGCTGGCAGTCCAGGATGGCCGTTGGGTGACAGACAGGGACAAAGGCTGGTTGAATTCCTCCCTCTATACAAATGCACAGTGGGAAGAACAGATGGTCACCATGCAGAAATGCTCCTTCCTCTCCAGGGTGCTGGGAAGCACAGTCAGCACAGCTGCAATGAGGATTATTTGTGCCTGGATGACTGCATCCTTCTTTTCCATTTGGAAGTAGATTAAAACTGTATAAACCTCTGAATTAACATTCATACATGTATTAGGTGTTCTGAGTCTTGGGTTTGCAGATGTTCCTCTGGGTCATCCAAAAAGTCCTACTTGGTCACTGCTTGAAAACCCTTTTATAACAAAAAAGTCCCTCCAAAAGTCAGATGTTTCATTCCTGCTCCATTGAAGCACAACCCTCCCAGCTGCCACCAAGTGTGTGCTATTTCGTTTTTCCTCTCCCCAGAATAAAACACTAGTTCCATGAATCATTTCTTTTGTCAACAACTGGCATTTTTCTCTTTATTCTCTTTATGCAGGAAATTTGCCCCCAGATAGCTCCAGCTTCTTGGTTTTGCTCTCCAGACAAATTTGGGGGTCTTGGCTGTGGGGTGCTGCCACTCTGCATCCACCTCTGCATAGGCAATTTCACACGATTGTCTGCTGAGCATCCTGCATGGATTTGGAAAGGACAGGCTCCAATGTACCAGTCTAGAGGCAAGTCCCCGTGGAGCACACAGAGATCTGGAAGACAGATGCACAGCTGTCCCAAGGCCTTTCTGCAAATGATCTCTCTCCACCAGCTCTACACTTGGCTGTTTGTGGGTGCTTTGGGTTTGTGTTGGGTGCCAGAGTTGGAAGGTGCTCCCTTGCCTTGTGCATCCATAGGGAGCTGAACAGAGTACAGAGAGGAGGAGGCACAAAGGAAGGGGAAGGCCTGGCACTAAATATTTGGCTGCCAAGCCCTCGTGTTTTTCCATAGAGCAGGAGATCTTTTCATTTGTTCCATTTGGCTGTTTGTGCCTTTAGTGTCTGCCAGGGTCTCTGGAGAGCAGCACTAAATGTGCTGCCTGAGGCAAGCTTTGATGGACAAATCTTTCTTTCTTTCTCTTCCCTGTGCCATTAGAAAGCCTCAAATCTGTGTCTTTTCATGAAAGGCAACACTGCCCAACACTCAGAGTGATGAATCAGAGCTTCATGGTGTGAATGTGTGTGTTTGTTAGACCTTGTAACCTCACTCAGAATCAGGCAGACAAAGCTGGTGAGTCACAGCTGAAGGACAGAGCTGCTGGAATTGGACTTCTGTCAGACTGGCATGGCTGGATGGATGGGCATGGAGCATCCTGGGCTCAGGAACAGCTCGTGGATCTCCTCACTCTGCAGCTGCAGAGGTACAAGCTGGGAAGGGATTCTCGGCAAAGCATTTCAAGGGCTGTGTCTGGACATTCATCCATAAGGCTTTTAGGGCAGGATGAGGTCCCTGTGCCAAGGAAACTGGTTCCCTTGCCTGGAACAAGAGGGCAGGGAACAGCAGCTTTGGCAGGCTATGAAACCTCAGCTTGGGTTGAAACCCATCCTGGTTTAAGCTGCACCAGTTGCCCCAGAGCAAAAGGAGCCAGCACAGGTAGTCCACTGCACCCAGCAGATGTCTTAATCCTCTTTTTCTAAGAAGCTTAGAGCCTTTTGAGATCCCAAATGAGTTTTCTCTTATGAAATAGAACAAATCCTGCTTCTCTTTGAAACCACCATGAGATGTGGTGTGCAAGCAAGATCAGCCTTGAGTTCTCTGAGCTGGACAGGTCAAGCAGCTTGGGCAAAGTTAGGTTTTTCTCCCAGTAAACTCCAGTTTCTGGAGCCCTGTGTTCCAGCTCATCAGTTCAGTGTAGTTGTTGGGCTGTTTGTTTCTTTCAGCTATAAAGGATTTGGTGGTCAGAAAAATACCAACTATTTTTTGACTCTTCTCTTTAAATACAGAAAACCAAATGAATGGGGAATTTAGTTAAAAGAAAATAAAGAAAAAGTTTAATTTTAGGTGTTAAGCAATAACAGTAACTTCAAAACATTGCAGAGAAGTTATTTTTTCTGTTGAAAAACTGCTTTCCTCCGTCACCCACACTGCATGCAATTCCAACCAACTCAGAAAAGAAACCAAGAGAAATAAAATTTTACAGCTGGAATAATTGTTTTTCTTGTTTATTTTGCACTTTTCCAACTCACATGAGAATAGCAGAAAAGCTCTAAGGCTGGACTTTCTCCTCACCTTCTAATCCCATTCCCTACATATGGAATGGGGCTGGGAGTGAGGTGAGATGTTACTTGGATCCCAGATGCTTCCAACACTTATTTAAGATGCTTCCAGCCACTTATTGGGTACCTATGGCACCCAAAGGCAAAGATACCCTGTACCTTCCTGTTCCTCATGCTGGAAGAGGATTTAGGAAGGATGGAGAAAGTCCAGGGAAGGAAGCCTTCCAGTTTAAGATGAGACTGTAGATGTCAAGGGACATGGAAAATTGGTGTAGAAAAGGTGGGCAGAAAAACATTGTGTTCCTCTTGCCATTTACTGTGAGGAAATCATCAGTCAGCAGGTTTAAATTGTAAGGAAACAATTTTTCTTCCCTGCGAAATTAAACTCTGGAACTCCCCATTAGTGGACTTAGTGGAAGCCAAAGCTCAAAAGAAGAAAAAACAAAAGGAAATGGCAAATTAGTGAGATTGAGAGCTGCTAAAGCTCGGGAATTCAGGTGCAATGATCTGGCTCAGGTGCAGGTCCCCACTATCCTGCCTTACACTGCTTTGTTTTATCCATTTTCCCATGGTAGGTCCTGAGGATTATGGTAGGAAAGAATTGTAGGAGAATAGATTTGTCTTCTCCCCTCAAATGGCAATTTCTGCATTGTTTAGCTGAAATCATGCTCTAGGTTAAATCCCTGATTTTGGGAAAGCATTTCTAAACCTCTTCCAGCTATTCCTTATCTGACAATAACTTGAAGTGAAGAGGTTTATCCTCACAGAAGCGCTTAGAAAAATCCTATATTCACAAGGGGTCTTTCTCCCCTTGGGGAACTCAGGAATTTCTCCTCTGAAAAATGTATCACCACATCCTTAGACCAGATTTTCATTGTGGCTCCCTGCAAATCCTGAGCTGGAATCAGCCTACAATGAATGTGATACTGCCATGTCATTTTTGAAGTGTGTGTTTCTGTGGTGTTCCTTGTATGAATATATGGAGCTTTTCAACTGGAAAACACACAGGGGAGTAAAAACTGTGGGACTGGATGAAATGCTTGAAACACTACTCTCAAGGGTTCCTGGAGGATTAGGACAGAGCAGAGTATGAAGCCCTAATAAACCCTTTTCCCCCTTTTTTAATTCTTATTTTTCTATGAGATTATAAGAAGGCAAAACAAAATCACAGACTAAACTTTAGAAGTGAGAAAGCAAAAGAATCTTGGCTGGGTAAATAAGTATTTGTTCCAAGGCCTCTCTCAGGAGGATCCTTGTGGGGTGGTTCAGGCTGAGATCTGTTTGGAGATGCTAAAGCTGGTCTAGCACTCCAGAATGGTGAGTGAGACTTTGTGCAGAAGGCATGTGAATACAAGGTGTATTTTGTCCCTCTTGCTTAAATCTAAGCATCCCTTGGTGTAACGTGAGCTTGGAAGCTCTTGAGAGAATCACAGGATTGTTGGAGTTGGGAGGGATATCTGGAAATCCCCCAGTCCAACCCTCCTGCCAAGGCAGGGTCACCTGGATCAGGGGACACAAGAATGAATCCAGGCGGGTTTGGAATGTCTCCAGAGGGAGACTCGACACCCTCCCTGGGCAGCTATTCCAGTGCTCTGCCACCCTTGTGGAAAGAAGTTCTCCCTCAGGTTGAGGTGGAACTTCTGTGGTTTAGTTTATGGCCATTTCTCCTGTACCTTCACCTCAACCTCTTGTTCCTGAAGGGAAAAGCCGTGGAGCTGGCTTTACACCTATCAGCTCAGGAGTTTCTGTTGGCCTGCAAGAGCTGTGTAGTTCTGCCCTGGGAGAGGAAAGGAGTTTAGGAAGTGTGAGGTTCCTCCATCCAGTTTATGCACCAACCTCCTCTCACTTGGGGCAGGAGGGGAATGTTCCACCAGCTGCAGATCTCTGTTGCTGAAGGCCCTCTCTGAAGATGATGAGGATGGATGTGCGTTGCTACAAGACACTGTGGCAGACAGGATGAACATTTCATGCCAAGCAGATGTCACACATGCCTGGGATTCCTGGAGGTGGTTGGTGAAAGGGCTGACATGTGGCAGCTGAGGAAGGTTAAATGAGGATTCCTGCCTTGAGCTTCCTTTTCCTCCCAGACGCCTTTCTTCATCTGTGTTACCTTTAAACAACAACCACCAGTGGTTTTCCAGTGCCGTGTGTGAATACAAGTGTAGCAACTTGGTGTCTTTTAACAGTTAGAGAAAAGAGAAGGAAACACTAAAGCTTCTTTCCCACCTTGAAACCTGACCAAACCTGCCCGCTCCGAGAGGAGAGGGGTGTATCCCTAATATCCAGGGGAAAGGCTGGGTGTTTCTGTCAGAATTTTTGCCTGCAGAACTGGGAGTTGATCCCATGCCATTAAAAGCAGAGATTTTTGCCCATTCCCTTCAGCAGGAGCTGGTTCAGGCCCCAAACCTCCCATTGCTGGGAGGGAGTGGATGAATCTCTTGCAAAAACATCTTTGCTCTGACCTGTTTACTGAGTGTCTGGGTACAGAGGAATTACACAGGGTTTGTAACACTTGGACTGAATAACTCTTTGCTCAAACTTTCCTTATAAGTAAAATCTTCCTCTTCATGGAGCCTTTTAGGGTACCTGAATAGACTTTGGTAAATTCTTGTCACCTATCAAAAGAACGGAAAAAAAGACCTAAAATATTAGTGAAATGTTAATTTGAATATCTCAGATATTTAGGCATTTATTTAAAAAATATTCCTCAAAAAATAGATGTGACCAGTGTCCCAGGATGTAAAAGTGATCTCTGTGAGTTTCAAAGGAAGAAAATAGCAATGGGCCCTACAAGGTTTCTGACCCAGTCGAAGTTTTGGAGTTGTTTTCCCAGTGCTGTAAGAGTGACCTTGATCAAGACATCTAATCTCTGTGATCTCCCTGGGGTGGGAACAGAACGTTCATCCTCCCACAGAGCAGGGAACCGATGTTAGAGATCGGTTCTCAAGGACAAAATACTCTCTGGAATTTCAACATTACTGTTCTGCCCTCTTTTTTTGGCTGTAAATTCATCTTTCTGCCAAATGACACACTTGGAGTGGGGGGAGAATCAGTAAAAGGGCATTTAGCTGCTGTCACTGACTTCAGTCTGTCCCTCAATCACTGAGGTGCTGCAGAACAAAAGCTCCAAGGACAAGCCCCCAAAAGCAACACAGACCTGGGAAGTTTACCTGGGAAGTGACACAAACCTAACTCCTGAATGTGTCCTGTGCAGACACTCTGAAGGATCTCAACAGGCTGAAAGAATGGGCAGAGGAACCTTTTGAAATTCAGCAAAGGCAAATGCAGAGTTCTCTCCCTGGAGAGGAACAACCCCAGGCACCAGCACAGGTCAGAGAAGGATCCGGTGGTCCTGGGGTACATCAGGAAGAGCCCTGGCAGCAGATCGGGGGGGAGGTGCTGCCCCTCTGCTCAGCCCAGAGGAGTCGGGTCTGCAATGTTAGGTCCAGCTCTGGGCTTCTCAGGACAGGAGGAATGTGGAGTTCCTCGAGCAGGTGCAGCAGAGGCTGCAGAGATGCTGAAGGCATGGAGCATCTCTGTGCCCAGGAAAGGCTGAGGGAGCTGTGGCTGTTCAAACTTCAGAGGAGACACTGAAAGGGGACATCATCTGTGTCTGTCAGTGTCTGAAGGGAGGGATCAGAGGATGGACCAGATGATATTGCAGGACAAGAAGCAACAAGCAGAAACTGATGCACAGGAAGTTCCATCTGAACACAAGGAAGAAAGGTGTGAGGGTGGGGAGGCCCTGGCACTGGTTGCCCAGAGAAGCTGTGGCTGCCCCATCCCTGGAAGTGATCAAAGCCAGATTGGAGTAACTTGGGATAGCAGAAGGTGTCCCTGTCCATGCCAGGGGGTGGAGCTGGATGAGCTTTAAGGTCCTTTCCAACCCAAATTTGTCGGTGATTCTGTGAAGTACAGGCTGATCCATCTGAACATGAGGAAGAACTTCTTTAGTGTGCAGGTGACCACACAGTGACACAGAGAGATTGTGGAGTCTCCTTCTCTGTAGATACACAAAGACTAAATGGGCACATTCTGAGTAACGTGTTCTCAGGACTCCGCTGGGGCAGGCAGGTTGTACCGGACGCTCGCCAGCGCTCCCTGCCAACCTGAGCCACCGACTCTATGAAAAGCCTGTCCCAGGACAGGCGCAGCCGGAGCAGGGAGAAGCCCCATCCTGGGAACAGCCAGCGAGAAATGCTGAAAAGCCTGGAAACAAAACCCCGATGGTGGAGAGTCGGAGGAGCGACGGCCCCTCCCCGGCAGAGGGCACTCGGAGCCCGGCCAGCCCGGGAACAGCGCGGGAAGCCCGTGATCCTGGGATGGGTGTTCAGAAAACCTTCATCCCAATACTCTCGGCTGCCGTAAGCAGGCTGAACTCAATTCTTTGTAATGTTTGCTACCTCCCGGCTCACTTCATCCCGGGGAGGATCCCCCTGAACGGGCAGTTCTGAGCACAGACCTGAGGCAAGAACTAACAGCATCTCACAGTAAAAAAAATGTGCTGTCACCAAGTGTTTTAAACCATGCAGAGGGGTTGGCTTGTGTTCACCTATTTGCTAGAAAAAACTGCCTTGTGTGTGTGTGTGTTTATGCCAGCTTTCCACCCCTAGAATCTCTCCATGTTCTAGTTACTGAATTTGTGCACTTTTGGCAATAAAATCGAGTTCCATCTACAGCCTTGAATCTCCCAATTCTCTCTTTATTCCAGATGCAGAGAGGGTGGTAATTGCAACCAACGCCTGAAGGGCTGAGATATTTTCTATTTTTGAGTGATGGAAAAACCCCTGATGACTCCTGAGCAGCCAATCACTGGTCCTGGGCATTCTCTCCACTTTCTTCCAACAGGGGCCAGAAAAATCCAGAGCCAAGCAGCAGGATCCTTTGGCTTCCTCCAGCACCTCAGCCTGAGATGCTGAATACTTTCTATGCTTCTCCCATCAACTGTCCTGCACATTCAGGGCAAAATGTTGTGTGAACTAAACCGGGTTTAGGAATGAGAAGGTGGGAAGCCCCCTTCCCCTGTACCAGTGTGCTGCGTGGCTGAAGCCCTGAGCAGTGGCTGATCCCCAGCAGGCAACACAGAGGTATTTGAAATCTGGGGGATATTTCCTATTAGATTTATTTAATAGTTTTGAGGTCAGTTAAATATGGAGTGACAAATTAATTCCAACTTAACTACTTCCCTCTCAGTCTTCCTGCCACTCATAACTCCCCTGTTGTCCTGTTAAATAAGTCCAGCTGGTGGGCTTGGGGTGTTTTGGCAGCTGCCATGGGTTTGTGTGCTGAAACCACTGCAGGGTCTGTTCCCCTCTGGCTGTTGGCTCTGCACATGCCCATGTGCCACCTTCCCAAGGAGAAGGAAGAGAGGGAAAAACTCATCTCCCTAGAACTGGAGGAGAAGCCTCTTGCAGTCATGGTTCACATGCACATGGTGGTTCATGAAGTGCTGCTCCACACAGTCCTGCTCAATGGTCCTTCCTACAACAGAATTTCTATTTGCCGGATTTTCCTTCGATTGTTTGCTTTTCCATAATGCAACACATGGCATTTCTTACATGTTATCACCCTTCCAATCATTAGCAAATTCCAAGGAGCAAATCTTCGGCAGGAACAAACCAGACCAGCCTTGTATCCTTCACAGAGCTGGAATCATTCCTTTTATTGAAACAACAACAAAACCAACACAGAAAGTGCATCTTTTCTGCACTTAAGTTAATTATTTGTGGTCTGGATGTGGCAATATAAGAGGAAATTAGCCTGGCCCTGGTTATTGGACATTATTAGCAGCACATGAGGTCCATCTTTTGTTTGTTGGGGCACACGCTGGGTTTTTTTAGCACTGACTTTCTTGGACAGACATGTTGTGGGTGGTTACATTAATATTTTGGCTTTCTGACTGTGCAGTCCATTCTCTGCCACACACTGGAGGCAAAGCGTTGCCGTTTCAGTTGACTGGACTTTGTACAGGCTTTTTCAAAGCTTTCTCCACAGATGCTTTAATGATTTTTGAGTTCCTGTCGGAGTTTTGTGCTGGGATAAATGTGAGAGGGCTTGTCCTCAGATGGTGCAGGCTGGCCTAGAGCCACTGACTGCGGGAGAACTAAGACATTTTGCTCAAGCAGAAGATCTGCTGCTCAAACTTCAAAAGGCCACCCACATGTACTTGCTGAGCTGGAGGTCCAAATTAGCAAAACCCAGAGTTTTTCCCATGGTTTTCATTGTGAGCCATAAAATGACCCATATTTATTAGAAATCCTAAAGAAATGTCTGAGCCACAATGCACAGGGAGCATGGTCAGGTTTGTGATGCAACAGAATATCGGGAAAAATTTCTTCTTCCTCTTCACTTCAATGAATGATGGTTCAATTGTCGAAAAGTTTCTAACTCCAAGTAGAAATCAGTGCTTCAGGGAGAACATTTTGGTTCCTTCTGCTTTTTGTAAAAAGAAGAGTTGTTAATAATCAAAAACCCAAGAGCATTATTTCCCAGAGAAGCTGTGTCTGCCCCATCCTTGGAAGTGTCCAAGGCCAGGTTGGAGACACCTGGGAGAGTGGAAGGTGTGCCTGGCCCTGGCAGGGGGTGGAAATAGATGACCTTTAAGGTCCTTTCCAACCCAAAACATTGTGTGATTTTATGACTCTATCCAGTGCCATTTGAGTTGACAGCCCTTCTGTCTGGATATACACGGAAAGCTGAGCAGACATCTCAAAACAATCCAAGAATTGAGTGTATGACACATGGTGTGGAAGAGGAGATGATGCTCCCGGGGTAAAAATAGTGCTGCAGTACTTTTTTAAGGTTAGTGACTTGCACTTTGCAGGAAGGAGTTATAAAAAGAAGTGCCCTGCATAAGTGCAAATCAGCCTTGAAATCATTTCAGCTATTACAAATTAAAGGATATTTGAGTGTGATTTTCCAGTGAATCACAGTAAATTTCTAGCTATGCCCTTCACATCTCCTTGCAGGTACTTTACAGGCAAGACAGTATTTATTTATTAGCAGTATTGTTGATTTTTAAGGATTAACATTCATTATCAAGATTATCATTTATTATCCTCTCTCAAAAATAAAATGTAAAATGTTCCCACATTGCTCCCATTCCTGGACTTCGGAGGGACATTTATCCAGTTCAAAGAGCAGTGGGAGATAAAGCCAGTGCCTGTTAGTGAGAGGAGATTGTGTTTCAGGGCTGTGCCACTTCTTTGCATCCCTGAGCAGCACAAAAAGCTACACCTGGGCCTTCAGAGACGCGCCTGGGACAAAGAGGCTGCTAATCCAGTCCAGCAATGCGTAGAGCAGGTGTTCCCCCTTCCTCTGGGCGCCTTCCCATTGAGCCAGACATTGCAAAGCTACCAGAGCCAAATCCAGGTTCCCTCAGACACCCCAGGCTGTGCTGCTGCCACTAGGTGTAGAGTGTCGTTGACTCTGTGACAAGAGAGGATGAAAGTGGAGCTTGTACAATCCTACAAAGTTTACCCCTTCAGGAAATCCAATATATATTATCCTGTTTGTCAACACGGTTCATTCGGAGAGAGCCCCGAGTCTGCGGCCAGCAATTAATGCCACTTAAAAGCTTTTCAGAGGGATAATTGCCTGTTGTTCTGCAGGCATCACTCTCATTCAGATGCTAATGGCTGTCAGGGGCAGTGGCCATTCCCACATTGGGGGCCAGGTATGCCCCGCTCCCCTCGGCTTGAGAAGATGCTTAATGGGTCTATTGTCCCTGAACAAGGGCAGTAGGGAAACCCCTCTGTCCCTGAGGAAGCCGTGGAAATAATCCTCATCAGTCTGTGTCACTTTGGCACAAAAGGCAATAGGGTGGACAAAAAAAGGAAGGAGGCATCCGGCACAAAGGGGGTGGAAGTCAAGGTGTCCCATGTTGGGGGACTTCCAAGAGGGCTGTGCCAGGCCTATGAGCAAGGAGTCACCACAGCGCTGTGAAAGCCCCGAGGGATTTTTGTAGCCATTCTCAGATTTCAGTTTTTCAGCAGATGGGGCTGGTAGTGCGTTTTTTGAGGTATAGTTACCTTTTCTTTGGAGGTCAGGTTTACAGGGACAGAGTAAACTGAGTCCTCAGCTCTCTAGGCAGGCCCCCACTGTGAAGCCCTTTATGTCCAGTAGGTTTATTCCTGGAAGATTCAGCATCAAATCTGTGTTCTTGGCTTTCTGCTGGGAATGGTCTTCTTGCATGATAAGATACCTCCTTTCTTCTTATCATAGAATCATTGAATGGTTTAGGTTGGAAGGAACTGTAAAGCTCATTTCATTCCCCCCCCTGCCATGGTCGGGGACACCTTCCACTATCCCAGGTTGCTCCAAGCCCTGTTCAACCTGGCCTTGGACACTTCCAGGGATGGGGCAGCCACAGCGGCTCTGGGCAATCTGTGACAGCACATCACCATCCCCACAGCCTCATTTTTCTTCTCACTTTATTTTGCCATTGAGGTTGGGCTGAAGCCATAATTTCCGAGGGAGACTGGAGTTCACATGGATATGTTAAAACCTGTCCTACTTCTTTTTGGGATTTCTAGGTGTCTGATCTTCCTAGATCCCATGCAGTAAGGTAGGCTTGCCCATGATGAAACCATGTTGGCTGGACATTGTCCCAAGGTTCTGTTCCTTTCCCTGGGTTAATCCTTCAACTTAATGAAACCCTGATTTGGAATCTCTGGGAGAACAACTCTGAGTGAGGACAGAAGACACTTTCTGGGAAGCACATGCTCCTCTTTACAAATCAGTAAGGAAGGGGAGAGGGTGCCTCCAAAGTCCCTTTATGAAGGTTTTGTTTTTGAAGCCCTGGGGAGAATGGGACTCCTCTCCCCAGCTGGACACCTCCTTTGGGGGCCCTGCTTGTGGAGCCCTCCCGAGGGATGCTCTCAAGCCCCCAGCCCCTTTGTGTTGCTTTTCCAGTTGGGTTTCACACGGGATTTTGGGGGGCCACAGAGCTCCCCTGGCCCAGGCAGCCCCATCCCACCCCTCAGCTGTGGGCCACTTCTGCGGTGGAGCCAACCCAAGAAAGGACTGAGCCACTTCCATGGAAACAAAAGCCTGTTTTCAAACAGTGAGAAGAGAAACTGTTTCTATCTTAGGCCTTTAATGACCTGAACTGTCCATCTTTTTGAGCAAAGCAACAATAAAAAGGCACTTTGCTGTGCTGTCGCAGCCGCCGCTCTCTAACTATGATTATTTTTTGCCACAAGAGCTTGGCATCCATCCTTTTTTATTATGCACATAAAAAAAAAAAGTTTCATTTGCCCCCTCCAGCAAACCTTGCTGCTCGGAATAGTCGGGCACGTTTGCAGCAGAGGTTCCTATTTTCCCTGGGAGAGGAGTCCTGTGCCCTGCGTATTTCAGTGTTGAATAAATAGTCCTTCATGTTGTATGCGGTGGCTCCGGGCACCCCGCTGAGATCATGTCCTTAATACAAACAATACCACACATTTATTCTAAGCTGACCGCGCTGACCCCCAAAAGTTTGTTCCCTCCGCTGGGACTCCTCGGCCTTTTCACTCGGCTGAATGGCCAGCACAAAGACCTTGTCCCATCTACAGTCCCTTCCTAAACAAAACTCGGGCAGGAAGGGGGAAGGAGCGGCGGGGGGAGCGGGGGAGAGGAAGAAATAGGCAAACCTTGACCCTTCCACCTAAAATAAAGTGGAAGAATTTGCATTTTAAACCTTAAGATGCTCGTCCCGGTCTGCCTGCCTCTCCTCCGGCCGGCGGTGTCACTCTCCTTTTGCAAACACCCTGAGAAGCTCCGGGTTTGCAGCGTCCCAGCGGAGCCGCTGTCCCGGCTCCGGGCAGCATCCCCTGCTGCGAAGAAAGGCTTCTCTCTGCTCCCCTTTGCATTCCTATTTTTCCATAGATTAGAAAAAGAGAGAAAGAGCTCTACTTAATAAGGAAATAGATGTTCTCCCCTCCTTTCCCTCAGTCCTGGTCGCTGCCGGTTTTGGGGAGGGCTGGGGCGCTCCTCTGGGTCTGTGACTGTTTCCCATGGCCCCAGCTCCTCTCCTGGAGGTCACTGCTTGCTGTGTCAGGGATGGATGGACAGCTGCTTGTGACAAATACCCTCTGCCATTTTGGTTTGCAGTCAGTGGTTTGCAGGCAAACACAGGAATTGGTGTTAATTTGCTGGGATCTCATGTGGGAAACAGCAAGTAATGAAGCAACTGCTTCATTACAGTTCCAATAGGCCTCCAGGGAAAGACTTGCTTTGGGAGCAAACTCTTGTTAGACGTGATGCAAGATGTGTTTGTCTGTCTATTGGACTCCTTTTCTGAAGGGTTCATTGCAGTTGGGAACCTGCCTGGCTACTGAAAAATTGTGAAGACTTTCCGCTGGAGTTGGAGATGTGCTCCCATCTCTCTGTTTTCTTGTCCCCAAACTGGGCTGTCTCAGAGGCAAGAACCTGCAGCTTCAGCAAAGTTGTACTGCCAGGTTGCTCCATAGTATTGAGGTGTTGATCTTCCAGTAAGGGCCTTGCTGTTTCCCCTCTTTTGCTTTTCTTGGCTGTACCACTGAAAGCAGTGTCTATAATGTCTCTGTCCCCACTGTGTAATGGCCCTATGGGAAAGGATTCTTGACTCCCTGAACCAGGGTCTCGGCCCCCCTGGTAGCTTTGGTGGGGTCCAGGCTCATTTCTTGATCATTTCTGACCTTTCACTTAGCTTAGAGTCATTTTACCATCTCTGCTATTTACAGTGGAGCATGAATTCCTTATTTCCTTTTTTTTTCCCCCCTAGAAAAGCAGCACAGTTGCAGTGCCTTGTGTGGATTTCCTAAACATGTGTTGGAGATTCCTCATATTTTGCTTTCCCTGTGCATGCACAAAGCACTTCTATTCCCTGGGACTGACTCTGCCCTGGATGGCAGGGTCAGGGCAGTCCCTTTTCAACCTTTTGGCACCTCTAAAGTGGCACCAATGGAGCATCACACAGTATTTAGCCAGTCTGGACCTCAACCTCCCCAGCTGTAAAGGGGGCATGGCTGTCCCTGCTCCCAGCAGGAATGTGAATCAGGGATATCTGCTGGGTGGTGGCAGAGCTCAGATGAGCTGAGGAGTTGTTCTGTATTGTGGAGGCAGTGGTGTGGGCATGTCTTTCCTTTGGGTTTTGCTGTAGTACAGCCCTGACCTATGACATGCCCCACTGCTGGAGGGTGAAGGTGAGATCATCCCTGTGGACTGCTAAGGGCTCTGGCTGAGGTCAGCTCCGTGCTGGAAGCTTTTGTCAGTGTAACAATATCACTGCATTGACCAGAGGTTTTGTCTAGAGCTGAAGCCTGGCCCAGGACACGGCTCTGGTTTTTACACACATTTATACCAGTAAAAGTAGTTTAGAGTGAAGAAGATACGGGCATTGCCCATAAGATGTCTCTATTGGAGTGTTTTGCTCATGCACAGACCCTACCTGGAACATTTTGAAGTCCAGTTGCAGTGACACCATGGTGGTGCCTCCAAACACAAACCAACCCACATCGAGGTAACCAGGACAGTGAGATGTGCACCCTGAACTCCTGCAGCAAAAGACATTTGGACCAGGTTCTCATGGCGCTGATCTGTGAAACTTTCCCCTTCTTGGCCTTTTCCATCCCCCTTCCGTCCTCCAAATTGTGAGTCCCTTTTTGCTGCCACATCACTGTGCAAATAAACATGTTTCTCACTTCTTTGCTGCTCTCCGGAGTCTTGCTGGTTTGTTCTTTACATGTACAAGGAAACTGCATGACCAATTCTGTCTGGAATCTGTTCTTTTATCTCCTTTTTTTTTATCCTGTGCTCTTTTCTTTTTTTCCCCCCCAGGCTCATTGAGAAATCAATACGTGGCTCAATAGGGCTTTGCTTAACCTGATTCTGGAAGTATTTCTTCCCCTCAAAACGTGAACCAACTTCTCAAATGGATTTTGCTAGTTTTATTTATTTCTGTTTAATATTATTCTCAGTGCTATGTCTCACCTTCTTGGATGATAAGTCCTGGGCAGGCAGCCCCTAATAGTGTTCTCCTGCAAGACAGGTACCATTGTACAACAGCTACATGGGTGAGGGAGGGGAGGAACCACCTGTTACTGATCCAATAACATTACAGTTTAATCCCTTTCCAAGAAATGCCATAGGTCCTGGAGACTCACAGAAATACTTCCTTCTTCCCTAAGAATCATCACGGTTAGACTTTGGTTGATTCATCCATGGTGCAGGAGACCAGGTGGGAAGACGAAGTTACTTCCCTCAACCAGACCTGTCTGGAGAGTGGAACTGTGCTAAAAAAATAGGGGTCCATATCTAAGGAAATTTCTTTCCCAACATCCAAAGAAATTTCTTTTCTCTCTGTTAAGTACTGGTCTGAAACCCTTTAGGGTCTCTGATTAACCCCGGGCTTAGAGGAAAAACCACCAAACCAGTGCGAAATCTTTAAAGTTCCTTTTCATGGCACATTGTCCCCATTGGCTTTTGGGTTTGTGTTGTGATCTGGAGTTGGAAGTCTAGAGTGAATTGACATCCTGCACAACAGAATTTCTGGAATTATTTATTTTATTTATTTTAGCTGTGATGTTATTTAGGTACATTTTAAAGAATTGAAGGGAAAGACTGAGAGAACAGAATCCCAAAAATCACAAGACATCTAGGATAAAACCAGGAAAAACGTGGACTCTGCATCCACTCAAGAGCACTCCAGCTGATATCCTGGTTTATTTAGACATAAACTAGGAGAGTTTGCTTTGTCAAACAAAGGTTTGTTAATATCAATTTTTACCCACCTTAATGTTCAGGTCTCTCTTGGTTTTTTACCCCTGATCCAGCTCCACTTTGTGCCCCAGTACACAGAGATTTCAGTATTTGAATAATGTGTTTTCATAGATTTGCAGCCCAAATCATTGCTTCTCATGTCATAGGCAGTAGCTGATGATGCTGATCCAGCAGCAGAAACCCAGTGTGCAGCAACATGAACCCATCTCAGTCAGTGTCCAAAGGCACAGGACTCTGGTGACTGGAGGTTTGTACCTTGACAGGTTTGTTGGAAAGGTTCTGTGTTCAGCCTTGTCTTCAAAACTGGGGAGCTTCTCTTCTTCCGTCACCTTCTCTGAGAATTACATCATGTGCCAGCAACAGGTTGCAAATGATCACATTTATCTCTTTTCTTTACTGTTCTTAATCATCCAGAACAGGCCAAACAAGGGCAGATGAACTTGGAAGGGATGGGTTGGGTGGAGGTTTGGGAATGCTGGGTACCAGAGCCAGGCCCTACCACACAGTACACCTGTCATGCTTTAAAGGTTGCAATCCCAGCCCAAGATGTCATGAAGTAAGGGATGTGTGGGTGACAGAGAGCCAGGAAAAGTGTCTGTATTTATGTCACATTGTCCACTCTCCTCTGTGTAAGGTCTGAAACCAAAGACAAAAAATCAGAATGCAAGACTTTTCGATTCTACCTGTAGCTCTTTGTGTTTCTCCCAATACAGGTATGTCTGGGAATAACAATGAACTCATGAGAACTTTATAACCAGGGTGAGGGAGGAAGAGGTCTCAGACAGGATGGGCTTGGCCAGGCTGTACCAAGTCCTCCCAGTTTGAGGACTGGGATTTGGAAAGGGAAGATCGGCCATCTAGGCTTAGTTATCCAACCCCTCCTTCTTTTTTTTCCACTCCCCCTGCCTCGCCTTTTTTTTTTCCCGGTTGTTTTGCAAGCCCTGAAAGGAACAGACTCAATGTTATTTTAACTTTAAATGGAAGGAGGGGGGAGGCGATGAGAGCAGAGGAGGAAAATCCATTTGCTGCAGTACTGTCAGCCCCTTAGTTTTCCTTCAAGTCTGACAGGCCCAGGATTAAAGGTTTGGTTACAATGGTCTGACAGTACACATTAACAGCCCTGAATGTCTTAACAACCCGGCTACTGGAGATGCATTCAGAAGAGTCTGTGAACTGGTTTTCCCCTTTAAAGCTCCTGCTAGACCATGTTGTCCAGTGAAATCTTTTGTGGTTAAAAATGTATAGACTTTTCTTTCTGATTCCTAAGCATATACATACACAAACCCAAAATTCTTTGCTGTCTTCCCTCAGGGTTTATGCCTAGTTCTCCTTTAACCATTCGACTTGAGAAAACTGCCCTGCTCTGACTGCACACAGTTTGTATCTCCCCTTTTTATTTTAGCTGGACTTCGCCTAAGCGTAAATGAGTAAAAGCTCACTTGTGTGGGTGGAGCCATGCAGATCTGTTCCAGATGAGGGGCTGGACACGCGAAATAAGGGGCTTTTTTTCTCTGAAAAAAAAAAGGGGGAAAAAAGTCTCTAATCAAACAGAATCCCTGTATTGATTTGCTACATTTGCATCATAAAATGGAATTCACCAACCATGGTGTTTGCATGGATCAGGAACTGATGGGCAGTGACTGTAATAACCATGGTGTGTTGCTATTCATAATGTGTAATAATTAAGTTTACACTGGAGTATTTCTAGTCATTGGCAGGACCAAGGGATGTGTTTCCACTCCCTCAGTCTCCAGGCAGCAAACCCCATCTGATTAAATCATTTCATTTGCAGGGCAGGGTAGGAGGAAGAGACCTGTTGATGAAGTCCAGCTAGAGTCCCTGGAAAGGGTTTGGGAGATTTAGTTAAACTGAACGCCTCCTGTCAGAGTGCATCCCAAATCCCTGCTTCTTGGTCTAAAACTCCCATCAGAACACTCACTGTGAGCTTGGATGGGAAAGTGTCACTGCTCTCAGACATCTCCCTGGGCTGGATCTGCGGGAGAAAGACCTGGATGTCCTAGTGGACAACAAGCTGTCCCTGAGGCAGTAGTGCCTGGGGGCCGGGAAAGCCAAGGGGATCCTGGGTTGCAGGAGGAAGAGCATTGGCAGTGGGTCAGAGAGTGTGTCCTGCCCCTTTGCTCTGCCCCAGAGAGTCACACCTGCAGGGCTGGGTCCAGTTCTGGGCTCCACAGGGCAGGAGGAACATGGAGCTCCTGGAGCAGGTCCAGTGGAAGCTGAGGAGATGCCGAAGGGATGGAGCATCTCTGTGCCCAGGAAAGGCTGAGGGAGCTGGGACTGTTCAGCTTCCAGACCAGTTTTTGAGAGGGGTCCCCATCCCTGCATGTCAGGGTGTGCAGGGACGGGACAGAGGATGGACCAGGCTCTGCTCTGGGGGCGCCCAGCAATGGGGCACAAGTTAATGCTCAGGAAGTTCCACCTGGACATGAAGAAGAACTTCTTCCATGTGCAGTGATCGAGCGCTGAACAGGCTGCCCAGGGAGACTGTGGAGTCTCCCTCAATGCAGATATTTGAGACCCATTTTGACACAATCCTGTGCCATGTGTTTGAGCAGGGAGGTGGGGCCATGTGTCCCACTGTGGGCCTTTCCAAGCTGAACCACCCTGTGATGCCGTGGAGGTTGCTGGTGCCTGACTGTGCTTAACATCAGCAAGTTTGGCCTGTGTCTCCTGTCTCTGTGTGACAGGGACCTTTATGCTTTAAAATCAGAAGGGCTTTGGATCAGTCTTTGTTGCTTTATTAAAACTGACAGGGTTGTGGCAGTTCTGTGGTGGTATTTATAGGGACTTTACACTGAAGGGATGGCCCTTTTTTCAGTCAAGGAGTGTGTGCAGTGTGGAAGGAGAAAACAGACCAAAGGTTCCTGGTCTGCAATGGATGGAAGGTTGCTGGACCTAAGGGACATCTGTGTGAACTGTTCTCAGGTCTTCTCCTGATATGAGTGAAAGAGGATGGGTGTGGAAACGAGCAGGGCCCCAGGGGAACAAGGTGGGGGTGTTGTGAAAGATAAATCCACCCCTGAGGGCATGGAGTGCCGGTATAGTGTGAGTGATTTCTGTTTCTGCAGAGAGGGGAGATAATCTGAGGGGAAACCTGATTAGAAGAGAGGAGCCGATCTATGAAAGGGGAGGGGGAAGGGGGGATAAATGAGAATTAATTTAGCACAAAATCAAGATGTCAAGAACAAAGTTAATCAGGAGACAAGGTTAATTAATGAATACATCCTTAAACCATCACAGCTACATCAACACCACCAGCATTAATCAAAGCACTAAGAGTACTGAAGAGGAGACACTGTGGAATTGTTCCTAACGCCACGTTAGGTGTCTGGGAAACAGGATATTGTTGGAACATGTGGGGAGAATTATAAGCCCTATATGTTAAAAGCACTCATTATGATTTGTTTTAGGAGTAGAAAGTGGGCAAAAAGGATGAGCTGGGAATAGCAGTATCTGTTTCTTAGGCACTGACAGCTTTAATCAAGTGATCAAACTGATGAGTTGATAAGGGCCAAGAAGGTACTATTGACCTGAGATCCATCTAGAACAGGGACAGCAGCCTTCACAAAGTAAAGAAGTGGTAAGTAATTAAAGTTGCTATTGTCAATATTGTGTCCTTTATTTGGGAAAAATCAGATGGTGTATCCCTGCTCTATGATGTGAATAATGAAAAGCTTACCATTGGAAGCACAGCAAAAGTATGGACAACCCATGGGAAGAAGGGAAATATGAATCTGATGGAGTTCTGAAGAACTCCTGCCTCGGTTAGTGGAGGGATATATAAATATATACTTTTTTCTCCCATTGCTATAAATTGTTAAGACCGGGGGGTTTACTGTGCTCTAGCTTTATCACAGCAATTGGTCTTGAGGCAGAATCAACGTGGGGTGGTCCCCTGACCTGGGCTGTTCAACAGGTCAAGCTAAAGCATCACAAAGGCCCTAAAATCTATGAATAAGTGCAATTCTTTAGGAGTCAGTGCCCTCATTTTATAGCAATCTGGTGAGGGGCCTTAACTGGGTGACAAGGTAATTTCCATACAGTTTAAGTACATCCTATCTGGAGTCTCAGGGCTAGAGGAGGTTTGACCCACAGTAATTCTGAGCAGCTCTGTAAGATTTGCAGACTGGCCTGACCTGGCCCGTTTGAGTCTGGTATCTTGTGTGCTGAACCAACAAATACAGATCCTTCAGGGAAGGGATCAAAAGAGTAAAAGTAACTCTTTCCTTAATGCATCCAGCAGTAACTCATGTGGGGAGGGTGGGAGGGGGTAGAAGGCAGGCTCTGACCACTGCAGGTGATCAGTTCCGAGGTGTGATTCCCTCTCCCGTGTGCGTATGCAGGCTACAAACATTTATTAATGGTAATAAAATATCCTGCCTGGTTTTTAAATCCAACCAACAATGTATGACTTGACCACCATAAAGTTTGTCTCAAAACCACCACAAAAGGTTTGAATTACTCCTGGTGGCAATAAAAGCATTCTTTGGACTAAGGCTTTGCTTTATTGTGAGCCTTTATTTTTCTCAGTTCCCCTTCCTAGCAGCAAGACATAAACAATGGGGGCCGAGTTGTCGTTCCCCCACCCCCTCACACCTCCATTAATAAGATCCAGGAACCAGCAAAATGAAGGAAACAGGAGTAAAATAGTCATGGAGGCAGCTGGTTGGTGATAAGCAAAGCTTTGCCTGGTGTTAAAGAAAGTGTTGCTTAGAAAGAGAGAGAGAGCCCTTCTCTTCTTTACAGCCCAGGGTTCCCCAGCCATGTAAAAATGTTCATATGAAGAAAAAAATTACATATATGCACACCTATTACATATTTTCTATGAAATAAGTATAACATATTTAACCAATATTTCAATATATTAAATATAGATATATTTCATGGATGAATACACGATCACTAACGTGCTGTTTATTCAGAGATGGTTCTTTTCAGTGTGAATTAAACTATATTAACTTATAGCCAGATTATTAACTTATAGGAAAAAGCATCTGCTCTGAAGTTGATTTCAGTTGACCGTGTCTGCCTTAAATGTTCTTCTCTAGCTAATTCAGAAGAACTTTTGTCTTTTGACATAAAACCCTTGGGAGCTGAGCAGTTTGATGTTAAGTGGCAGCTCTGTGCCAAACATCTCCGTGACTATAGATTGAATTCCTCCAATAAATCTACTTTACTACTGCCTGTAAAATCATTGGTCACTTTTTCACTGTCTTCCTTGAATGAAGATACCAGAAGTTCAGGTAAATAAGAGCATCTTAATTGGACTTGAAGTGCTGCTAGGGAAGGAAACACTGAGAAGGGCACAACACCCCTGGTGTGGGTGCACTGGTGCAAGTCATAGAATCACAGAATATCCTGAGTTGGAAGGGACCCATCAGAGTCATTGAGTCCAACTCCTGGCCCTGCACAAGACACTCCAGCAATTCCACCCTGTCCCTGCCAGCTTTGTCCAAATGCTCCTGGAGCTCTGGTAGTCTTGGGGCTGTGACCAAACCCTGGGGAGTGTTTTCAGTGCCCAACTACTCTCTGAGGGAAAAGCCTTTACCTGATATCCAATCTAAGCTCCCCCAATTCAGCTTCATGTTTCCTTGATTCCTGTCACTGGTTGTGAGAATTCATGGGGTGCTGCTGAGTTTGACTCATCTAGTGAGAGCCTTATGAAGCTCCATCACTTCTGCAGTACTTGTTCCTCTGGATCTCCTGGACAGGCTGACAGGCACTGCAAAGAGTGATCCTGGAGATTTCTGCAGTTCTTCCCATGGACTGATACGCAATTGTGGACACAAGAAAGGTGTGAAAACAACCTGGGAATTGTGGAGCCTGAACAGGGGGGAACGAAGGGGCTTTCAGGCCCTTTCCCTGGCTCAGACCACTTATGTCAGCTCTTCCAGTCTACCTGCATTATTGAGTCAGCATCACATTGGGAACTTCCAAAATGGAATGATGGGGCAGGCAGGACCACCACCTCATTATTTCTTTCTCCATGTACATCTCAGCAATGCTCAGACACAGGTTGGGCCATTGACAGCTGCTCCCACATTTCTCTGGTTTATCAGCACGGTGATTGAGTGGTGTGAAAAAGTCCTTTGGTTCACACTCTCTGCCTTTATCGATGGTCCATTTGTGCAAACAGCTGTGCAGGGCAGGGGAAGCAGGATCTGGACAAAGTGCACTCCCAGCTAGACACCAGTAACTTCTTGAGCTTCTCCAGATAATGCCCCAGAGGATGTGTCAGATTCGTGGTCCCTCTGCAGTGTGAGGCTTCTTCTTCCTCACCCAATGGAGATCTCAGCTCCAAGGAATCCATGTGAGGGAGGGGAGTTGTGGGATTTGCACCGCGGTGCGCTAGCTGGAATGAGTTATGGAAATCCTTAAATCCTCCTAAGAAGGGGCAGTTATAGCTGAACTGAAAATTAAACACTAAGCTGGTACAAGCCACCTCACCTATAAATCCATCCTGGTGCAATTTATTCCTGCACCACACTTACTACGTGAATGGGGATTTACAGCCGGTGAATTTTCACATCCCCTTTCCACCACCATCACCCGCAGGGCTTTACAGACTGCACCGTGCCAAGGGTGCACTTCCAAACTTTCTCTAGCCCAGGGACCAAAGCCCTGACAGGCATGAAAGGGGGAGAAGAAAACTGATTTAGCAAACATGGAGAGCCAGAGGCACGGAGACCCTTTCTGTGTGTGCTCAGAGTGTTTGGATAAAGGCATCTCCTAAAGGGGGAATTTGTTTGGTTTGGACTTCATTGAGTGAAAAGCTCTCAGCTCCACGAGTGCTTAGTTATTCTCTTGTCTAGTGGCTCCTCAACAGCAACCCCCCCTCCATAGGGAGGAGGCTTCCTATTTGTGAAAGTGGCCCTGCTTGTTGAAATTCTCTAGTGACTTAAATTTATTGGTTTTTCCTGAGGTCCAGCCATTTGAATTGCAAACAATGCCCCCAACCCCACCTCCTCCCCCTCTTCCTCAGGCAAAACAATGTGCAGAGCTGAAATAAAGCCAGGCAACACAGACCCTTGAAACGGAGTGCGATTTCTTTCCACATGAGCGGGAAGGTGGAAGTTTGCTGCCTTCTGGTCCCACTCATTGATGAAGAGGATTGCTTTGAAAGGGGAGGGAGGGATCTGCAGGAAGAAAGAGAGAAGGAGGCCAGCTCATGGATGATGGTCAGAGATCCTTTTTGCTTTATTTATTTATAACCTCTTCTGCTTAAAAGGCCGTCCTGGCAGGGGATTAGTGCTGGTGGATCCATGTGTTCCTCCTTCACTCTTCACCCCTCAGCATCCTGGGAAGGACACACAGGAGGGGATGTGAGCTGTGTGCTCCAAAATTATCCCATATCTGGGAAAAGGTGAGCTTTTGTCATACCCCTGAGAGTGAGTGAGCTGCTCAGGTCAGTCTGAGCTCAGTTACACGTGCAGAAAGCTAGGCACCTGCTGTGGGAGAGCTGGAACACTCGTTTGGATCTACCTAAGTGGGACATAGGATCACAGCAGCAAATGAACTGAAGTTGTCTCTGCCTGAATCAGTTTTAAGGCATGATTTGTCCTCTTATGTTGGCTCAGGGAGCTTCTCTGTTGGTTCACTCATTTGGACGATTTTTCCTTATTTATGCTGCTGGCAGGGAGGGAGGAGAAAGGGAGAGGTTGTCCTCCTGAGGTGCTCTGGTACTGCTGGTTAGTTAAAAGCTGCAGGGTAAATAATAGAAAAACCCCACACAGCTTGTGTTTCACTTACTCTTTTTAATTCAGAAGGGTCTTCCTGAAGTTTTGTCTCTGCCTGGCTCTGCTCTCTTGGAAAAGCACAGAAATCTTGTCTGCTGGAGCACATATTTGAGATTACCCATACAAACTTCTGGGTGCCTCCTCCATGCACTGCTTGGGTAGGGGAGGGTTGTGGCAGCAGCTACACAGGGGCAGATGGTAAAAAGAAGACAGGAAAAACTAGAGGAAACAGCCAGGACACTGTTCTGCCCTTCATCAAAAACATCCTGAAGGGAGCTGGCCAGTGAGCTCAGGGGATGTGGAGGGAATATTCATGTGAGAACAATGTGACCACTGCCCTTTTACCCAAGAAAAAGTCTGTATCCTGGGTGTCTCAGGTGCAGATGATGGATTTCCCAGGGCACTCCTCAGGTAGCAAAGCCTTTCTGTCCGGGCACCTTTGGTCAGAGAGGAATCTTCAACTGCATTTGATTTTGGGAGGCTGACTGGCAATTTGGCCACTGCTGGACTCCTGAAAGTGCAGAACAGCCCTTCCACAAAGGAAAACAAAAAAACAGGCTGTAGCCTGGGTGTCTCAGGTGCATGTGACGGACCTGCCAGGGCACTCCATGAGCAGCCTGACCTTTCTGTCCTGGCACCTTTTGCCTGGGAAGAATTTTTGTCCTTTTTCAATTTTGAGAGGGCAGGGCTCCTGAAAACTGAGGAAAATGCTTTTCCCTTAGGGAAGAAAGCCCACAGCCTTGATTGTCATGATCAGCTGATGGGCCCCCTGGGGCACTACATATGCAGCAAGACCCTTCTGTCCTGGGACCTTTTGCCTTGGAAAAATCTTTATCTGTATTCAGTTTTGAAGGCGCCCCCACAATTTCATGGTTGGGCTTCTGAGAGTAAACAAAACTAGTTTTCCCCAGAGAAAGAAGTGCTGTAGCCTCAGTGTCTCAGGTGCAGCTGATGTGCCCCACAGGGCACTCCATGGGAAGCAAGACCATTTTGTCCTGCAGTCTTTTGCCAAAGATCAATCTTCATCCATATTCAATTTTGGGAGGCAAAGTTGCAGTTTTGGCGTTGGGATCCTGAAGAATGAAAATGCTTTTCTCCCAGGAAAGAAAGCTCATAACCTTGGTCTCAGTTGGAGCTGATGATCCCCCAGGGGCACTCCACGGGCAGCAAGACCCTTTGCTTTGAAGGAATCTTTGTCCATATTGAATTTGGCTCTCCTTCACCAGAGCAATGTTCCCTCTGGTCTGTAGAGGCTTTGCTCAGCTCTCTGATTCCTTTACTCCTTTCCTCTCTGATATTCTAACAGTGAATACATTTGACCACATTCAACTTTACCTTTTATCAGAGGGTTTGCTGCTCTGAGACATCTTGATGGTCTTTATTCATCAAGTAACCTAAGCTGTGATCAGATGTATCAGCTGTCCCTTGGGTGAATTCCTCTTCATCTGCCGATGACACCTTCACTTCATGGACGACTGCAATTCCTGGGAAAGGCAGTTCTAGGCATTGCTTTGATCCACAAATCACAGATTCAGACCCTATTGTCTCCTCCAGGAAGGGAGGAAATGCAGAAGATTTCAGTGAGACAGGAGAGCAATGCTTTCAGCACATTGGGCTTTGCCTCTGTAGGTGACTGATGTGCTGCAGGGGGAAGCAAATGTCAAAACCCTGCTCATGCAGGGTGATGATTCCTCATAAATGCTGTCCAGTTTTATCTGTGAGTCAAAAATGGGGGCTACTGATATTTTTGAGAGGGTTTTTCTTGCAGGAATTCCATCCTTCCCAAGGCTGGAGGGGGCTGAGGATTTGAGGGCTCATTTGGTGTTGAGAGAAATGTAATTTATTGATTTTAATAATTTTTTTCTAATTAGTTCTTTGAGCAAGCTTCAGAAGTAGAAGTAGATTCACTTTCCTGTATAACCAGGATGGGTGAAAGATGCTTCAACCCACAAGTGTTGATCTGGATAAATGAGGGATTAAAGGGGTAAAGGCCTGGAGATCACATCGAAACATGCAGAGAGGTCTCAGAGATATCAGGGACTTTGTAATCCTGGAGGAGTAAGATTCAATAGAGAATGTAACAAACCAATATCTGCTTGACCAAACACATTCCTGGAGGTGACAAACACATGGAGACTAATACTTTTGGGGCTCCTGGACATCTGATGAGGGACATGTCAAGCCTCAAGGCTGATGGCATTTCCAGCTCACGAGGCTGCAGTTTCTCAGCTGCTTCTGTCAATGATATTTAATTTATTTTCCATTTTCATCTTGTCTATAGGTTAAAAATGTTCAGAAATACTCACGTGTCCTTTTCATAGTGGGAGATGAGGTCCCGCTCCCACTCCCAGCCCCAGGAGCTGTGGTGCCTTTCAGGAGCCTCTGCCCTTGTTCTGTCCTTCACCGGGGTTGTGTTCAGGCAAATCAAACTCCACCTTGAGTTCTCCGTGCTTGTTCTCCTCCACTGGATCTTGGGATGCCCAGCCATTGGATTCAGCACCTGTTTTCAAGTGCTCTGGCCTAGTTGCAATTGTGCTCAATACAAATCTCAACCCATGCTCCAGGAAGTGGCAGTTCTTTGAAGGGAATCTCCCTCTTTTAATTCAATTAATGTTGAAGCTAATTTCCACCCTAGGGCTGAGTCCCACTGCCTTTGAAGTCAGTAATAGTTTTGTGCTTCCCTTCAAGCAGAGCAGGTTGGAGCATGTCCCCCCCATCCAAAGGCTTTGCCAAGCGTTTCAAAGGGCTGTGTGCTTTTTGTGCCAAGGGAGCTGCATCCTGCTCCAGACCAAGGGGTAGGTTTCAGCAGGATGAGGCCAGGAGTCCTGGAGATCTGTCAGACAGGCCAGGTGGATGTTAGGGGATGAACTGCACTTGTTTTCAAAGTACATTCAGGATCTCCTTCGTAAAAGATATGAGTTATTGCTTTTAGCCACTTTGAGACTTGCAGTATTTGCAATGAAACACATATTTGCTCTCTTTGGGTTTGTTTACTACCACACATCTTCGGTGTGTCTTTAAAATATAATTTGGATCCTCCTGTCCTGGCTTGATTTAATAGAGTGAAAACTGCAATCGGCTGGAAACAAAGCTGGTTTTCCTCTTCAGCTCGAAGCATGAAGAGCCAAATTCTGAGATGTATTTGCTCACTACCAGGGTGATAACAGTGACACTGATTCCAGACAGCCAAAACCTGATTTTCCTCACCTAAACCCGGCACTTAACAGCGGTATGAAGAAAATTTAATTGTTTTCCCCCACCTTTGTTGCTGGTGACAAGCAGAGGCATCTCCAGGAGATGCTTAGACCTTAAGAGGATCCTTTATTTGACTGTGCAGGAGCCTTAATTGATTAAGGCTAAAATGATTAAGCTTCAGAGGAAGGCAGCATTGCTCCACATTATGACTTTTTATTATGCCTTAACAGCTGTATTGAGCAACTTTGGGCTTTGTAGAGACTTTGGAATAAAACTAATCGATGTCATAGAAATAAATGCAGGAATCTTTGATGTGTAGATGGAGCCGTAGGGGGATGACACACAACCCAATTACTGGCACAAACAGAACATATTACATATTTTGTTCTGCTTCAGCTATCTATTGAAAAATACTTCTCCTAAGGCCCTGATGTGATAAAAAAGTGCTGTTCTGCTAATTTTCACGTGTCCCTCACAAAGAAGGAAACTAAACTGCAGGTTTTGATCAAGGTTTAGCATACAAAGTTAATGCATAATTTGACATGAGAATCACAGAAACATTAAAGTGAGAAAAGACCTTCAGGTCCAGCCATTGACCCAGCACTGCCAGGTCTAGCACAAAACCATGAGAAGATTGAAGTTGTCAGTGTGAAATTCCACCAAAGTGAGTGAGATTTTACATCGCTGCTGATGCACTTCTCTTAGCCGAAGTTTTGCCCCTGAAAAGGGAAGCAGCACAATCCCCTGGTGTGTCTCTTCAGCTGATTTCCAAGCTCCACAAAGCTTATCAGCCTGAATTTCTGAGCTCTGCGCAGTGTGAGCTGCCGCTGCCTTCCCGTGATGTGATAGGAAACGATGGGTATGACACCGGGAAATGAATATGTAAATAGTTATATGATCCCCAAGGGATAATTGCTTTGTTGTAAAACAGTCTCACCAGGAAAGCATAGAAACATGACAAGTCTCATTGTGCTTTTGGGACAGATGAGCAGCCCCAGATAAATATCTGAAGTGTTTTGGATGTTGTTGGGATTGGATTTGGCGAGTGAACGTTGCACACTCTCTCACTGCCATTATTTGCTGTGACACTGCAGGGTTTCAGGCTGGCTCAGTAGCTAAGTGAGAGGTGATCATGGTTATCTGACTGGACAGGGAGCTCCCAGCCTTAGCCCCCAGCCACAGCCCAGGGTTAACAAGCTCCACGCTCCAGAGATAAACCCCATCCATAATCCTCCCGAGCCCACCACACTGTCTCCTGTTCAAAGTGCAAGGTCCCTTCTTGCTGGGATGACAAAGCAAGCCTGATAAAATGAGAACTGAGCCGTGCCTTTGCCCCAAAATTTAAAAGGAGTGGAGATCTAAGCTTTCCTTTGAGATCTGGGAAAAAAAAAAAAGAAGGCGGGGGGTGCGGATCTAACTGAGGTTGGTTGGTCAGTTTGTTTCATTTCTCTTTGATGCTCCTGGCCCCGGTGCCAGGGACACCTCCTGATCAAGCTGGGAAATTTGCTTACGAAAGGACTGAATAAAAATGAAGGAAGGGAGCAGCCTTTACAGGTGCAGATCTGGAGTTTAGGATAAACACCTACAAGTTTGGATTTCCTGCCTTCCACTTACCGTAACTGTCTAATCTGGCTACCCATTCACCTTTCCTTTCATCCCAGGATGTCTAGTCTGATCTAACTGCCTGTCCTTTCATCCCTGCTATCTTCCTCTTGATCTGTGTTTTTTAGAGCTCATTCATCACACCTTACAACTTCTAAAGCACCCACATAGGGCCACAAAGTTTCTCTTTACATTTTAGCCAAAGTGCTTGAAGGGATGGAAGGAAAAGCCTCTGCTGAGAAACCCGGGGAGAGGAGCTGTTACTTCTTGTTTGAATCACACCTGAAAGCGCCTCAGTGAAGGCACTGAACAGAGAAGCTGATTGTTCACATCCCTGAAGCTTTGATTCAAATCTTTGCCCACTGGAAACAGGCAGGTTCATTAATTATGTGCCTTTCCTGACAGCATTTTCCCTTGGATAGGCATGGGGGATGTAAGTACAGAGGGCACCAACGTGCTCCAGGTGGAAGGACAACGGAAGACACGGAGGCTCCAGGAGAGCCATTACATTCGCAGGGACATTTCTGGCCGGTCACTTTGTTTCCAGCCGGGCTGGAAGCTTACTTTCGATTTCTAAATTGGAATGGCAAGCATAGAGAACATCTAAACAGGAATAAAAACCTGAATATGGGACAAAAGTGCCTCTTTGAATATGAGACTGCTTTAGGGCTCTTTATCTCAAGGGCTGAAACTAGGAAGGTCAGGGTGGAAACGGGCAGTGGGGATGAGAGAGATGAATCATAAATCAGTAAATGGTGCTGTGAGTGTCACCATTGCCTGGCTTGAAAGAGGTGCACCAATTTCTTTAACAATTTCTAACTAGCAACCAGCTCCAGACAATGATTTAGGGACAAAATTAGCCTTACAGGGAACACCTCTTTTGGAAGGTCTCTCTCTCATTCTCCCTTGCTCATTCCTTCTGTTCTTTTATTTCTCTCCCCACCTCAAAAGGCGAGGTTGTTACTTGGGAGCCCTTTTGAGGGGAGAGAACCGTGGTGAGATTCTTGTGTTGGCATGGCTGATGTTAATGGGTAACACCGGGGCCAAAGGTCCTTTAAAGCTCCCACATCTGCAGCTTTGTACAGACCTCACCTCCGAAATGCCTCAAAGTGTGTAGCCAGGCAGGGCCTAATGTGTATTAGCAAGACAAAAGCCTGGGGAGGGGGGGAAAGGGGGATGAGTTTTAATTTACTGAAGATTTATTAGGCCTCATGAAATCTGCCTGAACCACCCACTTTCTATATCATCTGCCCATGTCTAAAGGGGGCAGCTTTGTTGTGGGGAGATGGTCGCTGTGAATAATCCTGCAACAAATCTCCCCAGTGTGAAAGGGACACGGACAGGAGCAGGATGTGGAGGAGGGTTCATGCTCTCTACACAGAGCCCAAAATCTGAAAATATGGAAATGCAGATATGCCATTCAAGCTCGATCCTGCCTTCCCTTGACTTCTGTTCGTGAGGTGTGTGTTCCCTTTGCTAAGCCTTGCTCAAGTACATGAGTGAGATATCAGGAGGGTAGAGAGAGGGAGGAGGGGATGCCAAGGATGTCACATGAGGTTTTGGAGCTGAAGGGATCTGTTTTGAAGGAGGGTTAGTGAGTCATTGTTCATCTAGAGGTGATACCCTTTTCCTTTCAAGCAGCTGCCATGTGTCTCCAAACCCAAGCTTTAAGTAAGGCTTTAGTGTGGCCAACAAAGCTTTAGAGAATGACCCATCTTGGATGTCTCCAGGCTGTAGCTTGGGCATGAATTTTGCAGTGCTAGGATTCCCTCAAAAGTCTCTAGGAAAAGGATTATTAATCATACCTGGCTCCTTTCCTTCCCATGTCCCAGTCTCAGTGTAGTAGATTTGATGATTTAATTTCTGCCATTTTCCTGCCCTGGAAAGAGCTCTGGAACTTCACTTTAACGTTCAGTGATGTGAAATGTCATCTCTCATGTGACTGAGAGATAGAGAGTTTGGGGAACAAACAGTTAAAGGAACCAGCTGATGGGTGATCACCAGGGCTCCAAGGTAGCCTTTGGGATAATGGGAGCAGGAACAAGAGTACATTAACTCTTCCGGCCATCACTTTTTAATGGTTTTCGTCTTTTAGACAAGATACAATTGAATTATTAGCTGTGGGAAGTGTTCCATTCTTCTGACAATTATTCCTGGTGTGTTTTTTGGGGGATAAACAAAAATACAAAAGAGAAGATTAGAGAGAAAGAAAGAAGTGAAGCTAAAAAATTATTTAATCTCAGGAAATGAGGCTTTCTCCCATATGTGGGACAATGAAGGCTGAGATCAGGCTGCCAGTGAAAATGTTTCTTAGTTCTGCAGCCTGACTGGAAGAGGTTGGTCCCTCTCAAAGGAAAAAGTAAAGTGTTTTTGTCACAAAACAAGAGAGGGGACAGTCCTGTTACTGACAAGGGGGAGAACAGGATGCCCTGAGAAATCTTCGTTTTATTCAGTTTATAGGATTGTACAGAGGGAGGACTGGACAGAAACCTATAGAAATAACACATGAGCACAACCCCCACATCCCAGGCATTCCCTATTCAGTGCTGGTAATTAGCCTGCATGGGAAGGCCATTGTAGGGTACAAAGGGCCCTGGTTCTCCCAGGCAGTGGCTGTGCCCTGGGCAGAAGCTCAGAGGATTTACATGGGATCCCCCTGGACATGAAGGTGGCCTGGGCAGGGACCATCCCTGAAATTTGGCTCTGTATGTTTCACTGGTGCGAGGGTGTCCCAGGGCAGACAGAAGATGTGGGGAGACATCAGGGAGAGATGGGAAACAAAACCTTCTGTGGTGAGAGGACACTGAGGGAGAAGGGAAGGAGAAGGGAGGTGGGCTGTCTGAAATCAGAAATCAGATGGGATGTTTTCTGTGGTTTCATCTTTGCTGATAAAAATCACACCAGTATCCATCTCTCTTTAAGCATTCATGGTTTCCTGCTGTGAAGGGATGCCCAGCAGCTCTTGCAGATGAAGGAATTAGAGTCCTCTCTGTCACTGCCCAAAGCCCTCCTTCCTTGCTCAGACACCTCCATGCTCCTGTTTCCTTACAGGCCTGGGGGGGGTGATGCCTTATCTCTCTGGATTTCATTCCTCCAAACCAGATGGAAACCTTTTCCCAGTGGAGAAATAAAGGAGAACCAGGAGCAAGAACTGTAAGTTGCACCTTTTGGTGACTTCAAGTAAAAGAACTTTATGGTACAAAATTACAATACATTTCTGGTACAAAATTATATTTCCTTTAGGATGGGGCACTGTGAGTGGACCCTGACCACCTGCAGAGACATGTGACATTTAGTACAAAGTAAAGAGCATCTGAAAATAGTGCATTTGTTGGAGGCATTGCAGGTGTTGGGCTGAAAGACTCAACATATATGTTTGGAATCACTCCTACAAATCCTCTTCTCAGCTGTACTTGGTGAAGTTATGTCTAATACTTCATTATATCCTTGTGATCCATGTCAGAACAAAAGTTGTGACCTCCCTCGTGCTCCTGCTTTTCTGTGTAAATGCCATTTGCCATGTGATCAGCTGTGGTGTCACAGCCAAGTGCCTCCCATTGAGGCTTTCCAAGCTGGCTCCCTGGGCACTGCATGGGCTCGTCAAAGGGTTAAGGTTTGTCCTATTGATATAAAAATGCCTTTGGACACTGCTATTCTTGGAAAACACTGCCTGAACCGCTGAACCCCTCTGGAGTTAGGAAGCTGCTCATCCACCCTCAGGAGGAAGGGCGAATGTTGAACAGAAAAGTTACAGTCCATGGGCAGGCTGAGCAAACATGGAAGTTTTGGAAAGTAGTCAAAGGAAGCTGAAAAGCCGTCTTAGATACGGAGCTGAGCATGAGTCACCCAGGGAAGTCAAAATAGACTGCTCAAGTACTTCACTTCAAAGCCTTCAACACCACCAACTCTTAAGCATCCCAGGAATGTCAGTGCCCTTCAAAGGAGGCAGGGAGGGATCGCTGTGTGTCCTGCATTCATCTCTGAGAGGAGCAGGTTTAACAAAGCCCTTTGCAGGATCTGCAGCGTGTGAGGCCGCTGGGTGTGGGACACTCCAGTGCAGTCCAGGCTCTATTGCCCAAGTCCTGAGCGAAATCCCATGCCCTGGATACCCCAGAGTCCTGCAGCTTGTGGGTCACTTCAGAGCTTCTAAATTGCGAATGAAGCGGCACTCACTGACTTCCCAGGCATCACGGTGAGATCAACATCCAACTCTTTCTTGAGACTGAGCAGATTCCTGCTGCTGGCAGCAGGTTTCAGCAGGTGTGATGGAGTAAGTTCTGCTCACTGTGGTTGCACCCCACCCCAAGCTGACCTTCCCAGGATGCTCCCGACCAGCACTGGTTGCCAGCAGTGGGTGATGTTCATGTCACAAGCAGGACTCAACATGCTGCCAAGTGCTGCTGGTTTCACCCAGAGAAAAGGATGAAAATCGATATTTGATTTTGTCAAGTGTTGCAAAAAAAAATCTGATGTGAAATGCTTCTTTTTAAAAAAATCACTGTTGTCTACAGGAATATTTAAATTTTCCTTAAAATTCTCAATCATTTTTATTAATTTATCAGGGAAGACCGAAGGGAGAACTCTCCTCCTACTGCCTTGGTAGACAGCTCTTAGAAGGGTCTGAAATCATCAACATCCTCCTGGGTGACCTGTTCACAAGCACCAAACTTCTTCTGCAGATCTTTTTCTTTGAACTGAATATTTACTCTGAAATAGTTTTTTCATAACATTGTAATCTCAACTCTACCTTGAATGAAAAAGTAAAACCTGAGCAGATCAAAGGACCACATTAAGTAGGAAATACTGTAACTTTTGTATTTATCTTCCCAGGGGGAGGACAACACAAATCCTGCCATTTCTGCCACTGATGGAGCTGGGACAGGTTTGTAAATGAATAGAACAGATTTAATAAAATCAAAGGGTTTAGGCAGAGCATAGAGGGACACAAAACAATGAAACAGAAACTGGAGATGGAGTTTGAAGTGTTAGAGGCTGAATGCAATTGCTTGAGTTGGAATCTGACCAGAGTCCTGGGGCTAACACCTCTCCCCCAAGGAAAGTGCTCTAGGAACTTTAATGTATCTAATGTTCAGGATTCTGTGTTTGTTTCTTGTCCAAGGATTGGATTTTAAAAATAAATGTTGATGTTGCTGAGGATTCTCACATGGAGGAGAACCTGTGGGCCGGCCAGAGATTTGGCCACGGTTAAATATAAAAATACCATCTAGGTGACTTTTGTGCCAAAGTCTGATTTTCCTAAGGGATTTAGATGCTTAGGCTCAGATCCAAACATATGCTTTGGGTCTGAGCTGGGACACAGGAGCTCAGACTAATATTACACCCATGTTCTTGGATCTGGGTGCTGAAGCCCAAATTTCAGTGTAAGTCTATGACATTTAAGCTGTTAAGTTACTGAGCACCCCTAAAAATATTACCTGGGCTTATGGGTAATATAGTTTCCAAGGAATTTAGCACTGGGAAGCAAGGTAAATCAGACAAACTCAGCTGTATTGGTAAGCCCAGGCTATGAATTTGCACCATACTTTTTCTAAGCTGCTTGTCCAGTTTAAAGCATTCCAGGCTGCCTTGGAAGGTGGTGGAGGTGGCCTTGGATCTCCCGAGGGAGGTGACAAAGTTGGATAAACTGAATTGCCAGGGTGAGATGGGTAACTCAAACAGGCATGTGCTAAAGATTTTCACCACATTGGAACCATGTGCATGACTCTAGCAGGACAGTGCCCTAAAATGACCTTAATGTCCCCTCTCTTCACTCATTAGTCTCAGTGTTCAGAAGACATCATGTGGTGCATCATGTCTTCTGCCTTGACATCCACACCAGTTTGTATAAAGCTGTTATTCCAAACATCCCTCCAGCTGCTTGAAGTCTAACCAGCCTTTTGAGGCTCTGCTGGGTGTGAAAGAATCCCCTGTGGAAGTGCATGGCAGGGCCAAGGCACACTGCATTTATATTGTGTCCATTCCAGGCTGGTGTGTCCACTCACTGAGGCAATGGGACTGAGGCAGCTGCCTTGGATATGGAGAATTCTTCCATGGTGAGACCTTGCTGTTGTTTCTAGTTGAGTCAGCACAATCAGTGGGTGCTGTGCTCAGTGGTGCTGCCTCACTGCCTGCCTGGGAGAGATTTACTGCCTCTGCCAAGGAGCCCAAACTCAAAAGCCTGTCATTGTTTTAATAGCACATTAAAGCAATGTAGGATGGTACTGTGTTAAGGCCTCTTGTGTCAGTGCCCTGGGCAACAATGCAGGAAAAGCTGAGACATCACAACCTGTGATGCCCTGGAACTGCACTTTTGAATGACCCATTAGTTATATCTCTGGGCACCACCAGGAGAAACCTATTTTAGGGTGAAACAAGCAATGCTCATCTTGCCTGACCTCTGGTCAGCTGTGAAATTGTTGCTAGATGATGGAATTTGGTGTGTACATCATGCTGGCACTAATAAAATTTGGTTTTCTTTTAGAATAATTTTAGGATTTGATTTAACTTTTCTCTAAAGTCCATGGGAGCTGCATGTGCTTGGCCCTTTCTAAACAGAACCCACTGCTTTTGTTCCTCAATATGAATTTAGATGCTTTCATTTACCTCCACAAATCTGCACATACAGGATGCTGAGTTAGATGCTACCATAGGAGAACAAGGTTAACAGCCCACTTTGCATTAAGATTAGGGCATTTGGTGTCAAGTGCTCCATCACTCCATGCAGCAGCACTTCCCAGTACTTCCATTAGCTGGGCAGAGAGGATGGGTCTCCAGCTCCACAGCCATAACTGGGATGGAGCCAGGCCGATGTGCAGCTCTGTTTCCCCTGCAAGAACAAGTTTGGGGTGGAAAGATCAGGGCTGACAGAAACTGAGTTGTGGTGCATCACTTGCTGAGCAGGTCCCCATCTGCAGACCCTCCTGGCAGGGGAATGGATGACACGGAATATATTGATGAGACACCCAGATCCCTCCTGGAGCTGTCACAGGCTGACAGGGGCTTTCCATGGAAGAGCTGCTGGATGCTGTGTTTGGATATGGATCTCTCTCTATGCACCGCATTCCTTGTACATTTTCTCAGTTGGCTTTCTGGGTCCGGGGAGATGTGCAAGGTGGAGAAATGTTCCCTGTGTTGAAATAGGAATTACACCTCTCCACACAAACGCTGTGAAGCTGGAGCCGTTCAGGGGTTCCCTGATTACTCCCAAATGCTGTGCTGAGGCACTGCAGTCGTTGGGAGCACTCGGCTGCAGCAGGCTCCTGCACTGCTCAGCTGCTCTGAGGTAGCCACGGGCTGGAGAGGGCTCTGAGCTCGGGGAAAAAACAGCCACCACCAACTGGGGCGCTTCCAAACAATCTGCAGGCACTGAGTAAAAGGAGTGCATTTGCTTTGATCTATCAGCTTTTATCATTTGTAAACATCTATTAATTGGCTGTGTCAGGCCCAGATCCTTATCATCTTCTGGTCTAATTTCCCCTGTTCGATACATTTCCTCTACTATAAAAATACCCATCACCCACCCCTGTCAGCACAGATTAAATCTAACGCTCTTTCTTTCAGCTCCTGTCCCCAGTGAGGCTGTAAAGCTGTCAGCTCCACACTTGACAAGAGCCAGGCCGCCCTCCTTCCCTTTGTCTCCTGAAGGAGGAAAATATTTAGGTGTCACAGTCTGGATGGCAGGAGTGAAGTCAACAAACCTCGACCCATTCATTGATCTGAGCCATGAGAGGAGAGAGGAGTTTCCACCAACAGCATCCGGGATATTCTCATTGGCCAAGACTGGGGCACATCTTTATCCATCCCTGCAGTCACCTCCCTGTATTCCCAAGGATTTCTATGTGCTGGCACTCAGCAAACTTGTCCCTTGGAGTCCTCAAGCTGCAGACATAGATGTGGCATCTAAATATCTTCCCAGACAGCAAGGTGCTGGTCCTCGGGTGAGAGGGTGAGAAAGGATGTGGTGTCAGGTCTCCTCAAAAGAGACGTGCCCAGTCCAGGTCTCCAAAGCACAGTTTAAGGGCCAAATATTTTCCAATCCTGTTGGCTGAGTGTTAACATCGTGTCCTGTCTCTGGGTTTATATAAAGCACAAAGGAGGTGGCTGCAGAGGGCATGTATGTGTATATTTGCAGTAAAATAAATGATGCAAGATCCCTGAAATTCTCTCAGTAGTTCTCTGCCCCAGTCCTGTAAGCCATGTCTGATCATCCCTGTGGGCAACTGTAAGGCTGAACGCTCTGCTTCCTGCTCAGTCAACAAAACATGCCTTTCCAAGGGGAACAAGTGGAAAAACTTCCCAACAAAGACAGAGCAGGGATGTGCATCAACTGTGGCACAGCAGGAAACAACTGGAGAAGAAAACAGCTCCTTGGGGCAGAATCTGATCGCAGTGGAAAGGAGCAGTCCTGGGAAACACAGCGTGGAAGCCTGAGGGTGCTGGGAGGTGCAGAGCTGCAGCAGCTCATCATCGGACAAACAGGAGACAGTGTGGTGTTGCCTCACCCTCTTGGGCTGCTGCTTCTGGGAGTCAATGCTCGGCCTTAAAGATTATCTCTCCTCCTGTCACCTCTTACAAAGTGTTTTTAAACCACACCAATGTCTGGTCTGAGAAGGCCAGGGTGGGTGAGCAGGGGCTGTGCCTGCCCAGGAGCAGAGATTCCTTGGCTTGCTGTTGAAGCAGTGATCCCACGCCTGAGTTACGGGCTCTCATCCCATGGCACTCACACACTGCTCATGGCACCTTCACCACTTACCTGAGCCCCAAGTGTCTGCCTTTGAGATGACAAGTGTTTCAGGATGGCCCTAAGAAGGACCCCAAGTGTGGCCGAGTAGAGCTGATGTAACTCCTGCCAAGGATTATTCCAGAGCTGCTCCTGCTGCTGTGACATCATGCCAAGAGGACTCACAATACATTTAATGTGCATGTTAGCACTCCATTAAATATTGACTATGCTTAAATAAATGATGCAGCCAACTTTCAAGGAAGAAAGTGCTTATTTTGTCAACACAAAATATCCCTCTGTGCCCTTATCCCCCTTAGTCGAACTGTGGCCAGAAAGTTCCCTGAATGAAGCCTTTGTGGCTGGTTCCATGTGACCTCACTGGTCCGAAGGAGACTCTGTTAGAGCTGAAAACTTGGTTTAGCCTTAAAAAGCAAACCTGAATGTGTCAGAATGGTGACTTCCTTTCAATGAAGCCTCCAAAGAAGAAATTTGTCAAAACCAACTCTTTCTCACAAGCTGCTTTGACATAAATGAATCTGCATGTTGACAGAGAGAAGCTTCAATGGAAAAATCCCAGAAGAACCTCAGACATTCCTGACTCTGCAGCACGATGTTGTGTGTGTCCTCCAGCTGTCACCATTGTCACACCATCTTAGTCTTCATGGGCTTTTTGAAGAGCATGGGCTAACTTGGGGGCTTAGCAAGTAAACTCACAGCAAAGGTGGATCAGAAGTCTGGATTCAGTCCCCCATAAACTTAGGAGCTGAAGTAAAAGGCAAAATAGCACACAGGTTCCCTCAACTGCCAGTGGGGAGGGACGAATCACACTCCTCCTCCCCAGAGTATGTAGGAAGGTTAAATTTATTTGACTGGATCAGGACAGAGCTTTTGTGTTTGCTGAGTTGAGAGACCATCCCCGTATTCATTGGACATTGGTTTGGATGTCCCTCAGGTGAGACTCCAGGCTGAGTCTGAGGTGTAGGAGAGGTTACACCACCTCTGCTGCCTTTCTTTTCCTTTTCTGCCTCACCATCAATTTCCTCAGGCTCCCTCTCACCACCTCTATCTACATTTGTTTTCACAGCACCTTACAAATAGCTGGTTTTAATAATGTATTATTGGAGGCTCTTTTATGTGCTTTTGGTGCATCAATTATTGAAGCCCAGTGCTGGTGTTCTCAGTTAATAATGGCTTTTTTGGTTTGTTTACTTCTGTGGGTCAAATGTTTCTTGGGAATGTTGTCACTCTGGCTGCTGCAGGACATGCAGTTCTTCCCAGCACTTCCACCAGTGACCTGAGTGCATCACCACCCCCACTGAGCTCACATGAGCTGGACAGGTTTTAATGTCCCCTGGAGTAATTCCAGCCACAACACAGAGATGTTCCCTCTGCAGGGCAGTGCTAAGAAGGGTCACATCTTCCAGAGAATCATCACATTGCCAGGGAGCAGCCACCTTCCTGAGAAAGGCTGGAGCTGGGGTTTGAACCAGGTTGTCCTCAGCTGCTACTGCACGAGCAAAATGACGCCTGAGCATCCTGCCAGCACCACTCGTGGCCACAGACAATTAAAATGTTAAAATCAATGTTGACAGAGAGAGATAAATGTGGTGATCAGCTCTGCTGTCTCTGAGCCAGGAGGAACTACAAGGACCTGCCAGCCCTGATGAACCTGCCTCCTGATTTCTTTTGAGGGCACTAATAGTTATCACTGGGCATTTTCCCCATGAATGTTTCCACTCTTTCAAAAAAGTTGCCTTGGTTTTTGTTTTGAAGAATATCAGGATGGAAAATGTGCATCTGTCTCAAATGGTTACTTGCATTTTGCAGAAGCCAATGCAATTTTCTGGTACCAGGGTGACTTGGGGAATTGTTGCCATTAGGATCATGGGATAATTCAGGTTGAAAGGGTTCTTAGGAAGAACCTGGCCCAACATCTGCTCAAAGCAGGGACAGCTCTGAGATCAGGCCAGATTACTGACAGCTTTATCCAGTCTAGACTTTAAAATCTCTGACGGTGGAGACTGAGCAGCCTCTGGTCAGGAGACATTGACTTTCTATCATTCCCAACTGGAGCCAAATTCTAACTGGCAACCTGGAAGTAAAGATTATTTATCTCATTAGCAATCTCTGGATCAGGCCCTCCTATAGAGAGAGATTATTTTAATTAAGTTTTATCTTATCTTGAGACTTCACCATGATTTAGACAACACCCTGAAGGCTCAGCAGCATCCTTGTAACTTCCAGAGCTGACACTAAGTCAATAGCTAAGGCGTTATAATTCTATTCATTGTGTCTATCTTTTACCTTTGCAACATTAAATAGGGAGAAACATAAACAGGTTCGTGCAGGTGGGTGAACAGGAACCCACTGGTGCTTCAGAGAAGGAACATGGTTACTGTGTCCAGCCCTGGGGCCCCCAAATTCAGAAAGACAGGGACTCGTTGGAGCAGGTCCAGAGGAAGATGAAGGTGTTCCAAGGGCTGGAGCCCCTCAGCTCTTGAGACAGGCTGAGAGAGCTGTGGGTGTTTACCTGGAGAAGAGAAGGCTCTGGGGAGAGCTTAAAGCCCTTTCCAGGGCCTAAAGGGGCTCTAAGAGAGCTGGAGAGGGACTTGGGACAAGAGCCTGGAGGGGCAGGACAAGAAGGAATGGCTTCCCACTGACTGAGGAAAGGGTTAGGTGGGATATTGGGGAGGAATTCCTCCCTGTGAGGGTAGTGAGGTCCTGGCAGAGGTTGTCCAGAGAAGCTATGGCTGTCCCATCCCTGGACCAGTGGATGGTGTCCCTGCTCGTGGCAGGGGGATGGAACTGGATGATCCTTAAGATCCCTTCTAACCCAAACCTTTCTGTGATTCTTTGATGCATGGCTGGTTTTAGCAGCAAAGCTGTTTTAAGGGTGTTACACAAGTGTGGGGTTTCCAGCAGGCCACTGGATGGATACAGGGCTAAAACAATCTGCAGAAGAGAAAAAGAGAAGAGAGTTATTTCTAACTTAGACCCATTTCTAATGCAGATCCCAAACTAGATGCTTTGCATAACCACAGGGTCACAAACCTGGGAGGTGAGTGTCCTGTGACAGGTTTGCTGCCAAAGCCAAGGCATCCAAAAAGTGCCACCTCAGCAAAAACCCCGTTATTGCCTGGGTGTGAGGAGCACATGGCAACACCAAGGTCAGAGTCCTACCACAGCCAAGACATATGTGAAGTTTTCCCTGTGGAGTTTTTCATGGATTGAAGTAAAAAATGTGAGCAAGTCCAGGATTTACTATAACTTGAGACCACCTGGGAAAGCCACGGTTGCCTGGGCTGTTCCCTTGGCCTCCCTGGAGAGGGCCTAAAGTGTTTGCTGACATGTTTGTGTCATTACCCAAACTGCCCTTGCAGTCCAAGCTGGGGAATCCTTTGCCTTTTCCCTCCTGTTGGCACCTTGTCTTGTCTCCTCAAGCCACTCTGGATGTTGGTGTTTCCCATCAACTTCCAGATAACTGTGTACTTCTGCTGGTCAAAATGAAAGCTGCGGGTCCAGCTGGGAGACAGGAAGGCAGGACTAGACTTTCTCTTTCACTTCTCTGGGTAACAAGTGTTTTTATGGCCCGTTCTTGTGTCAGAGTAGCAGCATCACCAAAGATGCTGAGATGGATTTACAGTGTCAGGAAGATGAACCTGACCCTCTGATTTGCAAGAGCAGAGCACTTTGAGGTGGTGACATGATGCAAAGACCCCCCACAGGACTGAATAGTCCACTGGATCAAGAGGCCATGTGATGGAGGCATTGCTCTGGGCTGAGCTGGTGTGTGATTTTAGATAAACCCCCTCTCTCACTTCTGCCCCGCCCTTGGTCCCCGGGAACATTTCTGGAGATAAATCTCTGGGAATGTATTTTACAGTGCAACTGCAGATTAAAAAGGAGTTGCTGTGCTTTGTAAGGTTGGCACTTGGTGCCTCAAGGCAAGCTCAGGGCAGGACTTTTGGGGCAGCTGTTGGTTGGTCTTACTCCTTTTCTCTCTGAAAGGTGGAAGAAGCACTAAAGACACACTGAATTCAGTCATCTGAATTCAACCATGCTTCCTTTACACTTCCTTCTCTTCAAAACATGGAAAGGAACTTGGGTCCAAATTTTTGCTTGCAATGCATTGGCAACCTGACTGACACCTTGACTTTTCCCCTGTATTATGTCTATTATTAGTGTTTTCCTCTCCTACACAGTCAGCAGTGCTCAGTTCCTAATGAGAAAGGCCGGGGAAGGCAGCTGAGGGTACCTCCCACTTCCTTTAATAAAGAGGTGTAAAAAAAAAAGAGGTAAAGAGCAGGGCTTGTGGAGCAACTTTGCTCCATTAGGCTGATCCACACTCCCTCATGGTCTCATTCTGCTGAGAATTAAAGAGAGGAACATCCCCATACTGTTAATCTGCCAACAACAAGTCAGGGAATCTGCTGTAGTTTACAGAGAGCACAGCACAGCCACAGCTGGACAGATGTCTGACTGCATGAGATACCTTATTTAAACACCAGTCTTGGCACCAGCCTCATGTTTTCCATTCTGGTGAGCACAGCAAGCCCTAAAAGTTACATGGAGCAGCTGATCATTTTATTGCTGACACATCATGCTTTGGCATTTGATGGCTGGGACTGTCAGCCAGCTGGAATAATAGTGGTTTGGGTTTGGTGGCTTTTTTGAGAGCATCTCCAAGTGACTTTGTCCCTGCATGAAAGGGAAGTGGTTTCTCCATTAAGTAAATGCGCCTAGTTTGGAGACACAGCATAGTGATGTAAATGGCTCCACAGCCCTGGGAGATGTGAAACTGGAAGAGAAAGAGGAGGGAAGCCAGGCTTAGCTCTTGAATTTTCCCTTCTGTTTTGCCCTGTGTCTTCAGGCTGCTTGTTCAACACTTCTGTGAAATGCAGGGATCCTTTCCTACATCTCCAGCATGACACGTGGAGAAGACCGTGATGTTCAAGCTGCTGCACACCGTTGTTACAGGACACATAAAGAGATTTTCTCCCGAGAGTTCCCTGAGAGTTGGTCTTGTTATTCCATGAAAAGGAGTGGAATGCTCTTTATTTAATCTGTCCATAAGACCCAGTTCTCACTTCCCTCTCTCTGCCTTCTTTACCCAATGCTGTGGCAGGTCCCAGCCTCTGGCTGCATCTCAGATAATCCCAGACACCAGAAATTATTAGTAATGGTCAGAATCTGCAGCACTTTGAAAGACAATAAAGCAGAGGAGGGTGAGAGCCCTGAAAGCTTTCTGCTCCTTGTGGGTGACCTGACACTAGTGGGCTTCTCCATGTCATGCCAGAACAGAAATTCAGAACTAGAAATTTCCCTACTAAAGAGTTTGAAGAGGTGTGGGCAGTTTTGGTGGAGGCCATCCTCCTGCTAAACAAACTGTGTCAGGGTGGAAGTGGGAAATGTAGTTAAAGAACCCCCACAGCTTTTACTTTTATCTCACTTTCCCCTGCTGTGGATTCCCACAGCTGCTGGCTAGTTCCATCCTCCTGTCCCCCTCCTCCATCCTGACCTGCTCTGCCGTGGGACCCAGACCCAGATCTCCACCTTTCTGTTCGTCTTTCTAAATTGCAAACCCCTTTCTAAATCCAGGAGAGTGAGGGATGTTTTTGGACATGGATTCTCCATGGCTAACCCATGACCTCAGCCTCAGGCCATGCCAGGAGAGCCCTGAGCATCACTCCAGTTCCAGTCCTGTCTCATCCCCCTCAGTGCCACAGAAAACTCTGCAGGTTTCGGGTCAGTTCCTGTGTGCTGGTCACTCCTGAGTAGCTAAATAGCTCCATTAATTGTGCATATGACTAAGAGATTGATGGATGAGAAAGAACAACTCTCCCCCCACTCCAATTAGTACTTCATCAAACACAGGCCCTTCCCCTCAGGATACTGAAATGGGCTGGGGAGGAGGGGGCTCTCTGCATACCTCTTGGACAGGGGGGTAATGGAGTGAGATTATCAGTCAATATTTAAATACAGACAAGGTCTAAGCTCTTGCTGCATTGCCAGTTGGTCTATTGTGGCAATGACGCTCCGTGCCCCGGATCCCTCATTTTTTATCATGCTACATTACCCACAGGGCTTTCGCATTCCCACACCACTTGACCTTTTGACTCTGTTATCTCCAGCTTGGAACAAACAAGAAACATTTTATTCCCACCAGCAAACTGTCATTCACATCAACAGCTTCTGCTTCGAGTCCTCGATTCCTTTTCCTCCAACCTCTTCCCCACTGGGAGCTCTGACTTCCCGAGGTGGAAAATACAGAATAAATCCACTTTCGGACCACTTACTCTTTCTTAAAGTGGCAGGGAAGATTTATGGCAATTTTTTGCCCTGTCCATCCACAATGATTTATTCTTTTCTTTTCCTGGGTGTCTTTCAACGAGTCATCAAGAGAAACAGAAGAGTCTGGCTGAACAAATCACCTGGTAACAGCCAGATCAGTCAGGGGTGATAATTGCAATTAAGGTAGGTCTTAACCTTGTGCTGCTCTAGTGCCTTTCTGCACAGCGAAGCTGTGGTTGGAGATGCCAACCTTTACTTGAGCAATAAAGCAAGTTTTTTGGTACAAGTTTCTTTAATATCCAGTGTAATTCTGTGATTTACTGGCTCATCTCTGATTTTAGTAAAAAACTGGGCACCTTAAGCATGTCAAGAAATCCTACAGGTAGATTAGATTTGAGTCTTGCAATGAGGGCTTTGGAGAGATGTCAGTTAATGTGATTGATGCTGAATTAGCAGTAGCTGAGCTTTGCAAGGGTACAAAGAGCTGTATTTTAGGGTCAGGTGTTAAGTTGTTGTGGACAATCCATAAAGTTACCCCTGCAAACAGATCAGTGGTGCCATTCCTGGACTGGAGGCCATTGCTAGGATAAGGCTCTGGACAGCAGCATCTATCTCCTTCAAGCCTTTGTTTTTTCACCTCTTGGTACAAAGTAGAGTGTAACTGTCCCTCCATTTATGGCTTTGCTGTCAGAGGGGTGATACCAGTAACATGACATGGGCTGTGCAGGGAGGAATTTCCTTTATCTTCAGTCAGCTGCAACAAAACTCTGCTCCAATCTGTCCTGTGATGGAGGACCACAGTCCTCTGCCCTCAGAGGGAACCTTCCCAAGTGCCCCTACAGAGAAGCCTTTCAAGGGCAGGGATCCTGTGCCATTCTGAGCTCTCCAACACTCACCCTCTATGCCCTTAAGCAAACTGCTGAATTTCGAAGCCATTTCCCCTCTTTGCTTAGTTTGGGATGAAATTAGCCCAGACCCTTGAGTTATTTGAGGGAAATAACTTACACCTTCCTGGTATCTGCGTGCGTGGTTTTGATGTCCCTTGGACACTGGCTGGAAAGGCATGGAACTGACTGAGATGGGGTGGGATGGCTGAGCAGAGCAGGTAGAGATCTCTGTAATGTCTCTCCCTCCACCTGTCACTGTGACACACCTCTGCACCTGCCCATTTATTCCTGGGGAGGATGACATTCCATGCTCTCACCATAGGAACAGAAACCCTTTTCCCAGGTGTCCGTGAGGAGCACGGCTGCTGAGGCAAAGGGAACTGCATCGATGCCTGCAGATAAATGACTGCATCCATTGTAAGGACTTGGTAAAGCCCCCATTGAAATAAATGGCAAAACTCCCAGAGATTTCAAAGGGATCAGTCCTGAATGTTTGTAATTCTCTCCTAGACTTATCATATATCCTCAGCACTGTGTGCTATTTCCATAACAAGAGGTATGGCATTCCCTTACTTCCATGTTTGTTAAGCAACAAAGAGAGATTTCAACGCTTGTAGCCTTCCCAAATTTGTCAGGCACCGAGCAGTCTCCCCCTGGCTCCATGTGAGCTGTTCCCAAGCACAGCCCCTCGTTAGCTCCTGACGGGATGTTGTTCAGATGCCATGAATATGCATCAGGGCTACGGTTGGGGTTTTGTTGGCATCAACAGTGACTTTGTCATTTAATAGTCTCCAGGGCTGTTTTAATCAACATGCACATTTCGCGTGTCAGCTTATTTCACTTCACTGGTTATTATTTTATTTACAAATATTCTGGCAATTGGTTGGACTTATTCCATCCCATGCGCCTGTAACTTTCTCCTCTCTGCTCCACACTTTTCCCAAGCCAGGATCTGTGGTTTCCCTTTGCTTTGTCGTGGGGAGGGATCAGATTTACCCTCTACCAAGCTTTGCTTCGCCTCGTTCCCCATTTCAAAACGTTGATCAGACTGGGAGGGGGAAGGAAGGAGCTCAAATGAGATTTACAGCAGCATGTGGAGTCTTAGGCACCGGGGTTCAAATGGTCTAGACAGATAGGCAGGAGTGCCAAGGCCACCGGGGATGTGCCTCAGCTTTCCAGCAGGAGCTCTGAGCCTATCTCAGTGCTGCAGGATTTATTGGATCTGGTCAGGGGAGGACAGGAATTAGCACAGTGCTGTGTAGGCTAACGGGATACGCCAAGGGAGCTCCTGGGGAGATGCTCCTAAGGGATCTCTCCTGGGAGAGATGTCTGCAGGTGAAGCTCAAAGGAGAAAGGATTGATGAGATGTAGGTCAGGAGAGGTGGACAACACAAGCTGGGGAGGAGAAGCTGGGAGCTGAGCTGCCAACGCTCAGAGGATCCAGCCAAGAGGGCAGGCGGGCCTGTGTGTGTGTGTGTAAGTGGGAGGAAGATGAATTTTGCAATGATAATTTGGACAGGGTAAAGTGGAGAGTGGGGACAAGCGCCTACAACGCCTCAAATACACACTCATCCCTCTGCATAAACACCCCTGTCACGTCCAGCACTTCACTGCACGCTTGGGGGGTGGGAGCACAGATCTTTTCCGGTCCTAGAGAGCACTTTTCCTCCAACCACTCACCAGAGTCGGTGTTTTAAAGGAAAGGTGCCTGCCAGGAATTGAAAAATAAGTATTCAATCCGTGCTCATGTGCCTTGGCACATTTCCCATCACAACTGCCAAGATGTCCAAACCTGAAACGAGCAGCACAGCATCTTTAATAATTCACTGACGGATGCTTTTAAAAAATGTGTGGTTTATATTCATGCCAGCACTGACCCTCCCTCCCCTCTTCTCCATCTCCCTTTCCTCTCCTTTTCTTGCAGGTGGTCTATTTAATTTCAATTTCAAGCTGTTGCCTCTTGCTTTAGTTCAGCAAAATGACGTGTCTTGACCTATTCATTTCGTGTTTCTAAAATCTTTTACATTTCCTGCCTCCTCCACTCCCCACTCCCCCCTCCCCACTTGAAAAGAAAAAAACCAATTCCAAGTCCCAAAATGAAGAATTTCCCCGCATCTGTAGAAAATCTGGCCTCACTTATACCTGTAAAAACAGTTGTTTCCCTTTCAGGAAATGACCTGCTTCAGCACCTGAATTTCGTTTTGAGCTTTTTTTTTTAATCTTGGTGAGATTTTGATAAATCTCTGCCTGATTTCAGGAAGAAATGTGCAAACTCCACGAGGGTTATGTTGGCCCTTTAGCCTCCCACAGCAGAGGAATTCACTTTTCCCTAGGTCTTCCCAGTTGACTCCAGCTGAGACAAGGGCTTCTTGGTCAGCAAAAACCTGAGAGGATCCAGTCCCTGTCCTCAGGATCTTGCAGGAGAGCAGACCAGCCTGACACAGGATATTTTATCATTTTGAGGAGAAGCACTGGAGTAGAAACCAGTCTCATGCCTTCATCTCTCCAACTTCATCCCCTGGATCAAGAATCTGGTTGAGGATTTATCTCCCCGAAGTTTGGATGGCCCTTTGTCAGAGGTGATTTTAGACACATTGCACCTCAGTGTTTATTGTGGAGGGTTGAGTTAGGGGCTCAACCCAGGTCTCCATCCTGAAGGGGGAAGCCAAGATTCTTCTGCCTGGTGGGCATGGTGTGGATGTCCTGGAGATGACACTGAGGAACAACACTTGCTGTCCTTTGGAAAATGAAGGTCTCTCCTTGGAGGAAAAGACACAGGTGGGAACACTGACCTCTCTCCCACGGGTGGGACATGGCCTGGGTCCATGTACCTGACAACAGGAGGGTTTGTCCCCTCAGTAGGGATGAAAAACAGTAGGACAGGTTCTGGTATAATGGAGAGATGATGCCAAATTCTCAGTAATCAAAACTGAAACAGAGCTGTATGTGTGGACTAAATCATGGGATGAACCAGTTTCCTTTCCTGCTCCAGTTTGAAGATGTTGCTCTTCATGTTTTCTATCTACACATGCACGTGTTTGTGTGTCTACCTGAACATACACAGATTTTCAACTTAAGCTCACTTTTTTAACAAAAAATGGAATTATTTGATATAAAAAAATAGAGCAATTCACCCTCACAGATACCATGTGTCATCTGTCACCTCACCTTCAAACCCAGCCCCACAAAGCTCAGCCCTTGGGCTGCACAGACCTTGTTCTTTGCCACTCAGACCACACAGCTCTGGCAAAGTGTGCCCTGGGGAGGGGGCAGGAGGTGTTGAAGCCCGTCTATAAGTAGGGTTAAAGTTGCTGCAGAGTCTCTGTGGTCTGTGGTGGCTGTGTTAGCAGTGGTTCCGGGGGCTTGGGGCTGTTAGGGAGCTTAACTTTTCATTTCCTGTGTGGTTTCATATTGGGTATGGTATGCAAAATCAGGTTTAATTGATGCACAAAGCAAGGTTTTATGTATGTGCTGGACTTCCAGAAATAACTGGTGGCAACATAGACACATCAGCAACAGCTTTTCAAAGTCTCCAGGGAGCCTGGCTGCCAGAGCAGAGATGTGTTTATGTTTAGTGTTCAGAAACCTTTTAGGTTTCCCTGGACCCCAAAGGAAGAAACACCTAAGACTGATAATTTGATTAAAACTCAAATCTTCCTAGTCAGGACACTCTTGTGTTCTGAAAGAATAAAATTTACAAGGCTGAAAAGGCAAAGCAAGTGCTGCTGTAGGTGCTGAGGCTTATGGGGTACCAGAAAGATGTTCCAGGAGTGACTTCTGCTGGCTCCCTCCCTTCTCTCCATCATCCCCCGTGTTTATGAGGTGCTCAGGTCCGTGATGTTCTGCTCCATGACAGGGCTCTGTGAGTCCTTCTCCTGACTGCCAATTTTTCTCCAGCTTTTTAGCCATGTTAATAAATAGGGGTGTTTGAAACTCATGGCAGTGTGAGAACAGTGGAGCAGCGCCAGCAAAATTATTTCTTTGAAAAGGAGATATTTTGCTTTTCTGGCATGTGTTCCCTGTATGGCTCAAAAGGGCTTTTGAGCCAGGATGCAAATTGTCACAGAAAGGGGCAGAGAGCAGGAGAGACACAGAGTGAAACAGAATGTGATTCCACTGAAGTGGGGAAGAGAAGGATCGGGGATGATGAGCATCTTCTTGGCTGCTAAAGACAGAGGGAAGCAGGAGGGAGTTTCTTCCTTTCTTCTCTGGCTGTGAAGGGGAAAATCTAAACTGAAAACCCATTCCATCCCCGTCACTGTATGCTACAGGATGAACTTGGGACTCCATAATTGCATCTATAATAACTTTTATCTGTAAATTAAATGGGACAAGGCTCATTCTGTGTCTTGCAGTATCCTGGCACAGCTCAGCTCACTTCATGCAGCTGCCTGTAGGCAATCCCTGGCACCTGCTGATCCCCATCTCATGCCTGGACAAGGCTCTGGAGTTCCTTTCTTGGCATGGGCCCACATACAAGTAAGTGCACACATATGCAGTGGCACAGGGAGGACCATCATGGGTCACTGGCCCTGTTTATGTTCTTAGTAGGGATGTAACCATGAAGACCAAGATCATCATGGCCTTCCCCTCAACTAAGGGTAGACACCAGACACCATTGCTCCAGTTTTATGGATGGTGGAAAGCAGAGGAGGTCTGGTTAATGTATGCAGGACAAGAAATTCAAACCTTCATTAGGAAATAGAGAGCTTTCTGCTCAAAACCTGCTTCGGCATCCATGACTTTGGTCAAAAACATACATTAGGTTCCCCCTAGGGCTGGGATGGTAAGTCTGTCAGATGAGTAAGAAAGGGAGGTTTTCATAAGGCAGATGAGGTGCCTGGAAATCAACAGAACAGGCATGTCCTTTAGGTGCTCCATTTGTCCAGATCATGAGCAGGTCCCTCCGATGCATTTCAGTCACATCTGCAAGTGAAGCAGGGAGGGATGGTTTGCTTTAAGTTTGGTGTTTGAGTCAAGCTGAGATGAGCAGCACATGGTGATCCCCTTGTACTGAGTTATGACTCCAAGGTCCATCAGTGGAAAGCAAGGGAAGGACAGTGATGGCAGCATGGGAGCTCTCCAGGTTGGGCCAAGGTCTTCCAAAGTAGGATGATGCCAGGAGCAGTGAAGGCTTCCTCCAGGCAGGTCTCTGTGTGTTGGCACAATATGGATGGTCCTGACCATGAGAGCTTTAGCTGCAACTTGAAGTTGAGTTGGAGTCCCCATCCCTGGAGGTGTTCAAGGAATGACTGGATGTGGCACTCAGTGCTCTGGGTTGGGTGACAAGATGGGGATCAGTCACAGACTGGACTTGATGGTCTTGGAAGTTTTTTCCAACCTCAATGATTCCAGGCATGGAAAAGGACTTGATTGAATTGTGCTAGTGTTTTTCCAGAATAATGCATCTCCTAGAAGCAGGGATGATTTTTAATGCATTTATTGGGCATTGTGAAAACAAACCCAAGCTTGTGCTTTATCCTCTGAAACTCCTTCTTTCTTCATGATTACCAAATAGTGTAAAATCCTCAGGAATCCCATTAAAATAAAAAGTATGGATTTTATTTCTGTAGTGTGGCAAGTTGAATGGATCTACATAGAGCTCAGTATTTGTGTCATAATTCTCAATATTTCCCCTCAAGTCATCCCTCCTTCCCCCACAGAACCTGGGGACTTGATCTTTTTATTCATTAGCCTTAAACCAGGCTGTGGCAAAGCCAAGTATGGTAAGATTGCACACATGTGCTCCACGGCTACTTTTGCAGATAGCTTGACTTACAGTAGACATAACATCTTAATTAAGGTCTATTCTCACTGCATTTCCCTCCACCTGCCAGACAAGAATCACCATGAAGCCTGCGGGATTTTGCTCTCTGTCAAGCAGAGGGTCCTGCTATAAACAAGCTTTTGAGAAGTCCTTGCTCAGTGTGACTCACAGACTTAAGGAAGTGTTGTCTAGACAAGACCCCGGGTTTTCAAGCCACAGCTATGAGTGGGAGAAGTGAGAGAAGCCAAGTGGTGTCAGCAGGAGGGATGGGCTGCAAGGCTATGTGGTGTCTGGAAGTGTTGGATTGCCCTGGTGCTCCCATGGCATTTCCTTCAAGAGGAAAACTCACACTCTTCTGGGAGGTAACACATCCTGGGACGTGCTGGGTGATAACAAGGACTCAGGCTCTCAGTCTGTGAGGTTCACTGAGCAGCTGGAGTGGGTGGTGGTGGGGTTTGATCCACTCGGGGTGGTACCTCAGCCCTTCATGTAATCCAGCCCTGTCTTGCCTATTCCCAGACATGCTCTGAGCAGCACCATCACTGCCTGTAGATGTGTTTGCTTTGGCACAATGGTACAAGGCAACCTGAGCTTTCAGTTGTGCCCAGAAGCCCATTTAAAATTGCTGCAAGTATGAGTGGGGTTATTACTTTGTATAGAAAATATCTTTTTAGCAATCGTTAAAGAAACCTCCAAACTCTATCAGAGACAGTAAATTGAGTTTTACACAATCTCAACTTCTGGCTTCAGAGTAGGGTTCAATGAAGGAGAGAATATCAGTATTTGGATGGCAAAGGGTAAGAAAAGCTCAGGTCTAATTAATTTATGAAATTGCTGGCTCTCAGTGGAGAAGGGCCATGGCTCTTTCTACCCAAGGAAGTGATTAACAAAGGGAACAGCTGAACTGGGACAGAAAATAGCTCAGCATTTGTGAGGGATGGGCTAAACAATTCCTGCTTGGCAAAAACCTCAAGATTAGGCTGCCTTGGGACGACTTACACCATTCCTCATTCAGCAGCACAGATTTGTTGATGTTCAGAGGTGATGAAATATCAGATTAAAGGATCATGAAGTTGAGTCTGTGTTGATAATTCAGATTTGGACCACATGTTCAGCACCTTTTGAATTGCAGATAGCTTTTCAGATGAGCCTGGACAAAGGGAGATCTTCCTTTCTGGTGTGCACAGTGTGAAAAAATCAAAAATAAATATCAAAGCTTTGAAGTCCCAGCTGTAGTTTCCTGTTTCTAAATTGCCCAGTTTGGGTAGAAGGCTGGGTTTTCTTTCATAAACTCCCAATTGTAGTCAAATGAATGGAATTCTGAGATTTTACTTGGCTGAGTTTCCAAGCCAAGTCAACTACTTTGTTCTGGAGAGCTGGAAAACTACTCGATGGAGCTCAGAATTGCCTTCTAAGTGTCTTCTCACTGCAGAGAATCCTTTTTCCTTCTGTGTAGGAACAGACAGATGTATTTCTGAGTTAGTAAAAAAATCATTTGAAACTTAGGCATAGAAAAAAAGAAGTCTATAAAGCAATCATATCTCCTGAGCCAAGGATGTTTTTGCTGCCAAGTGCTTGCTACTTTGAAAATATTTGAAGTTTTCAGGGCGAGATCCACTAGGATATCTTTCAAAATGAATGATTTTGTGCTATAGGAATATTGTAAAGGAGTACATGGCATGGAGAAGTAATTACACATCTTCAAATGAGTCTCTAACTATTTCAAGGTTACAGAAAAATCTAACTTTATTCAGATTTATATACTTGTGAAATTCCTCTAACTTCAATTATTTTGTATATTCCTCTTAAAAGGGAATATATTGTCCCTCCATTCCTCCCTCCATCCATCAATTTAATCTAATTTAATCTAATCCAGCCTAAACTAAAATAATGAAGACAGAAAACCCTTCAGAGCTAAACACAATTAATCCATCCACAGCCAAAATGAAATTTCTTTTTTCATTTGGAATTTCCCTGTTGAGTTGGACAAGGCCTAAATTTTTGCCATAACTTTAGAAGAATCAGGTTATCACCTAATGCAATGTACAGCACAAATAGCTGGGTGTACACAGAAAATATGGCGCTAGTTTGTCCAAGTTAATTAATGAAAAATCAAAAGATCTGAAAATTTAATAACAGTCTCTACCCTTAACTCTTCCTCTCTTCTGGCATTTGCTACTAATGTGACATGTCCTAATGGGAAACTCTCCAAAGATAATTTGGATTCAAATTTTTCATTCTGATACTTGATATTAATACATAGAATCTTTTGTACATTGGAGAAATACCCTTTCCTGTGTAGTTTTCCTTCCAAGGACTCATTTGGCATCCCTAGGGCTGGATGCACAAAGTGTATTAACAGAGGTGAGAGGGAGGAACCTGCAGGTCTCAGAGCTTGTGTAGCATGGGAAAAAGGGGTTTAATATTCTGTGCAGAAGCTGCTCTTTTCAGCTCAGAAATTCATTTTCAAGTCATCTCATGTCATTTTGGAAAAGGTTTAAACTAAAATTTTAAATGAATGGTTTAAGATAAAGTCCACAGCACATGTCCTCAGGCCACAGGGCTCTTTGGTTGGCTCATGTGTGTAGGTGTAAATCTATCGGTACAATGCAAAAACCTGAGCTGGGAAGGCAATCAAGGCCCTGATTCTCTGAGGTGGGCTGAGAACAGGCAACCCAGCAAGTGGAAGAGAAGAAAGACACGGTTAACTCACCTCAGCAGGGCTTGAGCAGGTGGGAAACCTTCAAATTCCTATCAAGGTGGACAACAACCCCTCTCTTGATCAAGAAAGTAACCTGAGATGGCTGCTGTGCTTGCTCAGGTATCCCATTACCATAATTGAGGTGGAAATAGGGTTAAATGGGTGTTCACACAGCAAAGCCACTCCCGCTTGTCTCCCAGTTCAGCCAGGGGTGGAATAAAGATACAAGGAACTCGCTGGAGAGTTGGACATTGGTGGGAATTAGCTGCTCATTTTCCAGCCTTCAGTAGAAGGAGATCTTATTTTAGGTTGGACCTGTATTTGTACAATGTTATGGGATGCTACAGATAGGTGTATGTTATAGAGCTTCCCTGGGCATCTGTTCTCTCTTGTCACTGGCAATTTCCTCTGTCCCACGTGTGGGTATCCCATGTGCTCAGGCAGTGCTGTCATAGGAGGGGAGGAGGAAAGGACCCTGAACTGCTGCTCAGGTAAGAAAATACCCATTGGACTTGCAGTTATTGGGGTAAATCTACCAAGTTTATCAGAGTTGTGCCTGACCTGTACAATTAGAGTGAGGTTTGCAGTCTTCTGCTGTGTATTTAATGGGAGATATCCCTGTAGAAGGTGAGGGACAAGGAACAGGAGAAAATCCCACATTTTTAGATCTCTGAGGAAAAGCCTGTGACCTCTGCCTGCGTTGTGAGCCCTGTGAACTCCCAAACCAAAGAGTTTCATGAACCCTCGAACTCGGATGGGCTTTGCCGTGCCCGGTGGAAAGCCCCCAGTTTCTTGTCATCCCCTTTTTGTTACTTTGGCTCTATTTTATTAGCAGGGAAGCACAGCTGTACAATCTCTCCCATCTCAGTGTAATTGCATTAGACACTTGCAGGCCGTCAAATTGCCATTCAAGCTGGTATATAATGAATTTACTTGACATGCAGAGGTCCTTATGTCACAAAAGGTTTTCTCATTATATCTGAGCTTTTACTTGTTTATCGAGAGTCTCCAAACCCTCACCCTCTCCCCACTCACAGAACACGAGAAGGGCTGCAGGAAGCTGCCTTTTAGTGCAATCCTCATCAGAAAAGGCCCACCTGGCTCCAACTTTTCAGTTTTATTTGTAGCTTGCAAGGGAAGATCTGTCTGCAAATACCTGCTGTGAAGAGTCAGCACTGAGGAACGACACGGAAAGGGGTGATTCTTTATAACTGGCAGTGTAATATTCTCCCTGAGGTGTGTTGGGACACCTGGGGGTTTTATCTCCCCTCCCCAGTAAGATTAAGCAGCATTAAGCAGCGGGTCCTCATTGAAGGCAGCAATTAGTCCTATGATCTGGTCTTGATAAATCCTGTAATGCATTTAGGCACACACAGTGGAGTCATTCCTAGGGCCTGGATTTGGCCAGTTTAGCACACAGAGATTGCAAAGAGCTCCTTAGTGTACAGTGCCTTGAGCCTTCACCTTTCAGCAAGGTGGGAACGGGGATTTGATATCATCATTGCAATAGGCAGTAGTGCAAAATTCCACAGGAGAACCACAGAAAGGATGTGATTATGCAATTTCCCATCCACTTTTGTCCCTTTACCTTGGGAATATTTGTGACTGTACCCTCTGGAGTCTGTATCAGCACTGAGGGGGCATCTGGGATATCCAGTAAGAGGTTGCATGCTCCCAATGCTTTTGGCATGGGGGGCAACTGCAGACTCTGCATCTTGACAAGTGTTCCCTGCAAAGCAAAGCCCCAAACCCTCCTCTCTGCAGAAGGGCTCAGAGGAGGAGTTTCCAGAGTGGCTTTTAGTGGCCCCCTTTGCCACCAGGTCCTTCTGCCCAGACGTGGTGGGAGAGCCCCAGTCCCTCCTGATTAGCCCCTATGTGAGGCTGAGCTGCAGCACCTCACCAACAATTCCTGCCCATTGTCCGGGGCTTTCTGGCAGTGCTGTGATATTGTTGCTTCTCCGCAGTGCTGGGGGCTCTGGCCGGCTCCTCTCTGCAGCGAGGGCCGGGGTGGGAGCAATGTCTCACATGAATGAGATAAGAGAAGACAAAGCAAATGGGGAAGAAAGGAAGCTTGTAGCTTTTCAAGTTCAATGAGGCTTACCAGGCTTTCGGGGGCCTCTTCAAATCAGAGGCCGAGTTAAAAGAACATGCAGAATTCAAAGCCTGTCCTTTTCCAGGCCCTCTGCCGGCTTTGAAAATCCTCCCAATTCATGTTTACTCTTGTTTCTCTTCCTCCTCCCCCTCTGCCTTGCCTTCCCCACGCAGACATGCACTCAACCCTTCTCCCTATGTGCAATCGTCCCCCCAAAATCTGTTCAAAGCAGCTCCTGGTCTGGTGATGCCCAGCCCTGGGAGCAGGTGGGGTGGCTGTTTCCAAGCCCCCAGATCCTGAATGTGGGATGTATGCAAATGGCAGGGAATGGTGGGCAACATCAGAAAAGGATACAATGGACCCCCTAATCCCTCGTTGCCCAGAGCTGTCTCTCATTCCAGTGAAACCCAGCATCAGAATGGGATACAAACCGTTCCTTCCCATTGCAAACATTAAAGTGTTTCTTTCATTGGCATACTTTGGAAAGTGGCTGTGATGGGGAGCACAAAGGCTGGGTGTTTTCATCCTTGGAATTACAGTATGAGCCACAGGATTCTGGAATGAATCAAGGGCTGCAAGGCTGGATGGACAGGAAGGGATGAAACCTCTATTTTTGCTGCTTTGGAAAATGACAGCGTGATTTTACTTGCAAAAGGGGGTCAGTGCACCTGATACAATTCCCTAAGTAAGGACTTTGCTGTGAGGGGGTCAGACTGGCTCAGGAGGGGTCTGTGTCTGGCTGTTCAATGGAGAGGTGCACTGGGCTGCACAGCCGTGGTGACTGGGAGGGTTGGCCCCACATCTCAGCTCACCCTCATCTCCTGGATAGGCACAAGGCCTTATTGTTAATGACAACAGTCCTCTGTAAGTTTGGGGCCTCAAAGGCTGGCAGGTAAGTCCAGAGGACCTTTGCCCATCTGCTGCTCCACTCTCTCTGCTGGTGGCATTATTCCTGCCCAGCTCATATTCCTCCTGCCCATATCCCTCCTGCCCCTTCAGGAGATCTGACCATGAATTTCTGAGGAAAGACAATCAAAGACTTGTAAGGATGGAGACTGCCCATATACATGAAAAGAGGGTCCTCTCAGGTGGGTGATTTCTTCTGCTATTGCAGCCTGATGTGGAAATTCAGTCCTGACCTGTTTTGCCCTTCCTGAGCCCCTGACACTGGGATTGGGAAGGGTCCTCTCCCAGTCAGTCTTTCATGTGTTCCCCAGTATGTGGGCCCCAGTTCCTGATTCATTGTGGCTTTGCCCCAGCACTCAAACCAACAAAACATGTAGCTGGGGCAAATCTACAGACTTCCCCTGACCCTGTGCTGCTCTATAAATCTTCAGCATCTCCTTTTCTTGCCTGCAAATGTGTTGTTCTGTCCCAAGAAAGTACCAGAGATGAAGGCTGAAGGCAAACTATTGCTAATACCTTAATTTTCTTGCAGAGGAGCTCAGTGCATGTTTAAGACAGTCAAGGTGTGAACTGTTGGCTGGTTGCACCTTTAGCTTCATACTATTCACACGATCCTGGCTACAGTTCTCTAATTACCATCTCTTCTCCTTGGTCAGACTTACCAGAAGGAAGAAATGGCAAAATTCCCCTCTGATAATTTGCCTGCTGCCACTCAGCAAGGTGGGAGACACTGTGAAATGCTCCTACAGGTTTTCCACCCTCTGCTGTGCCCAGGTGGCACAGGTATGTCCTGTCCTGACACAAACCTCAGTGCTGGAAGGAACAGAGGGAGTATCAAGCTCCGGGACCAAAGCCCAGCTGGCCAGCAGTGACTTAGGAAGGATATCTAGTTCTGCTGCACACCTAGCAGAGACCCCAAAAAGAAAAGATCTGCCACTTCTTTTAAGAGCTGCCACTTACTGTTTAGGGGTTTTTTTGAAGTAGGGCTGTAAAAGTGACTGTCAAGCATTGCCTCCCGAGCCCTTGCTGAACAACAGGAGATTTGCATTCCATCTCCTGGCACTTTTTTAGGACATTGTTGACAGAGTCAGCAACTGCTGAGTTTTTCTCCCTTCCCAGCCATGCAAATGAGATGAAGGGGTAGAGGAAGGGGTTGATGAAGGAGCAGGGGTGGGGAGGGGAGGGATGTGACAATCACAGAAGTCCTCAAAGTGGAGGGAGCTCCACAGCCCCACTTGAATGCAGCAGAGCTTGCTCTCATTCTCTGTGGCCCCATTGAGCACTGGGAGGTTTCTGCAGCTCAGTAACACAGAGGTGGATTGTGCCTCGTGGTCTCAGTTGTCAGCAAGCAGCAGGGAGATGACAGATCAGGACCAACTCCTCAGCTGACATGAGTTGCTGAAGTGTCACTGACCTTGTGTGGCCCTTTGTCACTATTGTCTCGGCTCCTCTGAAAAGAAACCCTTGGTCTTGTTCTTCTGCTCTGGGCTGGGAAAGTGATTATTATTATGTCCTGGCCTTTGGTTGGTGAAAATATGTGCAGCTTTTGTCACACGTTTCTCTAGCCCAAGTGCATTTCCCCCCACACCCCCCTTTTGCTATTCACACTTTGTGTGAAGCTGGTGTTCATTAAACTGGCAGAGACTGGGGGAGTGCAGGCAGGGAGCCAGGTACACCTTAGCCCTGCCTGGCAGACCCTTGCCCTGTTCTTCACAATGCACCCCCAATCTGACCCACAGCATGATTCTGGCCCCCCCTCCAAACCTGTGCCAGCTCCCACCCCAGCCCTTCCAGCACCACCACCAGCCTCCCTTGGGACAGGCCAAATTCTGGGGCAGGGGAATTTCAGGCAGACAAATGTCAGGAAAAGGTGAGGAAAGTCAGCAAACACATTTCCATCAGATGCTGAACCCTTGACTCAAGATAGAGTGGGATAGGATGGGATAGGATAGGATATAGGATAGGATAGGATAGGATAGGATAGGATAGGATAGGATAGGATAGGATAGGATAGGATAGGATAGGATAGGATAGGATAGGATAGGATAGGATGTGTGTATTTACATCTACATAAAAATACCGAATGCCTGGTTCGTTCTGATGTTTCCTTTTTTCCTTGCATCACTGTTAGCCTTTGCCTCACTATAAAGTGAGTGTAGTTCCGCTCCTGTGGAAGTTTCCATTCCTGGAAGTGTTCATGGGCAGGCTGGATGATGCCCTGAGCAATCTGCTCTAGTGGAAAGTGAGCAGGGGGTTGGAAAGAGATGAACTTTCTGACCCTTGTGACCCAAACAATTCCAGGTTTTTATGAAAGCTGATTTAAAATCAGCCCTCTTGATTTCACAGTGCATTATATCTGTCCTGTATGGCCTTTGCAGTGGTGGCCACAGCCCAGGACACAGGCCAGTGGCAACATGATCCCGAGGGGTTTAGACCTGTGGATGCCAAGACATAGCTGTTGGCAGGACAGAAGTTACCTGTCTGTGCAGGGTATTTCAACATTCAATAGCACATGTTTTGATATAAAATATCTTCACTGGAAGGGTGTCAGGCATTGGAACAGGCTGCCCGGGGAAGCAGTTGAATCACCATCCCTGGAAGTGTGAAAAAGCCATATGGGTGAGGCACTGGGGGACATGATTTAGTGATGAACTTGTCTGAGCTGGGTTAGCAGGTGGACTGTGCTTTGTGTCTCTGACCCATTTCTGTGGCCCTGAGCTGCCATGGGGGCTGTTGTGGCTCTGCCTGCTCATCCCTCAGGATCCCACCAGCCAGATTCAGCCACCAAGGAGCAGCATTTTCAGAGATTATGGCATGGTATGAACTAATACAAAAGCTGAGCAGGGGTCAGGGAGGAGGAGCAGACCCTTGGAGAGGCTGCAGGATGAGCAGGCTGCAGCAGATGCACAGGAATACCCAGATGAGCAAGCACCGCGTCGTGGTCCTTTAAGTGAGGAGCAATTGCTGTTCCCGAAGCTACTTATTGCTAGGACTGAAGCCAGTGTTTGAAATAAATCTTGATGGTTGTAGCAGTTTTGCTAATGCTTGTGCAAGAAAGAGACTTTAGTGCAGTTACTTCTGATTTATGCGAAGTGGGAGAAGGATTAGATGAAAACCTGAAAAGCAAGTGTCAGCGTCCTTCAAGACACTCTTAAGTGGGGTCAGGAAAAGCAATTTAGGGGGAAGCAAAGGGCTAAATATGAATCCTTTGGAGAAAATCCTCCTGTAAGACACTCAGTGTGAGACACTGGGTCAGCTGTACCAGCACCTCTCAGCTGGCAGGCTGGAGGGGGGTTGAGCCATTGAACTGCTCTGTGTGACAGTCCTGAAAAACTAGACCACAGATTTTTAAAAAGTAAAGTCAGATCTCATTTATAAAATTATTCTTGGATCCTGGCAGTGAGTTGGTGTCCATAAAATAAATACAATTTTGTAAGAGAGATTTTCTGGGTGAGGTGTCCATAAAGCCTGGCCCAGGGGGGTGGCATCATGGCATTGGCTGTGGTGTGTTTGCCAAACTCACTTTAGAAAGATTTAGATTTTCCCTTCACCAGGACAGGAATTAGGCAGTGATGGGCTGCAGCACCTGGTCTCTGGTGGGGTTTTGTTTGAAAGTTGTGGATGACCATTGAGCCATATGAATCCAGCTGTCTGGTAACAGATGTCTTTGATCTGTAGATCATGTGTTCTCATCCAGAGGTTAAAGACAACTTTTCTGAGAGCAAGGGGTGAAATGTGCCTGTTTCCTCCCTAAATTCTTCTGTATTGCTCTGGTGGATGTTGTTCTCATTGACTGCAGTCAAACCATGCTCAGGAGACTTTGCTGTTTCTTGGGGGCAAGGGGGGGTTATTAAAAAGCCACAGAGAAATTTCAGGTAAATCTGAGAACAGACCTTTTCCCTAAAAATGGACCAGGAGGTGAAATGAAGCCAGTGCACCACCCTTGGGACAGCTAAACTCAGCTTTCCAGTTTAAAACTGGAAAGGTAAATCCACCAGCAAAGATAAAACCAAGCTGTGGATACAGTTCTAATGTATGGAAAAGTTCAAATTTCTTTTTTCATGGTTTGAAGACAAATTTTGCTCCTCTGCCAAAGTGAAAATCTGACCATAACCTCAGGGAAGTTCAGAGGGGTCATTAAGTGTGAATGACTTTTAGAAGATGGTTTGAACTTGTTTGGGAATCTTGTGTCATGGAATTTGGATAAAAACTGTTTGTTTCTGAGCTGTCAGGGCTCCTGGTTTCTGTCAGAGCCTGGGAACAGCATTTTCCAGGGTTTTTCCCTCCTTCAGATCCTTCTACCCTTCCTGCACAGGTGGGATGGTTGCAGCAAAGACTGGTGTTTATCCCAGATCATCCCGAGCACGTTACTGCAGTTCACTGTTGACGGCTCAGCAGTCACTGTACAGCCAGTCTTTGCCTGGATCCTGCTGGGAAATGTTCCCACTTTACCAGTACCCACAATTTCCACTGACTTTTTCAGCAGGCCTATCAGAAAGGCCAGTGATTAACAACCTGTCTGAATTGGATCCTTCCTTTGCCCCAGAAAAGGGCTCTGTGGGTCAGGGCTGAAGCCAAGAGATACCCCAGGAAGAGCTTGAATTTGCCTGCCCATTGTGTTGTGGTTCTGTGAATAACAGGGATCATTTCCTTTCCAAGACTGATGGTCTTTACACTTAATATGCCATTTTTTACAAGGGTTATAACGATGAGGAGAGCCAGAGATGCTGAGGAATAGGCAGGTCATTCTTTGCAGGCACCAGATGATATACAACAAACTATTAGCAGGGCAATACACTTCCTTCAGAAACTGAGCAAGGTTTCTTATGTAGCCCATGGGTTTGATCTCTACCAGGCCAGCTCTTTTTATCATGTTTGTCAGTTCCAGTGAAGCAGAAGTATTTCTGCTTCCTTGTCTGTAATAAATTCAGACTGGGCTTGTGCTGCCTGCAAAGCTAAAATGGCAAGATGGTCCTCCCATGGCACTGAAAGCAGCTGCAATGAGGGACATGAGCAGATTGCCAGCCAATCAAATAGCCCCAAGGTAACCTGTGCTGGGGGATTTGCTTTGGTCTCTTGCTGGTGCCCGTCTTCTTTTTCTTCTCACAACGTCAGTACTTTCTGCCAGATGGTTGTTACTTTTTACAGGACTACAGACAATTACACCTGTCAAGGGCATGCCAGAGTAGTTAGCATTTATGGTGTTAAGGAGATTACCTTCTAAATGTTAATAGCAGACACAAATGTGGCAACTTTCCTACTTAGGATGAGTATTAGATCACTGCTGAGAATCAGAGTCATACAAAACCATCATTCTCCAGCTCTGGAAACACATCTGTACCCACCACACAGCTGCTGCTCACACCTTGGCCACCACCCATCAGCACAGCTGAGTCTTTCACCATTCACACACAACAAAGCTGGGCAATGGTCAAGCTCATGTCTGATTTCACCTGATTCTCTGAGCTGGGTCCCATCTCCTGGGCTGAGCAGTTGCTGTGTGTTTCCTTGGCATTCACATTGCCATTAGAGCCAAAGTCAGAGTGGGGACACACTAAGTCACAGCTGCTTCCCTGTGTTTTCCAAGGCCACAGGGTTTGATTGGCTGTCAAAAGCTTGGGAAGGGCAGCTCCGTGTGGGTGGGCATGGACACAGGGTGGTGTCAGACATGTTTTATACCTCCAAGGCTGCTGATGAGTCACTGAGTTCTCCTAAACAAGGATCAGCTCAGCTCGGATTGCACACACATCAAAGCAGGAGCCAACTCTTCCTGTTTGTTTGATGGCACCTGGTGCAATGGGGCTCAACCAACACCTCCAGCTGCAGCTGGAAGGAAGAAAATTCAAAAATAGTTGTCTGAAATGGCTCAGAGGCATAAAGTTACACCAGAACCATCAATCTGCCCTAGATACACTGGAAAACATTCCTAACTTTGCAAACCAGAACAATTTTTCAGATAAAACAGTGGGATTTACTCAAGAGCCCTCTACACCTGGGACCTCTTGGGTCCAGGCCAGGTTGTAAAGGAAAATTCTCATCCTGGTGCCCTGTCCTGGCTGGCTGGTGGATGGTCCCACCAGTCAGCAGCAGCTCTTTGCTCAGCGTAGCCTGTACAGACTGTGCAGACTGTGCATTGTATTTGGGCAAAGGAAGGCAGCCCATTTGTTGTCCTGTTGAGTTTTGGGTTATGAAGAAGTGCAGGCTTAAGGCTGAGTAATGAATTCTTACGGAGTCTTACTGGGAATGCAGATCTAAAAGACACACATGTTTGGCCCCAAGGAGATATCCCTTTCCCATGGTCCCAGGAAGGCTTAATTAAAATTCTCATAACAAAATCCTTTTCCTCCTGGTCTGCAGCCAGGCTGGTCAGAGTGTTTCAGCTCCCTGTGCTTCAGGCTGTTCCTTCTGTGTGAAGGTTTGTTGTGTAGGATTTGTGACTGTTAATTCCAGGGAACAGCAGTGGTTAAAAGCAGAGGCAGGCCTGGCCCTTCCTGTTTGTTCTTTCCAAGGGCATTTGTCCTCCCACGCTAAAGGGGAAGGTAAAACAGAAAGAGGAGAGTGTCCCACACTGGCCTTGGGGGGAAGAAAGGAAAACTGAGTGAAGAGGCAAGGAGTTAAAATGTGCTGGTTTTCAGGTCCCCTATTTCTGCCCTTGAAGTATTAAACAAAGGCAGAAGTGAGGGGGGATTAGAAAACCTTGGGAGGAGCCCCACCAAACCCAATTTGTATGATACTAATTTGGTTAAAGGATAAGGAGATTCATTGCTGATTCTGACGTGTGATTCTCTCCCTCAGCACGGGGAAATCCCATGGCAAAGTCGTTGGCAGAGGGGTTTCCTTGGCACACCACGCCCTGCTCTCACTGGGCCAAATCCTGCTCTCAGTTACACCAACACTTGTGCAGGATGATTCATCTGAGGTCAGAGCAATGGGGTGAACCAGGGCATTACTACCAAAAAAGAGTTTGACTTGGCAAGGTCTCGTTTTTCCATTGCTGTGCTATGCTGTCTTCACAGGGTATCTCCCCCAACTCATCCAAGAATCTAAAAGGATGAGAGTGAAGACCTACTTTGAGCAAATAAGGGATAAATACGGCTCCAATATGGCTGTGGTGTGACCCTTTAGGAGCAGTATCTGCATTTTAAATGGGAAAGACACTTTCCAATGCTCATAGGAGAATTAATGAGCTGGAACCAAGGATATTGGGTTGGCAGGTGAGTTGCTCCAGAGACAATCCAGCCCGTAGTTGTTCACCAAACCCCAGATCTGTGCACAATTCTCCAGAGCATTTCCAGCCAGAGGGATGAGTTAATAACATCTCATAACATGAAGAATCATCTCAGGTGGGGCAATGTCAGGGGGACTGAGGCATCTTGATTATATCATTGAAGGGAGTGTTTTGGTCCTGCCAGCTGAGCACCCTCCCAAAGGAACAGCAAGGAAGGAAGGCTCCGAAGACTGACATTTTCTACAGGGAAATGTAATTTGTCCAAGACATGACTTTGGTACATTACATTAACTCATCAAAAAAAAAAAAAAAAAGAAAAAAGGCTCCAAATCCAGGAACAGTGAAAGCAAAACCAAACAAATACATTTGCACAGAATCCCTCTGCCTGTTCATCAGTTTGGCTGTGGATATTGCAAAATCACCTCTCACTGAAAGAACTTTTCTCACCTGACATGCTCCAGCAGTTGCAAAGTCGTTTCAGGAACACGGTGAGCTTTGCCAGCTTCCCAGGAACAAACAGAGAGAGACATGAAAGGTCTTGGACTGGTAGAAAATGTGCCATTTGCAAAGCACAGCGTGATTTGTTTCAGGAATAGAACAGATTTCACAGCAAAGCTGAAAGGCCTCAGAACTGTCCCTTGTTTTCCTGAAATCTTTAGATAACTAAATTCCCTGAAAATGAGGCAATATGTCCACTGGTTTGGCAAGTTCTGGGTGGTTTGATATTTTAGTGGATACTCACATTTTAATGAAGACTTGGAATGTCTGGCAGAAGCGGAATTCAGTTCTTATTTCTCCAAGCAGGGCATTTAGTTTGATCATCTTGGGAACCCTTCCAGGTCAAGAGTTAAAGTGGGATCCTGAGGATAAAAGTCTATGTCCAGAAAAATTAAGAAAAGCTTCATATTCCAATAATTTTTGACACTGAAAGAACAGTCTCTGGAGCTATGAGATACCATCTGCATCTTTTCTAGGAGGGATGTTACTGTTCTCTCCTTTGTAAGAGCTGGTTGAAGGTATCTCACACATTCTTCATTACATCAGTTTTGAAATTCCAGCTTTTCATAGTAGATATTACACCTCTGCTCAGAGTGATCTTTATTTTTTCTCTTCTGACTTTAATATTTTTAGCTTCAAAATATTGTATAGAGTAGAAAACCAATTAGAGAGGAATTTCCAAAAACTGTTTTCTCTTTCTCCACCCTCCCTGTTTTCCAAGGTCAATTCCTCCTACACCATTAAATCCGAGAAAGGCAACACCTTTTCTCCTTTGAATATCAAACTCTCCCGTTACAGAAGGTGCCTACAGAGATACACTATAACCACCACCTTAGAAGTACTAAATCAAGGAGAAAAAAGGCCCTTTGAAGAGCAGAAGCAACTCCCTTGCTTTGCTGTTGTGCAAGGCTGTGCAGATAGGAAAATACTGGGAATGTTGGCTGCAGAAGGGAAACACTGCTGGATCTGCACTTGGAAAGCTTTTACTTGAAAGCCCTTGGTGTCCAGCTTTAATTCCTCTCAGGCTGAAAAGATTTCTGTAAAGTCTGAGCTGGAAAAGCAAAATCTCACCTAAGCAAGCAAACTCATCTGCCTCTGCCTGCAGCTCCTGCCCATTGAGGATTTTCCATCACAAAGCCCAGCCTGGATACTCCAGCCTGCTCCTTTTTTGAAGTTAACAGAGAGCAAAACAACTTTACACACCCAAAGCATCCAGCTCAGAGCACCGCACCTTCCAAAGGCAGGTGTTTCTCTCCCTCTCTTTGTGCTTGTTCACACAATTTTATTCCCTAGATACAACTCACAGGAAAAACACCTTTTGGTTTCGAAGGGAGGCAGTAACACCTTATCTACAATAGTGCAAACAGCTGTTGGGTTGGTTTCTTGCAGTCCTTTCATGTATCAGTAAAATGCAGTTGCTGCATAGTTTGAAGGAGGTGTTACACTGGGCTTTGATTGCATTTTTCCTGGTTTGAAAGGCTTGACCTGGAAATGAAAACTGTCCATCTCATGGGTATGAAACACTAAAGGATTCTGTGCCTTTTGCTAACTCTGCTTGGGTCATCCACTGGGCACAAGCAAGATCACCAGGCCAGGCTGTTCCCATTTGTTGTAGCAGCTGTATCCCCTAAAAGAAGAAGCAAAGCCTTCCTCCAGCCTGTTCTATGTTATAGAATCAGAGAATCAATGCTTTGATTTGGAAAGAACCTTAAAGATCATCTCATTTCACCCCCTGCTTTGGGCAGGGGATACCTTCCACTATCCCAGGTTGCTCCAACCCCTATGCAACCTGGTCTTGGATACTTCCAGGGATGGGGCAGCCACAATTTCTCTGGGCAACCTGTGCCAAGGTCCCATCACTCTCACAGGAAAGAATTTCTTCCCAATATTTAATCTGAATTTCCCTTCTTTCAATGGGTACCCATTCCCCTTTTTCTTGTCACTAATAAAGAATTGCTCTCTGTCTTCCTTGTAGGTCCCTTCAAATAATGGAATGCTGCTCTGGGGTCTCCATACAACTTTCTCTTCTCAAAATTATTCTCTCTCTGTGCTATTCAGGATGTCTTCAGTTTGGGATATTTCATCTCAAAAAGAAGGTATAGGACAAGAGTTATAGTCCAGAGCAAGAGGTAAATGCAATATGAAGCCCTGAAATCCTCACCTTCAAGAATTATCTGCAGTTATTCATCCTGGAAAAGAAAGAACACAGTGTTAAAATAAAGAAAAGCCACTGAAAATGTCTGGAAAGTCATCAATGCCCTCTGTCTGTAGAAGGGAAAACCCCATGCCTTATATTTCAGCAAAGATCAAGGTTAGAGGGCCCTGATAAGCAAGAAGGGAGCAGAGCATGGGTCAGATGTGTGAGAAAGGCAGCAAATGTCCACCATGGGACATCAGCAACAATGAACCCACCACCTCCTTCCTGAAGGCCACTCCTGCCATGTCTCAGCTTGGCTTTCCTGCACAAAGAGCTCTCTCCAAGTGCCCTGATCAAAACAGATCAGTGTCACAGAGCTGGGAGAGAGCTTTGCATTGCTCCAAAGAGCATTTTTATTGAAGGGCACCTAATGCGTTAGGAGAAGGAGAGGTGCCACCATTCACTCCACTTGTCACTTTACATCTGGTCAGTGGTGCCAAGAGTGAAATCTAGCAGTCCAGGAGAAGAGGATTAATTTGTTAATGAATGACAAGCCAAAGCCCTGCTGCAGAGGGGTGCTGCAGGAGGCAGCATGGAGAAGTGGTCGTTAAGGAAAGAGCTGTTCCATTGATGCATGAGATAAATGTAGAGATAGATGGATCCTCTTCAGAGTTAAATGCTAAAGTGTATCTCAGAGACATGAGGTTCCTCCTCAAGAATCACTCTGATATATTCGGGGTTGGATTTTCAAAGTCAACTAAAGGTAATTTCATTGAGGGTTTTAATATAATATATTGGTTTGCTCGGGAAAAAAAAATAAAGAAACCAATTCATTTTAAACAACTAAGAGAAGACAAACAGTCAGCTGTAATTTAAAAGCATTGAGGGCTGCATATCCATTTTGAGGAGGAGAGTGATTTTTCAGAGCTGAATGGAATAAAGCATCAGGCTTGTGTCGTACTTCAGCGGGATGTCAGCACCTAATTCCCTCTAGTTAAACCTGAAACACATTGAATTTCATGTCAAACCATTCCTCTGCACAGAATAACATGTAAAAAGGTTTCCAGAGGATGTTTAGAGGATAACACAGGGCTATAATATGAAATACATGGCAATTTAACATACAACTACAGTTGTATTATGCAGCCGTTATCGACAGCACGACTGACACAATGTCCAATTACCGAGGGGGAAATGACATCTCCTGCAGCTTAACAGCTACACTATTAAATATGGTCACTCTGTGCCTTGGGAGAGTTGTTAAAGTGGCAGAAATTAGCGTTAAAGTAATTGATTGGCATTTCCTTAAGATGCAATAATATTCCCATAAATCTTTAGATAAGAGGAATGTACCTGAGACATTAAAGGACTTTGGGTATATGTGCAGTGAGGGTGACTCTCAATGAAGAATAAATGGCTCAGGGTGACTTGTTGTTATGGCTCTGATACTGCACGATATTAACTTTTAAGGGATGCCTTCAGAACTCAGAAACTTTATGGACTCCCGTGTTTTATGACCTTGTTACCTCAAGTCCTTCATCTTGGAGCCTGCAGAATCCTGTTCCATCTTCTGATTACCAGGGAGCTGCTGGCACCAGTCCCCTCTCAGCACCTTCCTCTCCAAATCAGCTCCCCTAATGAATGTTAGTTTTACTGGGCTGGAATTGAACCACTTTAGACCATATTTCCTCAGCAATAAAAAGTTATCTAGAGTTTTACTGATCCTAAATGATGTATGCACATTAGCTAATTAATTAATCTTGCTGAGTAGCTTATTAATTTCTTTTAATTTCCTATCCCTACTTGAAAGGGAACATTTCCCTGAAACCAATGTAGTGGTGTAGGAAAGGATTTGCAGATTTGGGCTTTCAAACTCAGATTGGGAGTTTGGGTCTGAAATATGCAGAAAAATACACATTTGTGTGAGCATTTGTGTGGACATACAAACACAGAGAGTCTTGCCTTCACCAATCACATGTGAAGCATTTCTGTCAACAAACCAAGCATTCCAGTCAAAAATGGCCTTTTACTGTTAGCAAGAGGCCTAGGAGTTTATCTCCTCTTTTAACGATGCTTTAAGACAAATGTAAAAGATTGAAAAATATTGACACCTAAATCCAACACGAAATCCCAGCCTCTCTGCTCAGCTCCTCTTGCTGCCTCCAAACACCTCTTTTTGCAGCTGATAGAATCAAGGCTCCATTTCTTACCATGTACAGAGGTATTTTAGTCCCCCCTCAAGAGCAGCTGTGCTGTGAAGCTCAAAGCAAGGCTCTCCTCCAGCCAAGTCCTCCCAAAAATTCAGTTGAATGGTCTCTCTGAGGGCACATCCACTCATAGTTGGACATTAATTTTTCCTGTGTCTCTGTTTTCCCTACAAAAGCTCATGTTCACAGAATCACAGAATCATAGAACGCTTTGGGCTGGAAGGGACCTTAAAGATCATCTCATTCCACCCCCTGCCATGGGCAGGGACACCTCCCACTATCCCAGGTTGCTCCAACCTGGCCTTGGATACTTCCAGGGATGGGGCAGCCACAGCTTCTCTGGGCACCCTGTGCCAGGGCCTCCCCACCCTCACAGAGAACAATTTCTTCTGTACACCCGATGTAAACCTACTCTCTTTCCGTTTGAAACAATTCCCCCTTATCTGGTCTTGATATGCTCTTGAAAAAGTTTCTCTCCTGGGGGAACTCCAAGCCAACAGGATGGATGGGTCCTGGAGATGTGTCCTGTGAACAGTCCTGGCATATGGGAAGGATATCCCAGCCTTAGAACCCTAGAGGTGATGGTGAAACTGGATGGTTCTTTGGTTTGCAGAAACAATGAGATCCGTATCACATTTGTAATAAAGGGACAGGAACCATCCAGCTTGATTTATCAGTTCACTTATTATAAATCTCAGCCTCCAGAGTGCTACTCAGGATTCAAGGACATTTCAGAACTGGTTTTGCCCCAAAAGAACCCATTTCTGAAATGTTGTAGGGAGATGGTGCAGCCTTACCTCTCCCTGAGCCTGCAGAGGCTTTTATACCACACTCACAGCTCCTGCAGGGGACAGGGCCATGCAACCATAGAATTGTTCCAAAGGATCAGCGTAATTATATGTGCTTCTGGAAGAAGTCTTGGGAAAAGCCACAGACTCCAGACTGGGAATCATTGCTTCACCTAAAGCAATGGCACAGTCGGGGTGCCCTTGTGCATTCATGTGTTTTTTGATGCCACCCCAAGGCCTTTGACATCAAGCAGGACCTCAGTGAAACATAATCTTCTCAACCCCCTGTTTCCTCACAAGGTGATCACAGAAGTGCCCCAAATCAACCCTCAATCACCTACTGCTTTTACTTCTCTCTGGTGTGGTGAGAAAAATCATCCACCCGAACAGCACCTCTTCCCACAATGTTGCTCTCCCAGGAGGGCAGTAGTCGTTCTCTGCAGGTGAGGGTTGGCCACAGACTTCTTGATTGTCACATAATTTTGGCATGAAATGTTCTGTATTGGTGCTGTTCTGCCTCTTCCTCCCCAGCCAGCACGTGCTGCTTCCCAAAACCTGATTAAGCCCCTTCATCCTTATTTGTCCAGTGCTGGAAGCAGTGACAGGGCTGAATTCTTTCACTGAGTTTTTCAGAATCTTTTTTTTTTTTCTCCTTTTCTTCTTTTTAAAGATTTCTCAGCAGTTCTCATCAGCTGTTTGTATTTATAGGTTGTCAAACTTGTTTAATTTAGCGAGAGCATTCCCCTCTCTGAGCAAGCTGGAGAGGGCAATGCTCCCTCTTATCTTCACTCTGATGCTTTTTAATTGTCCTCAGCTTACAAATGCTGATAAAGAAAGGATGGAGAAAATAAAGAAACAATCAGAAACTGTAGGTATTTTTCAAAAGTGACACAAATTCAGATCTTTCTTGATTCTGAGTTGGTGGTGTTCCTGCAAGGGTCGGTGAGACTCTTTTTTCTGTATCTCTGATATGGACAGATTGCTGGAGTCAGTGAAATGTGGCACTCATCCTATATAAAGTAACAAATTTGGGGTTTTTGTTCAGCTTCCTAGGAAAAAGAAGTAGTTCAAAGCATGCAAAATGTGTCATTTTATTTAGGAACGCTGGGCACATAGAGTGGGGTTTAGAATCTGTTTAACTGAACTGAAGTAAGTTTGGAAATCAGATTCCTTTTTGAACTAAAAAATTGCGTCCTGTCACACTGTAAACACACCTGAAAATCACTATATTGCTGAAGAGCACAGAAAACATCTGCAGGGATAAGGAAAGGGGTCTTCAACCCATATATTCACATGAAATTCCTTTGGCATGAATTTTGAAACCAATTTAGTAGATTAGATTTTTTTTATGAGAAGGGTGCAAAAAAACCACTGCCTTATAAATGCTGTGTAAATCTGGTGTAAATTTCCAGCTGCCATGAGGCAGGACGGGTTTTTTCACCCTTCTCCACCCTTCCCCACCCCCCCACTTTTTCCCTACCACGATTTGCTTTTCTGACATAGAAATGGACTAAACCTGTTTGATAATTGAATGTGAGTATCCAGGGAGAGGTAGAAAACTAAGCTGATGTAAACCTGAAAGAATCAAAAGTTTGTTCCAAATGCTTTTTTCTAATTGCATTTTCCTTTCTCCAGACAGCTTAGTTAGTGGATGGGAGAGAGATGTGTGTGCATTACAATATAAAAGCAACATCTTCCCTACTGAGAGTGTGAATTACACACACACAACTCTGGGTGGGGAGAGGGGGAACACAAATCAAACCCAAACACTATTTTTTTTTCACATCGAGCTGTCTGGGTTGTCAGTTAGGGAAATTAGCCCATCTATCACATGCCTCTAATTTCCCATCACTTCCCATGAAACGTGTGGGCTTTTAAAGAAACTTCTTAATTTTTCCCCGCATTATTGTGTTTCTTTTTTACTTCCTCCAGTTCTTAAGTAGGAAAATCCCAGAGGATTTAAGTGTCTGAAACAGAAACTTCGGAGCTCTTCTGTTTCTTGCATGAACTCACAGAGAAGTATCAGGGAACAGGCAGTGAGGGATGAGCCTGTATTTGGGGGAGGGAAGGATCCAGGCTGTGTGTCCAGCCTGGTGTTGATGCCTTTATGGTATTAGTGGTGTTTGGGAATGTGTTGCAGGGTGTTTGTGCAACACCCTGCCTACGTGTTTGCTCTGTCTGGGAGATTTGATGTTCTCCTGTTTGTTGGTGTCTCCTGGTGTTGTATTTGTGTAGGGCTGTGTGTGCTGTCACCCTTCACACAACAGATCCCTGTCCAACATACCTGCAGCTGCACTTCCCTCCCCTTCCTCTTGTGTTCACCCACACGCCTTCAGCTCCTTTCTTTATTTGATGTCCTGGCTCCCCTGCAAATCCTTAAAGTTTCTCGATTCGTGAAAACGGCAGAGTAGAAAAGAAAGCTGGAGCAGCTGGGGATGCCTTGGGGACGGCACTTCCTGGCCCCAAAGATTACTGGGCTATCGCGTTGCACTTAATTGTTCCAGTGTTTAGCAAATTGCATTAATTAAAGTGGCACATCTGGCCTCTTTATCAGAGGCTGTGCAGTTCTGGTTTTGATCCTGCAGTGACGGACTGTGGCAGTATCAGCACCCCCGGGTAAACACTCGTTACACCAGGGGAAGGCTTCCTTTAGTTTTGAAAACCGGGTTCGCTGGAAGCACAGAAGGCTCACTGAGGAGCCTCCCGCAAGCCCTGGAAAGGAAAATCCAGTCGTTAGTACAGTTCAATCACCACATTCTGTCGATAACACCGCTACTCTGCCCAGAACAGCTCAGCTTTCCCTTTTGCCAATTAAATCAGCTTCCACTGATGTTGCAAGTTTGTGCCCAGAAAGAAACTGAATCAAGTGATCAGTCAAACCTGAAGCTCTTCTCGCCTGGGAACTCACCTTCCTTTGCCCCTGTGAGCGCCCACAGCCTGCGCTGCAGCCACTCGTACCCGGGAGCTCACAAGCAAATACTTTGTTAAATGTTATCTGTCTCACTCTTCCAGCCTCCTAGAGCCAAGGAAGGGAGCTGAAACTCGCCAGTAAAGGATTCATGCACTGTACAATAGATATATTTCCCAGCTCTGATCCTACTCACAGCTTCTTGGGAAAGAATAACAACAACCTTTCAGCACGGGACTTGGTCCTTGCACTCCCTGCAAATTCACTCCATTGTTTCATCCCAGGTAGTTTTAAGATGTACCACCTTAGCAGCCCCGGTAAGGGATACTTTGCCCCCTACATCAGGAGATATTCTTAAAATAGTGGAGACAAATTGCCTAATGGAGGCAATTATCTTAGCAGGTAATAATGTTCCGGTAGTTTTCCTATAGCTAGAAATTTAATCTGCTTTTTATTTTAACAATGTTTACATCCTGGTGAATTGGGCACGGCATTGAGGACCACATCAGTCAAGCCTGGCAAAGGAAGGGAGAGGTAGGGGAGAAGAGGAAATGAAGTAGCAGGACTCACCTCAACATACAATGTCAAAACTGACTTGTGTTTTCATTTTAGGCAAATAAGGGATTGAAGGGGTTGACAAACTCACATAATAAAAACATGTCTGGGTGACAATTAGATTAACATTTTTAACTTCCTAGTTAGAGTTGAATGTATTTAGGGGCCTTTCAGCAGACAGCTTCTTAAAGCCTGCAATTTGTGTGCTAATAGAGTCAGCCCCTCTCTGAGCTCTGCAGCACTGGCCCAATGCTCCTGAGCCCCCTCCATCCCCCTGCTCCACAATAATAGGGCAGAACTGACCCCAAGTGCTATTTGTGATGGCCTGGAAATTGTAGATAATGACATGGTGTCCAGGACAATTGCTCCACCCATCTAAACCCACACTGCATGGCAGCTCTCCCTTTGGAATGGCTGCCTCTGTGCTCCATGGGGTCTTTTTTTGGAAGGGGAGCTGCCAGCAGCCAGATTGGGCTCTGTGTTGCCTGACATACTTGGAGTCAAAGCACTGGACCACGGGAGATGCACAGGCTGTTGGAAAAGAGAGCTTGTTTAGGACTGCCCCACCTTAATAGTGCCATAAATGATGCTTTGCACCTCACATCAAAAGTTATTCTGGAAATAACTGTAAAACAGGCTGCAAGTGGAGCCAGAACACCTCCTGGAGCCAGTCTGAGCTGCAAACCAAGCTGAGTCACAGCTTGCTTGTTGAGATCCTCCAGATGTAGCTGAATTGTCAGCAAGGACCTTGTCACTCCTCCAGGAAGCCCTTGGTTTGAGCTCGGCTGGGCCTGAATGTTTGCTGACACCTCAACATCCTGCCAGATCTGTGTGACAGCTGAGGGGTTATGGGCACAAAAAGTTATTTCCTCACTAAATTAACCCTGAGTTTAGCATTGCCATTCCAAGAGCTCAGTCCCAGGTCAGAGCAGACTCAAACACCGTGCTCAGCACAGAGTGGCCAGAGAAGATGAGGTGACCACTGACAGGATCTGAAGTTGTGTCAGGGCAGGGTCAGGGGGGATCTCAGGCCAAGGCTCTTCTTTGCCCAGAGGGGGGTTGGGCACTGCCCAGGCTCCCCAGGGCAGTGGGCACAGCCCCAAGGCTGCCAGAGCTGCAGGAGGGTTGGGATGATCCTCTGGGGACAGGGGGGACCCTTGGGGATGGGCCTGTGCAGGGCTGAGGGTTGGGCTCATCCTTGTGAGTCCCTTCCAACTCACTACATTCTGTGATTGAGAGGCAGGTGCCCATCCCACTGCACACAGGTTTGTCTTAGTGTCCCAGACCTCAGCCTGCCCACGAACACGAGCAGCTCATTCCCCAAACACCTGGGCCCAGATGCTCATCTCAGTGTGGTGGGTCCTCACTGCCTCCAGCAGAACCAGAGGATTCACATCACAGCCAGAAATCCCTTCACTAAATAACTGAGAGGAGAGAGAGGAGGGAAGGGCAAACTTAAACACAGAAGCCTAAGAAAGCCTCCACTTGTACATTCAGCCACACCAGGCCCCCATTGGAGGCACAGGCACAGAAATACAGTTGCACAAGGCTGCAGCAGATTTGCAGTTGTATGGGGTAAGTGTTTGCTTCCCTGGCCGCACAATTACTGTTACTGATATCATTACGCTGCTCCACTTGGCACATCCGCTCACTTGGCAGCTCCGGCTGAGGCGCTGGGCTTTCCAGCCTTTAGAAAGCTTTGCAGCACTTCTCCTCGAGCACACGCTCTGCAGCTAAACGAGTAATTATCTGGGAGCTTTAATCAACCGTCATTCCAGCTGAATTTGCCACTAAACGTGTAGCAAACCCCGGTGCCCCCCTGAAGCAGTGAATGCACGCTGGCATTCTGTGTGAAGAAAGCCTTCAATTGCCTCGCTGGTCTGAACAGAAACTTTCTGTCTCCTACGGCTGCTCTCGCCTTGCAGTGTTTAAATGAATGGGTGCTTGGGAGCCGAGCAGGGGCCACAGCAGAGCTGTGTCAGGAAACAGCCCAACATCTGCCCTGGTGTGGGATGTGTTATTTATGTTCCCCTTGGCAAAAGAAAAAGAATCTGTGAGCAGGAGGTGTTAAAAAAAGGTGTTTCCTAACAAAAACAGCCATGGAGTTTGACTCGTATATGGAAGAAAAGAAAAAAAAAAAAAGAAAATGCAGAGTTGTAGGAGAAATTTGAAATGTGCCAGGGTTTGGCAAGGCTGCTTATGGTCCTCACAGACGATTTCCATTTTCTGTTTCCATCATACTGCATTGCCCTGGATGCTCTCAGGGTGTGCTGGAGGGCGGGTGTTACCTGCAGAGAGGCAGCTTTGCCATGAGGACCCTGGTGCATCCATGGGGAAGGTGGAGAGAGCTCAGTCCCTGCAGCTGATGTGGTTGGGCCTCAGGCAGCTGCTGCTCCAGGAGGAAGAGGTGGGCTGAGGACAGGTTTGGTGATCTCACAAACCCCTGACATCCATCTACACGACATTAGTTCAAAACAGAGGTTGCAGAGCTAAACATTTCTGCTTTCTCACTGAGCATGTAGAGACATTGCCTGATGCAGCATCAGGAGCAGTTATTTTGTTCACACAGAATCACGGACATTTAGGCTGGAAAAGCCCTCTAAGATCATTGACCAGCACTGCCAGGTTCAATGTGACCCATATCCCCAGGTGCCACATCTACACATCCTTTAAATCCCTCCAGAGATAATGATTCCACCATTGCCCTGAGAAGCTGTGCCAGGGATTGACAAACCTTTTCAGTAAAGAAATTTTCCTAATATTCGGCCTAAACCTCCCTGGTGCAGCCTGAGGTCACTTCCTCTTGTCTTATTGCTCCTTACTTGGGAGAATAGACCAACCCCCACCCGGCTGCAGCCTCCTTTCAGGGGGTTGAAGAGAGTGAGAATCTTCATGAGCAGTTCCTTCTGAAAATGCTGGCTTATGTCCCTCCTTGAGTCTTAATTTAATTTTCCTCTCTCCCATCAGCATGAACTAGTTACCTAAAAGGAACAACAGAGGTAGCCGAGCACTTCTATCCCCGTATAGGCCCCCCCATGCCCCACACTTCCAGGAAGAAAGGGGGGAGCAGCAGAAAATGAGCCCATCCTGTCCAGCTCCAAGCCGAAACTGTGCATTTCCAAACCAGAGTCTCTTGTACACAGTTACCCAATTTCCAAGACACATCTGGGGCTGATGCTCTGTGGATAGATGGACTTGCAGGATGGATTCACCAGTCCATGTTCAGCTGAGTGCAGAGCTCACATACAGAAGGTTTTATCAGCTGGCAGGACTCTGGTAGAACTAGGGTAATAAAATATCAAGCTACTTCAAGTTTTAGCCTAATAATATGTAGCTGATTATAATTTCACTTCCAGAATTATGAAGATTTTGTCTGCAAGCAACAGAATCCAACAGTTCACTTGATCACTTGTTCTAATTGTTAATTTTTCCCATCCTTAAAAATGTATGCCTTATTTCTCTTTTGAATAGCTCTAATTTTAATTAGAAGGCATTTGCTCTTGTTACTGAATTAAAGTCCTCTTGTGTGCTACATATTGCAAAGCCCTTCCTTTGCTAAACTAAACAGAGTGATTTTTCAAATCTCTCACAATAAAGTATGTGAGGTATTCAATGAGTTCTGTATCCATTGTCAATACACAGATCAATAGACCACCAACAAAAGGAGCAGCAGTTACTGGTGGACCTGTAAATAGAGAGAGATGGATCCAAAAGCAAAAGACAAAGGGAGCAACAGATAAATTGAGAGATTGACAAAGTTCCTCTCTCTGGGTCGCAATGAGTTTTTCAATTTAGTGAATGGTTTATCTTACCTGAAAACTGCAAGCCAGTTCACACAATCCATCACTGTTCATGAAGCCACTTGCCTCCTTAATTTCCCCTGGAGATCTCCTCCTCTCACTGATCCCATGGGAAGCAGCCTCCCTGTTCACTCCCCAGATCCCCAGCAACATTATTACTGTATTTAGCATCACTTCTTCCCTCCTTCACCCAAAGTGCTCTACATCCAACACATCCACCTTCACATCTCCAACTTGCCAAACTGGCAGGAGCAAAAGCAACTTTCTTTTTTTTTTTTTTTGGTCTTCAGTCATCTCTGGCCCCCGTCCAATTGGTGTCTTCATTTATTGTAATGAATTTGTGTCATTAATATGTTCGATATGCCCAGCAATTGCAAAGTAGTACATTAGTACAAAAGCAATTGCTCTGGATGCCAGCATTTTTATTGCCACAGCTGATTTACAGGCTGATAAGCAACTTTGTTGCTGTCCTTGAGGCTGGGGAAGGACAGGTAGAGTGGCAGCATTGAGGTGGGCATGGCGTTGTGGCAGCCTGGGCACAGTGTGAGGTTCCCCAGGCCTTGCACAGCTGGGGGTGGGCTTGATGATTTCATCTTCTCTCTTTAAAACAAACTCACCTACGTGTGAGTGCTCAGAGATCCCAGAGAGATGCTGAGGACAAAGCCTGTGTGGAAGTCTCCAGCCCTTGGAAAGGAGATTGAATGCCATCACAACCCTGTAGGTTTGGGAGCTTCTGTGTGACTAGTTCATAACAGAGCCATGTCATCACTTTATTGCAAAGATACGACAGGGACAGGCATTATATGGTGTTAACATTTAACAGCCATAACTTAACTTTCAAAAGACTTTGCTGGCCAAGTCACAGTGAATTGTTTCTGTTCATTTAATCCTTGGCTCACATGCTATAGAGCAAGGGTGTTTGCAGAAAAGATAGACTGCTAAGCAGGCAGACTGATAGACCTGTCTGTCTGTCAGCTCTGGAGGGTAATCCCTTCAAATGTAACCCTAAAAACCATATTTAAAAGGAGACAGGACCAGCACTGACAACATATCCGACTGTCAGAAAGAAACACCAATCATCCCCCTCCTGGGACTGATTTTGTGCACAAAGGACTCAGTTCTGAGCCCCTAGATGTGAGGCAGGATCGGGCATGAGAGTGAGAGGCATGAGAGACTTGGGCAAGGTCAGAGCATCAGTTCAGATCCATCTTTGGCATGAGCATTCTGTGTCTGTGGTCCCCAGAGCTCATCCCAATACAGAGACACCCAGAAAAAGAGTGAATTTGAAGAGTGAACTGCTAGCCATATATTTTCCCAGGAAATATTTTCCCTGTGGCACTCGCTGCTACAAGGTACAACCAAAACCACTGTGAGATAAAATCAGATGATCCTTCATAGGAGTAACTTGAGCAGCCAGTGTTATACAAGAGGGATGATTTAGCAGAAAACCTTTTCAGTGCTGGATCCTCTTTCTTTGGGCTGTGAATCAAAGTTTCATTCCTGGGGAGGAACAAGCAAAATTCCCTGTAGATGGAGAAGGGGAGAGAGGATATCATTGCTGCAACCACTCAGTCCTGCATCTCCTTCCTCTGGAGCAGCTGCTGCAGGGCATGGATGGGATGAGCTATTGATCCAGGAGAGCCCTTTCCTCTCCCATCTGGCCACGTGGAAAGCAGGAGGGATGATCCTCCCATATTTCACAAACCATGAGAAAATGGACTGGGCAGTCCAGGGACCTTCAACCTGTCACTCCCCATCTTAATTAGGACTATCAGCTTGCCTTGCATTTTAGTCAATTAATTCTGCTGCTGCATAGCTGCATTTCTGGTTGACCCCAGCTCCTGCTGACAGGACAGGCTATTGGTTTTAACAGCTCCCTACCACCTCTCCATTTGTTTGTGCCTCCAGTCAAGACTCACACAACAGGAAATGTTCAATAAGTGCTCAGAAAAATAACCAACAGCATTATCTGAGCACCAAATCGAATAGATTTGAGCCAGAAATGGACTCAGCTGTTGAAAACCTATTAACAGCATCTCAGATTTCCTGTGTACCAGCAAGTTTGGGGGCAAGCACTTTACCACTGCCCACAGCTTGTGCTTAATTACTGTTTGTAGAGTTCCTGTCTGCTTGACAGAACTCTCATAAAGACAAAAATTAAATGCCTACCAGTTTGGGAGAGATGACACCTGGTCCCCCAAGCCTTCCTCCCACACTGGGTTCCAAAACCCCTGCCAAGACAAAGTGGAATTGGTGTGGGGTAGAGCTTTGTGCTGGGTGGGAGCAGCAGTGCCCTGGAGCAGCCGTGTTGATGGGAGACTTCAATCCCGAGGTGTGACTCCACGATGTGCCATGACTCCACCTGGCACTGCACATGCCCCTGCCTGCACTCCAGGGTAGCTGTCAGTGTGGCCAGTGACACAGAACACCTGCATCCACTTGCTGGAAGAAAGAGTTGATGTGGCAGGAAGCAGGTCTTTTTTAGCCCTGAATATTTTCCCTTCTTAAGGGCTGCTGTGCAACATTTTCTTTGGACTGGTCCAAAGTGTTGGGAAGCACACACTAGAGAAGGGAATGAGCAGAGTGTGAGCTGGTGGGGGCCGGGGGTGTGAGATGGGCTGTGCTGGGAGCCCAGAGGGACAGGGCAGGAAAGGGGGTATGAGCAGTGCTTGAAGTTCAATAGTGTTTGCTGCCTGCTCTGATGATAAAATCTCTAGGGAACATCAAATAACTTGATCCAGCGCTGAGTTCAGAGCAAATGAAGGGGGAAAACAACAGGGAAGAAGGAAGGTGGTAGGAAAAGCAGGGGGAAGAAAGAGGTTGGTGGCAGATAGCTATTAGCTTTCTGGGTTTCTATGAATTCCCATTTCTTCTGGGACACTACAGGGTGGTCTTGAGGGTGGGAAGCATGATTTTAGTGAAGGGGGACTGACTAATTTCTGTTTATCCATCCCTGAGACCCTGCTCAGGACTGCAGTGTCAGGGCCCCAGGATCCCAGTCAGGACTGGGGAAGTCTAAAAGGTTCCAGCAGAGTAATGTGCAAGGAAAACTGGTAATGGGTGTAAAGAGGGTGGCCAACCCATGTTTGGCCCCCAGCCCACCTCTGCAGCCCCAGCCCATGGGACAGGTAATGGGTTGAGGGTCATGACCTGAGCTGGATGTCCACTGCTGACCTCTCCCAGAGGTTGTGCCCTGAAGGCTGAGAGTGATTAATGCAGAGATTTATGTCTTGTTAATAACAGAATTGAGCAATCAGAGTAATGAAACCCATGCTGTGCATTAACAAGTGGCCAAGGCAGCAGGGGCTGAACCTTGTCTTCTCCCAGGGTGGGCAGAAATTCATGTCTGCATGAATTCAGTCACTCCCTCCAAAAAAAGGGACCATGACCAGGCCAGGTAGGACCCAGTGCCCACCTGAGTGGCTATGAACTGACACTCAGCACTACAGGGATGGTGAGTTGCTTCTCCTCCAACAGGTTTGTGTCCCTTGGATACAGAGTGTTGCCCCATGGCATGAAGAACCCCAACTTTTTCCTCTTGAATGCAAGTTGCAGGTTTAAATCACTGCTAGGTCCAGCCTGGATATTTTGGATTATTTCTCCTCCATAAATTCCTTGTTTGTTTTCATCAAAGGGCAGGAATAAGAAGACATGACGAGCATGGATTTATGTCTATGCCTTCCCTAGTAGATATTAGTTGTGTAGAGAACTCACTGCAAAACCTTCCAGTATCTGAAGAGGTCTACAAGGAAGCTGGAGAGGGGCTGTTCATCAGGGACTGTAGTGACAGCACAAAGACCAAAGTCTTCACTCTAAAAGAGGAGAGATTTAGTTTAGATGTAAGCAAGAAATCCTTCCCTGTGAGGGTGGTGAGGCCCTGGCACAGGTTGCCAAGAAAAGCTGTGGCTGCCCCATCCCTGGAAGTGTCCAAGGCCAGGTTGGATGGGGACTGGAACAGCCTGGGATAGTGGGAGGTGTCCCTGTCTGTGGCAGGTGGTGGAGCCGGGTGGTCTTTATATTCCCTTCCAACTCAAACCACTGTATGATTTTATGATTCTGTGATATTAAGAAAAATCTTTGCATGAAAAATATATGCAGGGAAAAGGCACTAAAGTGACTCGAATTTTTCCTAGTCACTGTCACGTGCAACAAATTCGAAATTCTGACATTGTGATTCATTCCCAGCTAAAATTAGACTATGGCTCTGTGAGTCACTTGATTTTTGCTTCAGGAGTGTGGAATGACTTAGGCAACGATGTCATGCTACTGCACAAAGATGCAGCTCCAGCAGCTCTGCAACATCAGCTGTTCAGCTCCATCTCTTACTGGGACATGGCTTTACAACGATAATATCCTGTTGCTGAGGACACCAACACCATTTCTGGTTGTCCAACAGGACTCTGGACTTGAAGAATAGATTTTAAAATGTGAGAACAAGTGCATATGTTTGGAAAAAAAATTAAAAATTATTTATCTATTCTTTTTAAAAAGGTATTTTTTCTGTTTTATCTAAACATCTATCTAAAAAGTAAATATTTATCTGTTTTATATTGTGGAGGAAACAATAACCAGGATCAGCTAAACTGCTGGGCACTGCTAAGATTCTCTCTTTAATTATTTAAAAATATCTTCCAGAAGAAAAGTGGTTTTCCTTTGACTTTTGTAGGAAAAGCAATTTTGAGGAAGCAACAGAACTCGAGGGAGCCTCGTTAGCATCTGTCCTGTCCTCTGGATTTGGTGCCCACCTGCACAGGGCATGGCCAGCACTGTGTCACATTACCTTTATCCAGACAGCTGTTAAGGAAGGAATTTAGAGGAAAGCATGGTGTTAGCTTTGTGTCCAAAGCTCTGCAACGGCGTGACAAGGAAGGGGATCACAGAATGGCGGAATCCCAGAATATAGTAAGTTGGAAGGGACCCCCAAGGACCATCCAGTCCAACCCTCAGCCCTGCACAGGCCCATCCCCAAGGGTCCCCCCTGTCCCCAGAGGATCATCCCAACCCTCCTGCAGCTCTGGCAGCCTTGGGGCTGTGCCCACTGCCCTGGGGAGCCTGGGCAGTGCCCAACCCCCCTCTGGGCAAAGAAGAGCCTTGGCCTGAGATCCCCCCTGACCCTGCCCTGACACAACTCCAGCCCATTCCCTGGGCTCCTGGCCCTGGTCCCCACAGAGCAGAGCTCAGGCCCTGCCCCTCCTCTCAAATTCACACCCCTGGGCATGCAAACCCCTGGGTTTGTTTGCTGCAACAGCAACAGGAGGAGCATCCACAGGGCGATATGTGGCTGCCATTCTGTCTCTCACGAGGAATGAACATCTCCAACAGGCTGAAGAAACCTCACTGTGACACATCCTTGGTGAGCTCGTGCCAGGGGACCCAGTTGAGGTTCATCTGTTGCCATTATGGGTAAACAAGTTGAAGCCCAGTGTGCCTGGATAGGTGAATGTGCTCCAAAACCTGCACACACCAATTCTTGCACACCCCTCACTGCTGAAACAGGAAACATCCCATCAGCATTTCAGTATTTATTTCTCTTTGACCTCCCACTCCTGCTCACTGTCCCAAGCTGGAGGGACAATTAAGGCAGGTTCCCATGGGAGCAGAGGGAGAGGAGAAGGAGAGAGGCACTGGAAGCAGGAACCTTCCCCCCCTGTGTCATTAGTACAAATTGTGTTTGTGCAAGTTATATTTTACGGCAAGCGTGTCAATTAGTGTGTGAAATTTAATAACCCAATTGAGCTTCCCTCATTCAAAGCTAAATTGAAATCTGTTGCCTGTTTGGGAGAGGGAAGGGGCTGTCACAGGTGGGAGGCTGAGGTGGGTCGGGTCAGGGCATCTTTCATGTCGATTAAGACAGAGGGAGTGGTTTTGTCATCCTTGGCCAGGAGATAAACACCAGCTTTGATTGCACAGGGCAGCTGATCTGCTTTTTTAATCTTTTTAAAGGTAAGAGAATGCTTGGGCTGGAAAAAGGGAATATTATTTATTTGATTGCGTTTGGGTATGCTTCTAGTGGAGGGTAAATTTCCCCAGGAATGACTGCAGTGCTGAGAGCAGCTATGGAGCAATCCCACCAATCCCAGCACCTGGAGCTTTGCCACGAGGAGGAGACCATGCACCTCAGCAGCACCCTGTCCCATGGGAGTTACAGGTGTCTGCCCAAATCCCATCACAGCATAAGGACCAAACCTGATATTTACAGAGTTTAAGCCAGTGAGACCAACACTGAGAGCACAAAATGATCAGATTCTGCCTGAAAGAGGGGCTAATAAACTCCTAAAGGTATGTATGTTTTTGGGTCATCTGCTTCAGGCTTCAGGATGGATGGTGGTAACAACTGGCTTTAAGATGGATGGAAGTATCAGCTGCTCCACCCTCATATGCTGTTTGTCCCCACTGCTGCAAGAGAAATATATTCAATGAAACCATGAAAATCAGTGCTTTGATCTAAAGGCAAAGCTCAAGGATCTGAAGACTGAAGGCAAAGAGCAAAATTACTACACTTGCATGAGCTCATCTCAGACTTTTATCCTCATTCCAGTAATATTTAAAGTTTTTTAACCCCCCCCTGTCCCCAAATCACAGTTTTGGTCCTATCTCACCATCAAGGGATGGGCAAAGAATCACAGCCTCATTTTGTGTGGCTCAGTGCTCTCCCCTCTTCCCACACCTCCACATTACTCCTGCCCAACAGTAATGTGAGGATTGCTGTACTTCTCTCCATATCCCATGGAACAACATCTGGCTGGGAAACAATCCCTCTCCAGTCCCATGCCTATTTTTCTGAGGTCTTTCCTCTCTCAGTGGCATATATTCTCCAGCCAGGCTTCCCTTCCATCCTCTCCTGGGCTTATGGTCTCTAAGCTCTCCAAGTAGGCCTATTACCCAGGGGACAGATTCCAGGACTGCTTGGTTTCCCTGGAGGAAAGAAATTCAAAGCATCATTCTGTGGCAGCATCTTTTCACAAGGCCCTGCTGCAGATAAGCAGCGAGCTGGAAGCAGCAAAGGAATGTTTATAAAATTGCTTTCATGGACATTGCACATGTGGTGATATGTTTGTAAATCAGGTCATGCCATTCCCTGAAATACATGGGCAACGTTCTGGATATTTAATGAAATAAAGAGGTAATTAGCTTCAGCTTTTTAATGCTTGGGGAAACAGCATCACCCTGGTTTGAAGGCAACTCTTAAATAAGATTGAGTTACCCTGCTGAACAACCCACTGCAAAGATACAATCTGAGGAGGGAACCTGACCCTGCCAGGATTTCCTCTGTAGTGTGTTTGTATTGTATCAGCATCTAACCTGGGGCACATATCTACATTTCCCTGTGTCCCATTCAGCCCCCAAAAACCTGAGCTGAGCAGCTTCATTGAGTGCTAAAAGAGAAAAAAATTGCTCCAGGAAGGAAATTTTAAGGTTATAATCTGCAGAGTCCAGAGTGGGTTTTTAGAAATATCAGAGGTCTCTCATGTCTTCCAAAAAATGTTAAGAGCAAAGATAAAATGCTGCATAGCAAAGGCTTTTAGGAAGGATTGCAAGGGAAAAAGAGATTAAACATTAGATTTGGGCTGGCAATGACCTGTACATGTTTTTCAGTGAACAGCAACACACCATGAAGGAATTCAGTCTCCTCCATGCAGGGAGCCTCCAGCACTGCCTGAGGTATCCCAGGACACCAAATCCACTTGGGATCTTTTAGCTACCAAACTGCTTACCCTGATTCCTTATCTTTTGACCAACAAGGCTTGATTTCCAGAGGAAGGGCATTAAATATTCTAACAGGATACTGTGGAGGCTGGTGAGAATTTAGTGGGAGATGCAGAAGAGGTGCTCACATTCCAAGGTCATGTCCCCAGCTGGGTGCTGAAGGCAGGGCTATAAACTACAAAAATGTGCTTTAGGACACCCAAAATCAGCAAAAAAATTCATGGAGCACAGCAATTAGAGCCAATAACTCATTGCCTTGTCCACTTCCCAAAACTTCTATATGCTTCCAGCATAGCTAAAGCCTAAAATTAGACAGCTTAAATACATGAATTTGAAACATCAGGGAAGATAATTTGGGTTTTGTAGGCACAGGGAGGGAAGATCTTCAAGCCCTTCACTGGACAACCTGAGGGGGAGCAGAGCAGTCTACTGTGCAGAGAAATACGTTGGCAAAAAATACTGCTTTCAAAAGAAATGTTTGGTTCTTTTTCAGGGACAAAAAAAAAAAATAATTTGAAAATAGCTCCCATGAGTCAAGGAAAATGACAATAAAAATGAGAAATGCTGAAGATGGAAAGAAATGTGGAAGGCACCATGAGACTCTCAGGGTCTGAGTCCAAGGCACAGAGAAGTCAGTGCACAGCCTTATGAGAGACTGCAATTACTTGTTGGAAAATGAAGAATTTTTAGGGTGTTTCATTGATAGTTCTCTAGTTTGGGGAGTCACTGAACTTCCTCCTAACATCCCCTGCCCAAAGGTGAAACCATTTCTCTCCAGCAAAGCACAGGCTCCCGGGAAACACCATCTCCTTCTCCCTTCCCCTCTCCATCCCACTTATTATCTCTGTTCTCAAGCTGCCTGATGTGCCGTTTATGACAGAAATAACCTGCCTTGGCAATGACACTTGAATTTCACTTAAGGTTCATGGCATTATTAATGACAAGATCAATGGAACCGAAGCCACAATAAGAGCTCTCTCCATTCATCCTCCTCCCACCCCTCTCTTCTCCAGAGCTTTTAATACTCCATCTCTTTTCAAGGGTATTTACCTCAGTCCTGGAAGGAGATTCACCCACTGCCAGGGACGGGTCATTCCATCCCCAACAGCCCCTGACATATTTCTCCCAAGCCTTGAAACCTGAGTGATAAGGCTCAGGAGTGAAATAACCCACGGATTCCCTCTAATCACAGCTGCTGCCATGGCCTTGCTGAACTCTCCCACTCCAATTAGGTGATCAGGCTGCCAGACAGGCCTGATTCACATCATTTTACCATCAGTAAAGTGATATCTATCAATCTATCACCCCCACGACAGACCTGGTATTGCCACAAACCACTTCGACCTACCCAGTTAAAAACCTCCTGTAAAAGCAAAAAAAAAAAAAAAAAAGGACTTAAGACATATTTTATGGCAAATTAACTTTTAACGTGTTCTTTCCCTCCTTGTTTAAGATCACATTCACAGCTGACATTTCCAATAATGTCTGTGCTCCTCACCACCTGCAAGGATGGTGCTGGGAAAGAGCTGGCAGCTCCCCTTCAGGGTTGGAAAGGATTTAGGATAGTCTGGAGAGGTGAATTGCCCTTTCATTTTGCTCATCTGCCTTGGCTGACTCCAGAGGAAGCCCAAGTGAGGTGAAAATAGATTCACGGGATGAACACTGTCCCAAGGTTAAGTCTTTGCCCCAAGGAAGGCAAAGGAACCCAAGCTCAGACTGAATTTCTCTCTGGTCTGTTGACCATAGAATCATAGAATGGTTGGAGTTGGAAGGAACTCATTCCCACCCCCTGCCATGGGCAGGGACACTTCCCACTATCCCAGGTGGCTCCAACCTGGCCTTGGACACTTCCAGGGATGGGGCAGACACAGCTTCTCTGGGCACCCTGTGCCAGGGCCTCCCCACCCTCACAGTGAGTTGATACTGAGATCCTTTGGCTTTGTTCTTACTGGACCCCTGACACAAGTCAATGAAGACAAAAATGAAACCTCATTGATTATAATGAACTCTGGATCTGGCCAAAAGAGCCCTATCCTGTCCAGCCTCTCAGCCAGAGATGAGAGGGTCACTGTGACCTCCAGCCTGCAGCAAATTTTCTTCTACTGTTTATCCAAGAGCTCTTTAAACTCCATTCTGTAGTTTTGGTTTAATTTCTATTCTGGAAAGTGATCTGGTCCTGTAGATATTTGCTCATGGCTGAGTTGAAAGGACAGAGTGTTGGTTTAAAGTACATGGAATGTTTCAGTGACTCCATAGACCTCAAGACTGAGTCTTGACAAGGACTCATTCAAAGACAGAAAAGGCTCCACTTTGAGAAAGCTTTTCAGCTATCTTTCTCTGAAGGAAATGTCTCACAGATGCAGGGCAATGAGAAACTGAATCTTTAACATCCATTTTTTATGATATTTTCTCAATTCTGATTTTTTCCTATTTATCAGCTTCTTCTAGACCTGCACCTTAAAAAAGTCTAAACCTGTTGTATCAAAGTGCAGCCAAGCCATTCTAGGAAAATACCTTCGCTATAGAACGTGAACTTCCCATTAAAGAGGCTCTGTGTGTGCATTGATTGATCCCCAAACTGGCATTTCAATTTATTTCCCACTGGAGGACTCATTCATTATGGAGAAATAAGACCATTAAATGCATGATAAAGCACATGCATCAATAGATGAGGCTGGTGGTTACTTTACTGTACCTATCTACACAATAGCTGGTAAATAAATCTATTTGTGATCACACAGGGCCTTTTAAGAAGAATAAGGAAGCAGCAATTATTAAGCAGAGATAAGAAAAAAAAAAAGAGTTGCTTGCCAGCATTACCAGCCTGTGCACACACACATTTTGCAGCTGTGACTGCAGGGCAGAGGTGGGTCAGATGCTCAGATTGTGAACAATCTGCCTCCGGAGCTGCTCAGAGCCCCTGTGACCTCTCTCAGGGGCAGGTATGTGTGTGCTGATGTGTTCACAGGGGAGCAAGGGCTTGTCTCCAGCAGCAGGCAAGATGTTTTAATCAAGAATATTATTATCCATACTTTTTTTTTTACCCTTTAACTGATTTTTTTCACCCAACCAGTCTCTGGGGAGAAGCAGGATGATCATTCTCTATAATGATGGACCTTTTCCTGAACACAGTATTTATATTTTTTCCTCATCTTCAATGGAAAAAAAAAAAGCAATAGAACACCTGAGCATGTCCATGGTAGGCAGCAGGGCATGGTGAGCTCATGCTTGGTGGGCAGGCTGGGCTGTGGACCTTCCAGGGACTATTCCAGATTGTGGTGGCCAAGTGACATCCCAGGTGTGCAGGTTGGTGCTGCTGCTGCCTGAGGTAAAATTGCAGAGCCACAACCAACTGCCCTCAGGCACTGATTTAAGTGAAACAGAGGGGGGAACTCGTGACACATGAATGGCCACTTTGGTCTCCATCCTCAGATAAATCAGTTATCTGCTTTTTCTCACTGTGCAGGCAAAGGCAGTTTCTGAAGCAGCTGTCTGAAAGGAAATTTACTGGACAATTAAAAGTGCTGACTTTCAAGCAGCGCTCTCGAGGTGGAGTCGAAAATTATTGGGTGTGAAATGCAAATAGATTTAACAGTTTTACTGCTATTTATATGACGTTCACCCCTTCCCAGCTATTTTCCTCCTCCCCTTTTATATTTTTTTTTTTTTTGCTCTGGTTTTAAACGGTCCCAACTTTCACAGGTTTTAACAATCTCAGCCACATACAGTAAAAACTGAAGCATGTTCCAGGGCTGGACAAACCCAGATCAGGGGTGTGTGCAGTGAGGAAGGGTGGGTGAGAGCAAACTCTATCCCAACCCCCTAACAAAATATTAATTTAGAATTAAGCTGTTAATTACGTTCAGCTTCAGGTCTGCCCCACAATCCTCTGAGGTGGTTCTCATTCAATAAGCTTTTGGCAAATACCCAACAAACCTCCTACTTCAATAGTCACTAATTGACCAAGCTAGTTTCTCTTCTTCTCTAGGAAAACCTTCCCTGAGGAGGGATGTGGGGAACACACAGCGTGGCAGTGGGTCAGGCTCCAGGGAATTCTTGTTCCCATGGGCGTTCCCATGGAGAACCCATTTTCTCTGATGCTCCCCTTAGGTTCAGCGTGATCTATCAGAGCAAGGAAGGAGTTTTTATGAGGTGTAATTCCCTGCCTGCTACATTGCATTAATGACCAAAACAGTCCATGGCTTAATTAAAGATTAACTGTTAAGATCAGTTATGCAAGATAGTCTCGGGTTGGCCAGGCAGGGCCCTGGAGGAAATGTAAAGGGATGAAAAACAGCGGGAGAAGTAAAGTGAAGCAACCCCTCCAGCACTGAGAATTAGGAGTTTCATGACTTTTGGATCACATGACTTCTTAATCAAGGGCAAATATCTGTTATTCCTGTCTAACTCCTCCCGGATCTCACTTCAAAAAAGGTGCTACTGAAATGCTTGATACAGAGGGGGATTTTTGTGCTACTTGTAATGGGCCTCCTGTACCCCTGATGTCTGGTGTTGTAAGATTTACCACTCCTGGGGAGAGACGTTTGCTTCTCAGATGTTTCAGGCTGTCGTGCGAGGTCCATCGTACCAAAACAACTCTATCTCAACCTCATTGGGAGCCAAATCTACACATTTGTTGTTTATGTTACTGTTCCTGTGCTTGTGACCTTCACTAACTTTCATGAAGAGGATCAACAACCTCCCCTACCAGACTCCTCCATCCCCATGTTTGTCTGTGAAATAATATTTGTTACTGCTAAAAATTCCTACAGTTGAATTCACATATCATGTTTGTGGTGCAGTATCAGTTGTCACCCTGTTCAAGTAGGAACATCCATCCATCCTTCCAGTTGTCCATCTATCGTATCACCACTCTGACCTTGGTTCTACACAATTAGTTCTAATAAACAGCTTAACCTACATCAGAGCCTGTACAATTCTCACCCCTTTGCCTCCCTCTCTATGGAGAACTGTAGTCATTTTGCTGGATTTTTTTCTCATCTCTTTGAATGCAGCCCTGATGAGAAAGATTTGGCTGACAAATGTTGAAGTAAAGCCATAAATTTGATTTGTCTTGATTTAGTCTCACCAAGGGGCTCCCTTACTACCATCCCTACTCTGCCCTACATGTCCCCCACCTACAGTGAGGACACAAAATACTTTTACAGGTATCACAACACATCTGAAACAAAGGAAAGGTGCAAGAAACACTCTGTATCTCTCTCTCTTTGCAGGTGCCTGTGATCCCACTTGGTCTCACGTGTTGTCTGGGGATCAACATCTACTTGCCATGGTCTGGGACTGGGGCTGAGCAGAGAACTGAAGGACTGGCACTACCTTCAGCAAGTCTCTTTCCTTCTCCTCCAACTCCCTCCTGAGTGATCTGAACCACAACCCTGTTTGCAGCTCCAGTTGTAGAAATCTATTCAGCTTTTCCTCCTTTTCTCCTACAGAAATTAAATCTGATGTGGAGAAAGCAAAGCAGTGTCTTGAATGTGAATGCCTTTCCCTCTACCCTCCTGTTACAGAGCTCATGCTCCTGTAACTCACCCATCAAGAAAATCTCCCCAGGATCTTTCCCTGCAATTCAATAAATAATAAAAATAACCATTCTACCAACTCATATTTTTGCAAGCTGGCACTGATTTATTCTTTTGGCTCTTACATCTGAAATAACTGCAAATATTCAATGGAGTAATGAAAAAATCTGACTTTTAATTCTGAACTGAAGTTTGCGAACCTGGAAAGTCTTTGATAATGATTTTCTGATGAACATACACTTGCTGGGTCTCCATTTGGCAGCTACATTTTGATTAAATCTCTCTATATCTGCATATCATATATGCAAATGAAATTACAACCACTTGCAGGGGTGAACAGTACAAATTTGGGGACTTGCTCAAATAGACTTACAAGAAATTGTGCTCCTATTACAGGACAGTTCACTGAAAACTGTGCCCATGCCAAAAGGATTTTGCTCCTGGTGTAGGGCAGAGCAGGGGTTCTCACAAGCACTTTTACCATAATTTTATCTGGGATTTCCCAGCTGGAAATGTCTGTGCTTGCCTTGAACACCTTGCAGGCAATGAGTCTGACTCATTCAAGCAGCAGCACAACGACTACTCTGTGTGGATGGGGTGTGTATCCAGCTCCAGGATGGACAGCACAGGAAGGACATGGAGCTGTTGGAGCCAGTCCAGAGGAGGCACTAGGATTATCAGAGGTCTGGAGCAGCTCTGGTGGGAGGAGAGGCTGGGAGAGTTGGGATTGATCAGCCTGGAGAGGAGAAGCTTTGGGTGACCCAATTGTGGCCTTGCAGTGTCTGAAGGGAGCTACAAGAAAGTTGGAGAGAGACTATTCCCAAGGGCCTGGACTGACAGGACAAGGGAGACTGCCTTCAAACTGACAAAGAGTAGGGTTAGGTTGGATATTAGAAAAATATTCTTGGTTGTGAGGGTGGTGAGGCCCTGGCACAGGTTGCCCAGAGAAGCTGTGGCTGCCCCATCATCCCAAGGCCAGGTTGGACAGGGCTTGGAGCAACCTGGGATAGTGGAAGGTGTCCCTGCCATGGCATGAGTTTTAGGGTCTCTTCCAACCCAAGTCATTCTGTAGTTCATTGTGTGTTAATTCTGTGTGACTCATTTACTCAGGAACTGTTGACCTCAAAGCCTGTCTGGTGTTCCCAGATGGAGGGAAAAGGGCATGTCCAGGAAAACTTGGCTGGAGGAAATGATGTCCTCAGCCAGAAATAAGGATTATTTTCCACGTGTCTGGCACTGTTGGGTGCAGTTCCCAAAACTCGGGACTCCCTCAGGCACCAGGAGCTCTGTGCAGCCCCAGGAGCCACATGCCTGCATCTCATGCTCCATAGGTTGGACTCTGGACATTTGTCATCAAGTGCTGGACAGGATACAGTGGATACTTCAAGAGTGGGTCCAGCTGAGATGGGATTTGGTGAAAATGATGTCAACAGGGCAGAAGCAAGCAGGGTTAAGAGAGCAGGCAGGGTTAAGAGCAATGCTCTTGTTTTCAAGTGCACTCTTAGCTGCTATTTGTGTAGGGACAATGGGGGATATTTGCTGTAATGTGATAACCCCAAATCTATTGTGGTACATCCCAAACTGGGCTGTAGTTCCCAAATCCCTAAATAAGTAGGGGTGGGGGGAACCCAAAGTATGGTGGAAATTACAGGATGGTCAGCATAAAATAATGCCAAGTCTGGAGCTCCTCCTGTACCCCATGATACCTCTGGATTCATTCCATGTGTGGAACAAAGCCAGTGCAAATGAGAATAGGGCTTGGCTCCTCATAAATACACATATGCATATGTATATAAATAAATCTATATCTGTATATTACCATCTTGATGTGAAACAGTGGTCTTTAATTCCTTGCCTGTGTTCCTGAGCCTTCCATTTCAGCAAGTCTAGCTTGTAACATATCCCATATTGGCTTCTTGGGAGGAAAAAAAAAAAAAAGACTTTATCCTTTCCTGTTTTGCTTTTCCCAGGAAGAACCATGTGAAAATAAAAAATCACGTTTGGATTGCATGAGATTTTCTATTAACCAGAACAAATTAATACAAACTTCAGGTCATGGTCCAAATAGCGCAAAAAGTAAAAGAAAGGAAATCCAGATCAGAGCTAAAGGGATGCCTGGGGCATGGGATTTCATAGCTGCTAAGTGTCCAAAGTATGAGTCTGTACCATGGGCGGAACACAGACACATTTCAGGATGGGCTTTCTAGGGGATTTCTAGATGAGACTTCATGGGGAACTGAAGAAAAGGCTGGACTCACAGATAGGAAATATTTTAATCAAGAAAATACAAATAGAGTTTTTGGGAAGAAATTAAGAGCACAGGGTGAGGAAAGAAAGGAATTCATACAAAAAGTTGTGTTTGAACTTTCTGGACCAGCATAGAAAGAATTCAGGTGCCTCCTGCACTCCCATCTGAGGTACAAGCCAACTGTGCTTCAGCAGAGAAAACCCACAGAAAATCAGACACCTCTGACCTATCTGTTTTGCAAGTTTAGATCATAGAATTAAAAAATTATTTGGGTTGGAAGAGACCGTAAAGATCATCTTGTTCCAACCCCCTGCCATGGGCAGGGACACCTCCCACTATCCCAGGTTGCTCCTACCTGGCCTTGGACACTTCCAGGGATGGGGCAGCCACAGCTTCTCTGGGCACCCTGTGCCAGGGCCTCCCCACCCTCAGAGGGAAGATCAAGTGAGATCGAGCTCAAGCAAGAGCCACATGTTTCATTAAAGAAATGGACTTAAATGTGCTCACTGCTGAGCCAACTTTCTTATCAAATGTGGCCATTGGAGCAAACAGAGTCTGGCCACCACATCTGGAGTGAAACAGCTGGAAACCAAGCGCAAGTGTGAAGGGAGGAGCAGAAGGGTAAAACCTCTTCCATGAGGACATTTCATTTCAACAGATCTCATTATCAAAGATTTTGTTTCAAATGTCATGCTGATTCATTTCAATTTGACTTTTATATTAAAACACTAATTGTATTATATATAAATGTTGACATTCTATTAATATATTAATACATTAATATTGTGGGATAATGTAACAGTCAATGCAAAAATTAATGGAAATGGCAGATGTGTGAGCCCTGTTGGAAGTGAAACTTCTCGTGGCCCCAGCTATTTTCAGGATTTCCTTCTGTTTCTCATTTCATCTGATCCTCCCACATCAGATCAGCCCAAACTGTCTCAGGGGCAGCTGCTGAGAATAAGAAGCTTGTAGGTTGTACAGGTTCCCACATGTCCTCCCATGTCACGATTGGTGACAGAACTCCTGTAGTAAAATACCCACTAACGCTTTCTATGAGCTGGTTTGAAAGAGGATCCCTTCCAACACATGGAAAATATGGTCACATTTTTCCTAAATTTGTTAACAGAACTAGAAAAAAATCATGTTTAGGCTTCTTGGTTTTTCGAAAACAGTTTTTTTCCCCCAGTTGAATCCTTAAAATCTGTTGCCAAAACCCCAAAGCTTTTGGATTTTCTGTCCAAAAAATACTACCATGGGGCTTTGAGGTATTTTTTTGGCAAGAAAGCAACGTTTTGAGGCAAACAGATGCTTTCTGTTGGAAAACGTCATCTTGTCAGGAGCACAATCTTCCTTCTCAAAAGACATTCATGACAGAAAATGTTCCATCAGCTCTGTTAGCATCCCTCATCCTCTTCCAGGGAGAGCGACACGGTGACTGCTTTTCAACAAGATGAGCTTTCCAAGAATAGTTACTGAGGAATCAGGAATTTCAGATCATATCAGGGCTTGGTACACAGGATTATGAGAGGAGCCAGTCTTATATTCCAAACCATAGGATCCACCTCTAGCATGGCATGCTGTTAATAAAGCGACTCCACACTTAAATGCAATTCCTCTGTTGTATAAATACATATTTCCTCGGCGGGACATTGTGGTTACTTTAAGAAGCTGGAAGACATCAGAGCATCACGTTTCAAGCTTGGCATTGAGCAAGAAGCCACCAGAATTAAATCAAAGTGCTTCTTTCTGGCAGGCAGAGCAAGTGTAATGAAAATTCCAGCCTTGATCCTCTGCCAGGGATCAGCAAATTGAGTGCATGCCTACCACTCCCAAACCAAGTCCTTCAGCCTTGCCTGGGATGCCAACGACCAGAAGTGCAAAAGATGAAAACAGGCTGCCAGACACAGCAAACCAAAGTTCTCCTTCCATGGAGAGGAGTTTATTACTCTCTTCCAGCTCCACCCAGGAGCAAATCCATCCTGCTTGATCATGTTGGGACTAATGAAGGGAGGTTGGCTGCTCATGATGAATTTGACATTCCAGCACAGCTTTGGAGATGCCTTCTCCAGCTACCAGGACCTGCCCTGATCACCCCCTCAAAAGATGCACTTTCTTTCCTCCTGCAAGGTACAATATCTCTGCCATTCTAAAGGCAAAATCCAGTGAGGCTGGGTGGAAAAATGAGGAGAAACATCGTGGGGGTGGGAGGAGACTGATTTTGGCCAGAAGGCAGGTTCACGAGGCTGCCTTGCTTTCTCTCAGGCACAAAGATCTGAGTAATATCAATTATTAAGATGAGTGAAGCTGCCTTTCTTCCAAGAAAAACTGCTTACATGGTGGTATGTAGCACATACCCCTCAGCTGCTGCTGTGGGGCTGGGTCAGACTGTGCTGTGCCCACCAGGGCAGCTCCTGCTCCACTGTGAGTAAAGGCAGCCACTGGGACAATAAGGTGCCTCAAATGTTCCCCCAACCCCCCAAGACAGAGGCATCGACAAACATCAAGTGAGGAATTTGTGTTTGAGAGCAATATCCAGATGCCTTTGGGGCTGGCATGCTGAGATTTCCCATCCCATCGATGAGTCCTCTCCACTCCAGGCCTCCTGTTAACCCTCATCTACATGAAAACCAGATCCACACACACCTACATAAAGGTCCCACCACCTGCTCCTGCCATGCTCACCTGAGCCTGGCCTGAGACAGCTGATGGGACAGGGGAGAAGAGAAAATCTTTAGTTTGCTGGAAAAATCATACTTCGCCCTCATGCGCCTTGTGCCTCCAGAGCAGCTCCTTGGAGACTATAGATTTGCTCCAAATGAAAAAAAAATGAGGCTAAAAAGCAAGCTTTTCCTGATGTGGCTGCAGTTAAAAGCTTGGGAATATTGCTACAGTGCTGGATTCATGGGCGGGGGGTAGAGGAGAGGGTTTTGAAATGGCTCAGACCTGTTTTCTTAGGGACCATGGTGAGAACAAGGTTAGATCTACAGTGAGTGCTTTTGAAGGTGCCATCCAGCCCTGAACAAGAAAGTGAGGCTTTGAAAACACTGAACAAAAAAAGGGGCCTTTGAGATTTTTATTTGAAAGTTGGAAGAGCAGTGTATCCCGATTAGTGAGCACCCCCTTTAGAAAACACCAGCTGTCTTGATCTATACATTCATTACAAGAACTGTGGCCATTTAATAATTAATGCCTATAAGTGCCTAGCTATGAAAATGCAAAATGAAATATTAAATAGAGTCGGTACCAAATGGAAGGACTTCCAAAAGGGAACGAATGAGAGCCATGTCATTCACAATTCCCAGGGAACAGCCCCAAGGATCTGGAGCAGAATGAATCCAGGTGGATGAGTGTGTTCTTGGGAACAGAAGAGAAGGTGGGTCACCGATATTATTGGCAGCAGCCCTGACCCCTCACAAAGTGGGACATACAGGAGACAAATCCCTCCCAGCAGTGACTGCTTTGCTCCTTGTGCCAAATTCATTCCAAATTTAAACAAGGCACATGCAGAGCAACTTCTAGGCCACAAATTGGTGAGGCCTGTGGCTGAATCTGAATAATGGAGAGTGAAACTTGTGGAGATAACAGCACAGGCTGAGATGTGTGTCCAACTTCCCTTCCCATCCCTTTGGAAGCTCCTGATCTGCTACTGATGGAGAGGATGTTTTGGAGTGACCTAAAGGTGGCCACCCCTAGGTCAGAGTGAGCCATTTCTGTTATCACTGCTGGTAGTAGCAGGGGTTATTAATTGTGTCAAGACTAAGAAAACCTGGGTAGGATGTTGATATGGATATTGGGAGTATTTAGTGTAATAAAGAAGCAAAGCTAAACCTCACACACCAGAGCTCAAATTGATGGCTGGTAGAAACCAAGCTGAAATTACTGTGGGTTACAGATAGCCAGCTTTCTGCTTTCTCTAGGCATTTTACATCTTCTTCTGGCAGAAGCAGCAGGTTTCGGGAGACTAATTCAGATTTTCCTGGACACTCCTCCTTGAAATCTTTTGGGGAATTTACCTGTGTTTTTGGTTTTCCAGGATTCCTGATTGGAGCAGACGTGTAGCATTTCCAGCCAGGCTGGTGACTACCAAGGCATGTGCAAACCCAACCAACACTGTGTTTGTGGTAGATCCAACACTTCTAGTAAGTGCTGACCTCACCACAAGTGCAGATCAGCCTCCAGAAAAGCTGGACATGAGCCCCACAACTCACATCCATCTGAGAAACCCTCAACAAATGAGTTGCAGTGCTGGGTGCTGGCAGTCAGATGTAAAACACTGGATTTGACAGCTCTATTCTCGTGCCTGAATTCCTCTCTGTGCTCTCACAAAGTGTTGCCTCATGGTGCAGAGGTTCAGCAGCAGTGTTCCTGCCTCACCATATGGGCTTTAGTTTCCACTTGCACATAGGGAGACTGTCCTGCTGTCCTCTGCCCCTGAGAGTTGGCACCATCAGCAAATAACCCCAGCAAAAAGGTGCTGTGTGTGGAGGGAGAGGAGCAAATGCAGAGGTGTAGAGCATGAGAAGAAGCCTGCAAAACTGAAACATTTTGGCTCTCACAAATGGACACATTGCAGCTGTTTCCAGCAGGCAGAAGGAGCTGATCAAAACATGGGATTTTCATGGGAAAGTGAAGCCATTGTGTTGACCATGAGCAGAAGGAATCACCTTTTGGTCCAGGGCAGTTCTCCCTCACTCGGGTTTTACAGTCCTGTTCCACACACCAAAAAGTGCTTCCCTGAAACTAAGAAGAGTCTCTGGGCCTCATAACATGGGACCAATTTTTCAGCTGGCTGAAATCTCCACAAGCACAGACCAGCAAACTTGTAACCAGCTCAGATATATCTTGTTCAGCCTAAAAATGAGAATATCCTTCATATGTTGCCCTCCAACTACTCACAATGAGGAAAGCATGAATGCTCTGAATCATTCCCAGCCAACTGTATATCTGTTATTTTCTGTATTTATTTCCAACTCCAGAATTAAGCAAACGACTCCAGTACTGCAACATCCATACAATCAAATGTATCATTTTCCCATCAACTGCCTGGCTGTGCCAAACGGGGCAGCTCAGATCCCGTTGCCATATGGAATGCATCTCTGTCTGCACAGGACTCAAACGTGACAATTAGAAATGGAATGGATTTTCCCCCTGCTCCCATAAGCGGCAAAGTGCTCTGGAAGCATTTAGTGGGGCTGAGAGGACTTCACTTTGTTAGCAGAAATAAAATTATTTATCAGCCCTGTCATCTGGGGCTGAACAAGGAGCTATAACTGATGAGCCTCATGAGAGGTGGTGTGAGGGACCCAGGTGGAGGCTCTTGCCCAAATCTTCTTATCCTAAGCAGTATGAATGGCCTTGATCCCTTTCAAAGCCACGTGAAAGCTCCAGTTGGAAGCCATCTAATATACAATTCCCAACCAGCCTTTGCTCCCTGTCCCCTTTGCTAAAAGAGGACATATTCTCCAAAACAACAACATGAAGATTTAGCTGCAAAGAGCAAAAAGAGATGCCTCTTTACCCAGAGTTATGGCAGCCCCTGCTCATCTCATGCCCATTTTCAAGTAGATGACTCTTGGAGCAAAGGGGATGCTGCTCTGCAGAACAGGCTGTGCCACCAGGGCTGAGCTTGGCAGTTGCTGTCAAAGCCATGGGCATGACAGAGGAATTAAGCTGAGCCCCTCTGCCCTTGCTGAACCAGATGTGACCTTCTCTTTTGCAATCTCCTGAGATGACCTTGATCTTCTTCATGTTCCCACCCGAGGCTGGGTTACACCCTTGTTTCTGGACTCTGTTTTAAGTCTCCCATGAATAACAGTGTCAGGTCTCCACACAGCTATCCCAGGAATGTGGCCAGGCTGATCTCCATGCTTACTCAAGATGACATTGATTCATTCTCCCCCTCAATGTCCAGATTACATTTTGAGACTGCGCTTTATAACATCCTTGCTCATCCACCACCTCCACCTTTGTCAACCCCCTGCTCTGGGATTTAGGGTTTCCTCATGAACAGAACATGCAGCCAGAGGCACCTGGAGTTTGGGAGTAGGCTGAGAGGTTACATTTAGAGACATATCCAAGGCCAGGTTTTGAATAGAGGCCCTGTTCCTACACTCCAATCGTTTCATGCTCACGCACCAAGCAGAAAGCAGGCGTATTTCCAGGAAAGGAAAAAGAGCTGAGGATGAGAGGACCATCCCCAGATTCAGAGCTCAAGGTCCATCCAAAGGGAAACATTTGCATCTTAAATGATGTGCAAGAAATTGCTTTCACATCCCCCCCCTCATGGCCTGGACACACAGAACCTGGTGAGTGTCTGTGCTCAAGGCAACGCTGAAAGGAGACATCTGAGCTTAACCACTGAGGTGATCTATTTATACTATGTGGCTGAAAGGTGTTTAGGCAAAGGACTAAGGTTTGTGAAGCACTTCCAGGTTTTGTATTTGCCAGGCTTCAGGGGAGAGCTTAAATAAAGGATTCTACTCTGGAAAAAATAAAAACAGCAAGGGGAACAAAATAGACAGATAGACATCTGGAGTGCTGAACAAGGCCCACTCCTCAGGCTGACCTACTCACAGTGTTTGGGGAGAGCTTTGCAATCCTGTTCAACAGGAGCAGCAAGCAGCTGAGGGCTGAATTCAGCCTTGGAGTAAACAAAGCTCTCACCATGCCAGCCCCGCACTTTTCCACCAGGTGTCCATCTGCTCATGGCCATTGAGAGCTCCAAACCTCCCATCCAGCACTGAAATGGCAGCTTGGAGTGAGTTATCCAGCCCTTGATGCCAGGAGATCCCAGACACAGCCTCTCCATGGCTGACTGATGTGCCCATGGCTCAGGGAGGCCAGCTCTCTCCAGCCCAGCCCTGTGGCTCCTTCTGGGGTTCCTGTGCACCAACAAAAGTGAGGAAAAAGACAGGCAGTGCTTCTGCCAAGGGAATCAGCTGCAGCCCTGCTTCCTTCTGCTCCACGTATGGCTCTGGAGACAAGAGTCCTGTGACAGTGACATGTCACCCCACAGCCATGTTCTAGTCAAACAAACCACTTCTTACATGGACAGATAGTGATGGGCAAGGGGAGGATGGTTTTAAACTAAAAGAGACTTGGGTTGGATGTTAGGGAAAAATTCGTCTCTGTAAGGGTGGGGAGGCCCTGGCACAGGGTGCCCAGAGAAGCTGTGGCTGCCCCATCCCTGGAAGTGTCCAAGGCCAGGCTGGAGCAACCTGGGATAGTGGGAGGTGCCTCTGCTCAGGGCAGGGCGTGGAACTGGATGATCTTTAAGATCCCTTCCAACCTAAACCCTTCTGTGATTTTATAAAATTCATTGAACCTCTAGTTCACTGTCTATATTCTCCCAAAGGCTGACAATGGCAGCATCTTTCACATCTTCAAGTGAAGTATTGTTGGTGGTTTCCTGCAAATCAATCCTATTTTTCAAGTTTAAACAATAGGAAGTAAAACTGATGCTCATAGGATTTTTTTTGCACATTGAAGTCCATTCACAGCCGCCCTGGGAGAGCTGGGACAAAGTGCAGATTTGATTAGGCATTGCCAAACAGAATTGGCTGGGATAATTTTTCTACTCAGCTTTATCTCCCTCAACCTGCTACTAATAACCTTTTACCAAAACTGATTTCAATTTAAAATCATGGTATTTACAGTAAGAGATGTTGTTTATTAATTATTACTAAAAGATGTTATTCATGTTGTTTACAGTAAAAGCCTGGATGTTTCCTGGGATCTGGCTTTTGTTCACTTAAGAAAGGCTTCTGAAAGGCAACATTTTGTAAAGCAAATTGCTTCAGGTATTTTGGCACGAACCCTTCCAGTTGTGAACAAGAGGCAACACAGAAGCAAGATAAACAAAAATGATGTTTTGGAAACATGTGGGTTTCAATCAGTGTTTTGGCCATCACACTGATTCACAGATGAGTTGTGCAGTTCTTGCCCAACCCAGAATAACCCGGGGAAAATGATCTCTGATAAAACAGGGTCAGAGGGATGAATTTCTAAACTGAAATAAAGTCAAAGAGAAGAATTCAGGGTGACGCTGCTGGACCCACGGGAAAGGTCAAAGAGGAGAAAGCCTGTTTATCACACACAAAACAAGCCCCAACATCCCTATCAGCGAGGCCTTGGAGAGATGCCTGTACTGTAAACGCCACCTCCCAGGTCAGTGTCCTTCAATTCATGACCAGGACAGTTTGTAATGTTAATTTTGCTGTGAGGGATGTGCACTCTGAACTGGCAAGAAACCCAGTGTTTGCTGTAACAGCGTCCCCTTCCTGATAAGAGCTGCCCTTGGGACAGTCCCATTGGCCTCCTAAACATCCAGACCTCAAGTTAGTCCCCAGTAGCACCCCAAAAAGCAATTTATTTCCTATTAGGTCTTAAGACAGTTCACAATATGCCAGTAGACTGCAGTACATCATGCCAGACCAAACCCACATTTCTATTAATATCTTCACCCCCTTCACTACCACTCCCCCCCGCCCCAGACCTGCTCAATTTTTTTTCATTGTAAGCACAGAGAGGGCTGACCTAATAAAACTAAAAGCTGAGGAGGAAAGGCAGGAATTCTCTTCAGATCTGAACACTGAAATATCTCATGCTCCTTCAGGGATCTTGGAGCTCTCCAAACCTTGTCAAGATGTGCTATTTGGGTCTCACTCTGAAGTGGCTCCCTAGAATATTTCAACTTTAAGCAAAGGAAAAAAGAAAGACCCCAAAAGCCTAGTTCCTCATTGCCCCAAACAAAGAAAATGGATTCTTTGTCTTTTAAAAAATCCTCAACACTGTAGATGAAAAATGTAAGTTTGGGAAGAAAATGTGCAGTCTGCTGATAAGATATGTTTGTTTTTTCTAAAACAAACCAACAAGGCTGGATTGAAACTTCCCAGCCTTCTCAGCATTTTCCTTTGCTTCTCGACTTTGGATTTTTCCACAGAGTTTGGATTCCTCAGTTTGACAAGCCACAGCCTGTTTGCTGAAGGTGGTCTAGAGCTGTGCCCAAGTCCTTCTCCCTGTCCCATCATCTCTGTCCCATGTACCCTATGGACTTTAAATATGTCTATTTGGAGTCTATGGCTAAATATGTAAATTTATTTTTAAAAATCAATAAAGTTGATGTCTAATTAGTCAGTAGAGCTGATGTTGGGGTTGACTTTGGTCTGCTTATGTGGGGTGTGAGGAATGGGTACTCTCATCCTTCACAAGTCCAAGCACATGGAGACAGGAACTAGACAAGGGAGTGCCAGATGTCAAACACCCCAAGACTTTCTGTTGGCATCCAGCCCCATTCTTCTACTGCCTGTGAGCCTGGTGTCCACCACCCAAACACACCTGGCCAGAACTCCTTAGGCACCTAAAAGGAAGCTGGAGAGGGACTCTTCATCAGGAACTTTAATGACAGGACCAGAAGAATGGCTTCAAACTGAAAGAAAGCAGGTTTAGATTGGATGTCAGAAAGAAATCCTTCCCTGTGAGGGTGGGCAGGCACTGGCACAGGGTGCCCAGAGAAGCTGTGGCTGCCCCATCCCTGGAAGTGTCCAAGGCCAGGCTGGAGCAACCTGGGATAGTGGAATGTGTCCCTGCCCATGGCAAGGATCAAATCCTTTTGTAATTCCATGATTCCATGAACCCAGGGCAGCCCCACGTGCTGAGAGCAAACACCATCCACAAGGCAGCTGATCCAAGGGTACAGCCATGCTCTGCTTTGAGGGTCACTGAGAGAGGAAAGTCCTTTTTGTGCTGGTGATGAACAGAGATTCTGTCCTTGCTCAGCTCAGGATGTGCCTCCCCCTGTCCCATGTCACGTGTGTGAGCAGAGGGGGCACAATGTGCCCAGAGCCCAGTGAAGGCACACTGTGCAGTCAAACAAAGATACTTCTGGAGACATCAGGTCACAAAAAGCTGGGGGTTTTTCCATTGGGATAAGCCAAGTGGGAACTTTTATAAAGATCCTTTCTCCATGCCCACTGGGATGCTAAAAGCTTATAGCAACCTTCCCAAAACAAAAAGCAGTGATGAGAGTGGAGCGTTCCGGGTGGCAGAGCACCCACTGGTAGGAAGTGAATCAGCACTGATCAAAGGGAAAGGGTAATCCTTGAAGGATGCAAAAGTCAACCCTGCTCTTCCTCCCCAGCAGCCAGAACAGGTTGCACCAGGAGTCAGCATGGAATTTTCTACTGGAATTGTTTTTTTGATAGTAGAAAATAATATTTCTACAAAGTGAAACTATGTAATGGCAAATGTTCTTTTTATTCTTTTTTCCTCTAAACAAATTGAATTTTTCATTCAAGATGAAAGTTTTCCTTTTGGACAAGTTTAAGCCAAAAAAGGAATATTTCATTTTGTTGGAGTTACCTGAAATGTTCCATTTTAAAACAGGGCTCTAAAAATATCCCGCTCCATTTCCCTGTTACTTAATGGAAAGTTCCTTCTCCCACATGCTCCTATTTTCAACCTAGGAATGATCCCTTTGAGAAACTACTTCTCCCTCCAAAATCCTTTCCCACTATCATGAGTACTATGGATTTGGGGAGTCATTTCACCACACCAGACCCTCAGCACTGCAGACTTTTGAACAAACTTCTCCAAAACTCATCACAACAAAGCAGAAAACATGACCCAGGCTTGCAGTATCTCCCACCCCTCAGAGCAATAATTCCAGCTATATCTAATGTTGCTTTAAAGAAGTTTTTCAGCTCCATTAATAATCTAAACAGATACTAGGGGTCTAATTAGCGGGCTAATTAGAGAGCATGGTTAGGCATGTACTCAGGCAAGAATATTTTGTCAGTGGAATGAGCAAAGATGAAAAGTTGTTTGCACTGAAGGCCTTGTTTTGTCACTGATTTATAGGCAGGAGCTCAGCCCCATGTACAGAGTCTTGGCCTAAAGCAGTGTTTGACCATCACAAGAAACAGCCAGACTGAGCCACACTGAGCATTCACCAGCCAGGGGTTTCTACACTCATACATTAATTTCACATCCCACATGCCATTTAAAATAACTTTCCATCAGCTTTCCAGTTTGTACGACATTTGGAGGGGGGGGTAATTCTCTAAGAGTTTCCAGAAGTCTCAGTTATGTCATATATGTGTCACACAAACGTATAATGAAGGAAATAGCTGGATTTCAACACTTAAAATTAAAAATTTTCCAGGGTAGTGCTCCCCTTAGCAGCCTGAAGGAAAACATCCTCTCCTTTTACTCCTGGAGGTTGGCATTAGGTGAGAAATCCTACCAGAGACACGAGGTCCTCACAGTGTGGCTCTCTTGTGGTGTTAAGGGCTCTCTATGCCACTATAAACTCATGCCTGCACACACATGCACCCCATAACATTGATAATTGTCATTATAATATATATTATCATACACAAACACGCCCTCTAATAGTAAAAAATAATAGCAAGTAAATCATTCCAATTAAACACCAGTTTCTCTGCCTGGGGTATTGAAATTACAACAGTTCTGTAAATGTATTTGTGGCTTTACCAACCCCCAAGCCTGCTCAAAAATCAGAATTCCTGTTTCACTGGCTGATTTGGTCGGTTCAGCCCCAAATGTCACCCAGACAGGTAATGATACCTCATGTCCTCTTGGAGCCAGGGTGTCCTGCCCAGGCCCTGCCCCAGCTGCTCTCACAGCAGCAGAGCCCAGGCACGTCCTCAGGGACATATTCCAGGTCAGGAGGCAGCTCACAGGCAGTAAACATGAGTTACTCCTGAACTGAAATTTTTCCATTCCATTGGAGAAATGAAACGTTTCACTAAACCCCGACTCTGGCCTGTTTTTCCTGATGGGAATTTGGTTTTTAATCAAAGTTCTGATTTTGTGGGAAGCATGGGGGTTTTCCTACCGAAACCCCTTCAGCTGTAAATCCTTGGTAAGCCCCACTGCTGTTATATCAGGGCCACATTTGACTGGTTTTAAAAGATGCCACAGCCCTGGGAACACCACATGGCATTCACAGCCCCACGTGTGCTCCAGCACTGTGGAAAGGCTGACAAGAGCCCGGGAGCCTGGTGTGAAAATCCATTGTTTTATTAAATCTACGTGACTGCCAGACTGTGTTTGCTCCTGCCCAGGGATGGGTCTGACTGGCAGTGGACACACTCAGGGGCTTGAAGGATAAGAGACAACAGTAGCACAACACACCTTCATTGCTTAGTCGAGCATATGCAAGAAAATACCTATTTTTTGCAAGAAAAACATGGTTCTTGCACAAAAAGAATCTCTGTGTTGCAGGCAGTCGAGGTGGTTGAAGGTTCACAGCTCTCCTGGATGGGTTTTGGCTTTGGGGCTGGGCACTGTCAGTGCTCACTGAGATGCAAAAACACCTCATGTTCTGACAGCCCCTTCTGCTGCTCATCTGAATTTCATGTTGTGGGCTCTGGGCTGTGCCACACTCACTACCAGGTAAGATTCCTGCTGATTCTTCTCATTTACAAATACAGCAAAGGTGGTCATGCATAGAGCATTTTAACTGCCCTGCCTCAAGTCTGGTCTGTTGTGTGACATTTTCTAGCCTTTTCTAAATTAATCCCACGATTTTTTTTTATTATTTTTTTCCAGAAGTCTTTCCCTACTTATCCACGGGCAGCACAGACCTGAGAGAGAAACCTTGAGCTCTGGCTTAAATCAGGAGTGAGGAAATGTAGGCACTGCTGTGCTCTCCCTGTGGCTACAGATGCCCCACCCACCCCCGCCCCCAAATGGTTTTTATCCCAGATGGAAAAGCTGAAGACCAGCAAATTAACACAATTACATGTTGTCTCTATTCAGGAGTGTAGTAAAGGTGATCTCTGACCGCATAAAGAGAATGGAAATCATGAGCATTAGGGCAGTGGTGCCTCTGCACACTTCAGCACCACAGCTCCAGGATGGGCTCACAAAACAGGCACCAGTTTGGCTCGGTTCAGCCCCAAACCTCCCCCATTTACCATCTCCAGTGTCCAGCAGGACACCCGAAATCCCAGCCGGACCACGATGAGCCCTGGAGGCACAGACCCCAAACACCATCACACCCCAGCTGTTGTAACTCCCAGCGCCCAAGGCTGCGTTTGCAAACAGCTGATTTGCAATGGAAAAGGGAGAAATGAAGCCACCAAAGCTGCTGCCTCCTCTCCCGGCAGCAAGTCCCGTCCCTGGTGGATGGATGACAGGGTCCAGCCCTTCCCTCCCGCACGGGGTCCGGGGCCATCCCGCACAGCGAGGGGGGGAACACACGCACTGTTATTCTCAGTAATAAGATGCCTGTCAACATATAAACCAATTAGGTGCAGCTTTTGTGTTCCTAATAAGGCTGGGCAAAATGCTTTCTATGAGCAAGTGCTTTCAAGTGAAAAATAGCTTCTGAAAGAATCTGACAGTTTGCACATGAGGTTTCAGTTTGCTCAGGGTTTGGGGTTTGGGTGTTTTTTCAAATTCAAGTAATGAAAATTCTCACATTGTTTCAAACCAAGAAACTGTGCCTCAGTTTTCAACAATCCTTCTCTCACACACAATCCATTGCTTTTAGCTTTTTTCCCCGATTCTCTTTTTCTTTCTTTATAATCACTGTAAAAAGATGGAAAAAAGGAAAGAAAGGAAAATCCATGTTTGAGATGAAAACACTGGAAACAATTATTGTCTTCATTTTAGTCATATGAACTGCTTTCTAACAAGGTTTTTGTGTGTTTCCACGTATCACCAAGCAGTTTCAGGTTTTCAAATTGCCAGTTAAGCACTAGTAGCACAGTCTAGCCTTTACCTTAAAGACTAATCCTGAATTCTGGCTTAAAGGAGGGATGAGGAAATATAGGGACCCTTGTACTTTGCCTGTGGCTACAGATGCCCCAAACTCTTTTTATTCCAGGTATAAGAGCTGGAGAACAGCAAATTTTTTTCCATAATTGATATAATTTCTCAGAGGACATGAGTAACTCCTGTTTAGTCTAACTGGAAGCATCACCCAAGTTCTGGGTTTGGAGTTCAATCACTGATTGAGGCTGTGTGATTTATATTAATGAAAACCCAAAGATGCTCCCCAAAATAAGGACCCAGCAGCACTGGCTGGGCTCCTCTCTCCAGGTATGGAAGGTCCCAGAGGGTGATTCAAGCCTCATTCCAGCCATGCAGCTGCAAAGGGTAATTGTAATTTGTTATAGAAAACATGAGAATTACTGATATTAGGAATAATTCCCATCTTCCTCCAGTGAGGAGAAGCCAACTCTGGGATCTGTGCTGCAAACTGCCAGTGGTGCTCGTGGAGCAGGATCACGATGGGAACCAGGAGCCACAGGGGAAGCAGTGTTTGCACCAAACTGCTTGTCCAGAGCCCTGTTTGCACAGCTCAGAGATGAAATACAGCATCTCAATTTGGCTGGCAACACACCAAGAGTCTCCTCCTCCCTGGGATGCTGCAGGTGGCCCTAAACCATCACACAGCATCTCAAAATAACTCCAGAGCATAAATCACTGAGTACATCTGAGCCATCTGTGCTGCTACAAAGGAGTCAGCAGGATTGCTGAGGTTGTAACCACAGCATCAGCACAGCCCTGGGCTTTTCCAGGCTGCCTGGATACCCATGGCTATTTGTGCAATGTGGGACTGGCAGGAAAAGGAGACAGGAACAGGATGAAAAATCAAGTTTGGGGGTTTTTTTACACAAGGAGCACCAGAGAGCTGTTCTGTAATCAAAGGCAAAATCACCACCTTGGCACCTGCAATCCCCTTTCAATAGATTCATAAGTTGCAGAGGCACTTTTACTATGAATAGGATCAGTTTAAGGAGGGAATTGGCAGGAATGCCTTGCACCAAGATCTGTCCCCACGTGTTCCCTGCAGAGCGATTTCAGCACCCGGTGGGCTCTGTGTTTTCACTCTCGGGCCCACCTGTCACAGCTGAAGGGGTTTTGTTCCACCTTCCAGAATGAAAATCTTGGGGGGAGTGAGATATGAAACCTACTCAAGTGTTTAAAGGAAAGGAAAACCCTCCCACCACAAGAAATAAGTAAAGCTCACCACATGTGCAAAAGCAATTTCCAGAAACAAGTGGAATCCAGTTCCCCCTTTATAAAACAACAGCGAGGAAGGAGATACAATAGCAACAGCGCAGGAAAGCAAGAGGATACAACACTTGGAATCATGTTTGATGTTTGGAGCCAGGTATGTCTTCAGGTAGAAAGTGCCCATAGCCCTGCAGCTTATAGGACTGTGAATAATTTTGCAAAGCAGCCCAGTACCTGCAGCCTTTGCCTCCCACTGCAATAAAAGCTTGACAAGCATCATTCAGGCTTCAAATTCAAAATATCCCTCTATGCACAACCAGCAAAGCACAACCAGACACAGCAATTCCTGCTCAGGCTCATCACAGCAAGATTTTTTCCATTTTGTGTGAAGGAAGAGCAGGTGGAGGAGAGAGACCACGAGGCTGAGAGCAGTATGTACCTGTGCACGTGAACAAATAGATTGTAACTGAAAAAAAAAGGATCAGTGAAGGTTTGTATGGCATGAATGACCTGGGGAATTCCCAAGAGCTGCTTTGAAATCCAGAGTAAGTGTTGTATTTTGAAATGGACACAGACCTTGGCGGGAAGCGGGGGAGCAGACAGTAATGGTTTAATAGACTGTGGAATGGCTATAAAAAAAAAAAGGGGGAGAAAAAAAGAAAAAGCAGATGGCAGCCCCTTCACAGGAGCCATAAAATTTCATGGTGTATTTTCTATCCATGGCTTCACTGTAATTCAAGCCTTGGGGGCCAACTTTCTCTGGCAGTGGTTACTGAGGGGCCTTGGAGGGCAGAAGTAACAAAGGGTGGACACTGCTTGGGCCCACTGACCAAATGCTCCTTCTTGGACCGAAACAAGAAATAAAAGGCAAAACATTCAGAGAAACACCTGGGAGAATTCCCAAATGCAGCCTCAAAGTGCCAGGTCAGAGATCCAGAAAGGAAAACCCAGGAAGTCCCAGGAAACAGAAATGGAAAAGGGGCTTTTTGTATCTGTTGACCGAATACAAAGCTCATAGGAGATCTGCTGCCTCTCAGTACAGTCATGTAAAAACATTTGCATTTTCATTTGCATGAAAAAACATCTAAATTTCCACCGTTGTGTCCTGCCTGGTCTATGGGGCTCTTGGGAACGGCACAGGGTCAGGCCAGGACTTTGTCTGTCTTACAGGCAATCCTCTCAAATGTCCACCTTTCATTTGCAACTGAGCTTAGACACTGCTCTGTCATGGAATGGTTTGGGTTGGAAGGGACCATAAAGCTCATCTCGCTCCAACCCTCTGCCATGGACATGGGCACCTCCCAACAGACCACGCTTCTCATACCTGTCTCTAAATTTGTTCTAAACAAGGCCCAACACAAGATCACACCTAGACTTGACTTTAGCTAATTGCCATGTAAGATTTGAACCAAGATACCAGATAGGAATGCAAACAAGCTAGATATAAAAAAGAAATCCTTCCCTGTGAGGGTGGGGAGGCCCTGGCACAGGTTGCCCAGAGAAGCTGTGGCTGCCCCATCCTTGGAAGTGTCCAAGGCCAGGCTGGAGCAACCTGGGATAGTGGGAGGTGTCCCTGCCCATGGCAGGGAGGTAGGAATGAGATGGGCTTTAAGGTTCCTTCTGACTCAGGCCATTCTGTGGTTCTGTGTCCTCACAGTTACCCTGGCCCCGTGTCAGTGGCCATCTCCTGCAGATACAGGAGAACAGCATCAATCCCAGAACTGCAACACCTGCTGCTATTTCATCCCCTCCCTCTACTCAGCACATGGTCATTTGGGATATGAATACAACAAAAGTGATTAAATTTTAATCTGTCCACGATATATAAATAAAACAGAGCAATTACCATGCTGGAAGAAAAAAGGGAAGAAATTATTTTAATTTGATCTATCCTGCAAATATGTTTTGACATTGCAGTTCAAAGATTAAGCATTCCACACCCATTAGAGATAAAAAGCAATAATTAGTAATGAATGCAATGAAAACTCAATTTTCCTTCCACCTGTTTCCCGCTGGAACAATTGCTGTGTGGTATCATAAGGAGAGAAAGAAAGAGAAAAATATCTGCCTTGAGAACCAGTGTGTTTCAGTTCCATTGATTCTAATTATTCTATGATTTGTTTGTAATAGCTTTGCAAAACTGTTTTAGTTTTTTTTTTTTTCAAATGATAACAAAACAGCTTGGAAGATGAGAAATATTTTCTCAACCATTAATGATTTTTTTAAAAAAAAAACACAACAATTTTAAAAACTCATCACTATGAACAATTCTCTGTCAGGTGCATTTCAGGATCTTCACACAGATGTTTGGACTCTGGGGTGAAATGTGTATGTGTGGGGTTTAATTCTTTTCTTTTTGGGTAAATAATGCAAAGTTTATAGGGGAAGACAATCAGCCTCGGGGGCTGCAAGTGGCCAGTATTACACAGACCTGGGGGAACACTAAGTAGTTCAGCTCCCAGAGCAGGAAAAGCGGTGCAGCCTCATCACACACCAGAAACCTGCAGAGTCCAAGTAAAATCAAGCCAGTCCATATGTCCCAAGTATTATCCAGGGACGTGATATCAGCAGAGGGAACACATGAAGGATGCTGAGAGCATAGAAGTGTCCTGGAGCGTGTCTGAATCCTCCTTTCTCTGGAATATCTGCTCTCCAGCCCTGTGCCTGGATGTGCCTCCCTGTCCCAGCTCCTGCCAGCAAAACTGAAAGACCTTCCAAGGGAGGAACAAAAAATAATGGAAACTTGGTGATTTTGGGGATAACACAGCAGGATGCAGGGCGAGAGAGTGTGAGCCCTCTGCCTGCACGAGGAATTAGAGCAGCTGGAGATACAGGGAGTAAAGGAAACTTGTGCTCTCTGTTAGGAGTCCAATATTTCAAAGCACTCCAAATCTAAAATTAGGCAGTAGGAAAAAAAACAAAAGCTTTTCTTATCACTATGCTTTTGGCACAAGACAAAACGACCCATTTTCTCACTGAGGTGCCAAGAGGAAGGAGTGGGGAGTAGCAAAAAGATTTTCTCCCTCCCTGTACATCACTGGCTAAAGAACTGGACCCCAGAGGTGCCATCACTCAGCAAATTACTTATTTCTTTACAAAGATCTCGCAGGTGCACGTCATTGGCAGGGCACCAAAGGTCTGTTTTTTTCCTTTTCTAAGTTATCAGGATCTATAAGAATGAAACAAGTGGGATTACCACTGATGGGAGCTGGCACCATCCCTCATGACCATGGATTTAGAGAAGGCTCCGACTGCGTGTGTGCAAACCAGCAACAACATTTCCCATTAATGAGCAATTCCTAAGGATGGCAGAAGAAAAGTCAAGTTCTTCACCTTCTGCCATGGGTAGAGACACCTTCCACTAGACCAGGTTTATCCAATCTGGCATTGCACCCTCTCAGGGATGGGGCATCCTGTTAAAAAGCATTGAAAGTATGTCCAGGGGAAGAAAGAAAGCCAAGCCCCACAACTGATTTTTTTTTTCTGCAATTTTTTCCGCAATTTTTTTTCCTCCTGCTTTTTTAATTTCTTAGTTTGCCTTTTTAAAAAAGGAAATTCTCCACCAAAAGATACAAAAACCTGCAGCTATTATTAAACATTTTCACTAAATTACAAGGAAATACAAAATCTGGCAACAGACCAGACAGCGTCATCTTGTCTCCACCTTCAGTGACCTTTGCCCTGTTGTCACCAGCATTTTAGGTCTCTCTCAGCTCTTTCCAGGAGGTCCCTCCATGGTAACACCCCAAAGGAGCCCTGCAGCCCCCAGGACCCTCCTCTGACACAGGGCAACCGGGAAGATGAAACGTGAAATGTTCCAAACAGACCAAAGGAAGCATTTCTAATGTGAGTAATTATCCTGTGGCGCTTCCTGCCATGCGATACAAGAGAAGCAAATAATGCAGAATAATTCCTCAAAGACTCAGTTACTGAGTTGAATAACAGCATCAGCTGCAGTTTCGCTGCCTAGGTCTTGTATTATGAAGGCTCCTGGTCCCTGTGCTTCAAACTAATCTCCTGCTGGGATTAGAAAAGCAAACAATATCTCGGTATCAGTGACAGTCACAACCTCAGGTAATAAGGAGGGCTCAGGCATTGCCGTGGGAGGAGATGAAGCATTACTTTTGCACTCACTTCTCCCATGCACTGCTTTAGTTTTCCTATACTCTTTTCCTATGGAGTGGGGAAAACCTGTCTCTAAGGGAGATGCCTCTCCTTTGCTTAAAGCCAATTGCTTAAAAATATAAAGCCCCTTAAAATGTAAAGAACTTGCACTTTTCTGAACGAGCCACCTCCTCTGGCTGCAGGAAGAGTGCAATTCCCACTTGTCATGTGCCAGCACCTCCCAGGCGTGTTTGGGTGGCAACACATCACAGTTTTTTGGTTGCTGAGATCCTCTGTCCCAGCCCATCCACAGAGCACATTTTTGAGAGCCAGCCAGCCCTGGTCAGGAGGGCGAAGGACGATTTTGTCCTGCCCTGAGCTCGGAGGAGCCGCTGCGTTCACGGCCAGGTTGGCACACGGCTCCTCCCCGGACAGGTGCCGGGGCCACCGGGCTGCGTTGTCATTACGAGCAGCAATTTCATGTCCTTACAGAGTAACCTCGATGCTGCTACACAAGTAAATGATGAAGTTACACATTAGGTCGTAACATTTCAGGACCCATTAGGAACAAAAGTGCCTTTGTGAACATGCAGGTTACTGAATAACCTCCCCAAGCCCCATAAAAAGCAGCGAGTGGGATTGAGCTTTTTCTTCCTTTTATTTATTTATTTTTTTTTTTTTTAACAAAATCTGGTTTATATGCAAGTCAGGATCTTGAGGCTCCTTCTTGTGTCTTCATAACTCTCTTGTCTTGCTCTCAGCCTATCAGCCATTCCAGAGCAGGACTTCAGTAGGACTGAAGCATAAACCAGAATTCGGGTCCCACGACAAAGGGTTGTGAGATTTTGCTGTGCAGAGTAGGAGCAATAGTGCCCTTAAAACACTCAATCCCACCTATCTTTGGTGCATTACACCTGCTCCATGCTGCCCTGGGGGATGAATGGGAAAAAAACTCAGGGTTGTTTTTTCCAAAAAAAAAGCAGAACCACCCCATGGAGAGAGGGGAGGAGGAGACAGAGGAAGAAAATAACAACCCATGTGTACATGTAGTCATGCTGCTGCTCATCTGCTGGCATGAGACACCCTAGTTAACAACCCTGAGGTCAAAATTTGACCTTCATCCAGCCCACAGTGGTTGAGTGGATTCAATCACACAAGTGATATCAGGGCACTGTCTGGGTCAGCAGCAAGGCTGGGTGCACACAACCCCTCAGCCCCTTCCAGGACATCACTGTTTAGGGACTTGATGTGATAATTTATTATAAGAACATTTCTCAATCACCTGTGAACCCACTGGAGGGAAGCCAAAAGTGCTGTAAGTACCAGACTCTGACCCTGCCCAGCAGCCCTTCACTGAGCACATCTGAATGCTCAGAAGCTGCTCCTTTTTCCTGCTGCTTTCCCATCTGCCATCTCCTCTGGGCTACCTCTTTCCCAGTTTTCCTCTCTCTGCAATATCTGTGATTTTGTAGATTTTTTTATGGATTAGCCATAACGAAGACACCAGAATGCAGCGAGTGCTGGTCCCTCCACTCCATTATTGACCGTTCCTTGTTTTCTGCAGCATCTTCTCACACAGACCCAGCCTGAGCCTTAAAACCAAGTGTGACAGGGAGCCCTGGGACTGGCAAGAGCAACCTGAGCTGCAATTCTGTCTCTCTGGTCAGGGGAACTGAAACAACACAGCTCCTGCTCTTGTGCTCAATTGAACTGATGTCAGGTTCTTGTTTTCACACAGAGCCAGCTGGGTCCTCTCTCCCTTCTGCTGAGGTTTCCTCCTGGAAACCTCCCCTACACAGAGCCCTGGGAACTCAAAAGCAACAGCTCTGTGCTTTTTGACCCTCGTTTCCTCCTCTGAGCCAAAGAGAGCAATTCTCTCATAACCAGACTTCCCAGACCTTGCACTTGAAGGAACATTAATGTTTCTGTAACTCTAATTATGTTGCTGGCATTTCCCACCGTCTGCACTGAGGACTGTGCTGGGTACTGCTGGGCTGCTCAGGCTGCGAGACCCAGGCAGGACCCAGAGGCATTTCTGTCATCAAAGACTCACCCAAAATCACAGCAAAGGCAGGAGCAAAGTCAGCCCAAGAGCTCACATCTCATGATTCCCAAAGCAGCAGCCTCACTGCTGGATAATGCACTTGAAAGCACATCTATAAATAAACCCGGGCCTTATATAAACCCAATTAGAATACACTGGCAAATTATTCAAGGAGGCTGGCAGACACATTCTTTACCTCAGGTGTCAGCCACAAGAGAGTGTTGTGGGGGTTTGTATTACAGGGAAGGCTTTGTGACTTTGAGTTACATTGCACTTAGCCTGTAAGTGAAACAATAACAGCTTGGTCTATGGAGATAACACCCCAGATCAGCTCCCTCCAATAAATTAGTGAAACATTCCACTCCCCAGCCCTGCAGTCTCACACCTCTAAATATCAACACAAACTCCAAGGATTTGATGGAAAAAATGGTGTTAAGTCTCATGGTGTTTGAGGAATTTCCCAATATGCACTAAATTAACTTTCTGGCTGCGCTAAACAGAATGGTTGAAACCAGCCCCATCTGAGACAGATGCAGGGGGAGAGATCCAAGCAGCTGTTTTGCACATGAAATCAGATTGAGATTAACACTTACCCTTGGAGTTCTCACTCCAGGGGTAAAATGCAGCTTCAGGGACCCCCTGTTTAAAAGTACCTCCAGTTTCTTCAGTGGACTTGGATGAATTGGGAATTGGAGATCTCCAGGCTGTGAAAAGTCAAAGAATAAAAATCTCCCTCCAAAAGCAAAACCATTGACTTTCATTCACTCACTTTGTTTCTTCTGGCTTGGCATTTTAATGATTTGGCCCAAATTGTGAAGGTCTAGTTCATCAGATTCAACTGAACAAAACCACTCACTGCTGCAAGAGGACCAAGGCAGCACAAAACATGACAGAAGGACAAAGATAAAACAAGGGTAGAAGTGGAGTTTTGTACAAGTAATGTCCCTCAGTGGGGAAACAAGGTGGAAGAAAGGGAAGGTTTTCATGGATACAACGTAATGAAAACTTGTGCACTGCAGGGATCAACCACTCTTGGTTCCTATTTATTGGTATTTACACAAATTCAAAATCCTGGAGGAGAGAAGGAACAGTCCAGGTGCTGATCTGGATAAAATAGATCAGGATTCCCTGGATGCTGGCCTTTTTTATCCCTTCCCTGGTTAAAGGCGAGCCTGAGCACTCCAGTTACCAGCCAGTGCATCCCGTGAGGGCTGGCAGCTCTTCCCAGAGGATTCAGCTCATTTAGGCCACTCGGAGATAACACGAGTTTGTTTTGGGAAAGGCAAAGCAATCTGTCCATAAGGATTTCTCACGCTTCATGTGCCAAGCCCTGGCCAGGGAAATACAACATTAACTACATCAAAAGAAATTGTTGAATGAATAAATTATAAAAGCATTCAGGGTACCTATCTGGGGTATTATTTTACACGCTGGTGCTGGGTAGGTTAAAGGAGCATGTTTTGCTGTTATTGCATTCCCAGCTCTGTTTGCAGGGACTCGGCAGCGCTGTGAAAGTGAGACTATGGACACGAGCTCCCTGCCAGCACAGCAGGACCAGACACAGAATTTGTTAATGTCACCTCGTCTCCCAGCACTGCCCTTCAGAGAAAGGCAGCACACGCTGATCCCAGGCAGAACAAGAGGAAGAAGAGCCTTCCAGACAAAACCAAACAGGAGTCCATTGAAACAAGCCCCCAAATTGCAATTTCACAGCCCCGCACTGCCTGGGAAGCTCCATCCTCCTCCTCACTGCAGTCACACAGCTCAGGATGAACATCTTCCTTAGCCACCACCCACACCCAGAAACACAGAGCTCTTCACATGAGCACTTATGTACCAATCCACACCAGAGAATTTCTAAAAGCTTTGCAAACATTAGACGATTAAGCCTCCCAACCCTTGTGTGAATGGGCTGAGCATTATCCATCACAGTTTCTCAGCCGTGGAAAGAGAGGGAGGGAGTAATTAAGTGCTTTATCTAATATCACACAGAAATCCTACAAAAGAATTAGGATTATCACCCAGATCTCTGGATTACCGGCCATTTTATATGCAATTTATTCCTGATCAAAACCATACAGTCCACTTTAGGGCTCCGTGCATGGGAAGGTTTCTATCCAAGTAGTGTTCACACAGTTGCATTTGTCTAATGGGTAATAAGGAAAAAGAAAGGGAAAAAAAAAAAAAAAAGAGAAAGGAAAGAATAAAGGAGCCAACTACCATTTCAACTGACAATCAAACAAAGTTCATGCCTTTGTGCAAAGAATAGTCATTGAGGAAATTCCAAATCAAAGTTTCCCAAATGTTAAAGGGAGGAGTACCCAAAAGTCTTGCTGTTAATCCCAGAACTACCTCCTTTGCAGACACCCAAGCTCCATTCATGGAGCAGCAGGGCAAAATCCCGACTTCATAAAATTACAGGATCACTGCCATTCCCATCAGTGGGGCCAGGGTCTCACTTGAGGTGGTTAGTGGGTGAATGCTGTTGCCTTTGGCATGACAGACCTCCCTGGGCCACTGTAAATTATTATAAACCGATATTAATTTTGGCCTTTTACCCAAAGAAATAAAAGTCTGCTTGGGACTGGAGCCTACCCACATGTAGACGGGCTACAAGCCTCAACCGAGGGGAAAAAGGCAGCTCAGAGCCAGAGGCAAAAATAGGGATCTGCTGCTGGCTCACAGCAAATTCAGAGTCCTCATCACAAAAGATTTTAATTTGGCCCCTGCTGTACAAGCACAGCCCCTGTTTGGCCAATCTCCCCAGGCAAGGTAGTAAATTACACATCCCTGCCTCTGGCTCCTCTGGTCCCCTGTCCATATGTCACCTCAGAGCTGGTTACCAGGGTTGGGGAACCCCAGCCCTGGTGTCCTTCAGCTCCCCCCAGCCAGCTCTGTGGGTGATTTCAAGGTATCCATCCCAGCTACCTCCCAGAGGTGTTATTTGCCATCTGGAGCTGGGCAAGCATTTTCAATGAGTATTATCCATCAAAAAGCACAGTTTTCTGCAAATTTAAGTTGTTTGAATTTGAAGTATATCTTGTTTGAAAAGAAAAATCAATGCAATTATTGGTGTTTGCAAACCAAAATACTTCAGTTTTCTTTTGAAACTGTGTCTTTATTTTTGAAGAGAGAACAATCTTCATTTTTAGAAAGAATTTGAAAGAATCAAACACTTAAATCCAATAGAATATTTTCTGACTGACTCAGGACCAGATGGTCAAAAGGAAAAACAAAAACCCCAAATCAAATCCATGGCAATCATTTCCCTCTTTCCATGCCCAAAAAAGTTTAGATCAATCCAAGTCCCACTAAAACCAAAACCCAGTGAGACACTGGTGCAATAAGAGAGATACAAATGCTTCCGTTTCCCTTCTCCCTGGGTCTATGTGGTCCAAAACATACTTGAGCCTGAGTCTTGGGGAAACCCAAGGTCTCTCTCTGAGCTAATTTACACAATGGTTGCACAAGAGGGTGATATTTATGCTCTAAGCCTTTGTGGTCCATTAGCACTGACGTTGACCCTTCTCCCCTCTTTTCCACTGCCCAAACCAGGCTTGCAGATGTGCCAACAGCTGGACTTCCCTGAAAACCATTGTGCATCCTGCCAAAGCCCAGTCTGTAAAAGCAGCACCCTGGGCCAATCTCTCCTAGTGCTGAGGGATCCCTGCAGAGAGGCTGCTGTAGGACAGGGAGTGTATCACAACCACAGTGTGAGGCTTTTTTCTTCTCTAAATGTGTCCACGAAATGAAATCATTTTGACTCCAGGCTGTTTACAGCTGTCACATCTGAAATGGATTTTGCCACTTTGGTGTCAGAAGGCTGGGTCTGCAAAAAGAGACATAACATGAAAATCCCTCATGATAAGGAGCCAAATCTTTTGTAAATTGAGCCATGGTGTCTTTGGGAGTATGACATTCATTTAATTCTCTTACTGCTATGCTTAGGCAGAAACACTCCCCACCTAGCAAGGGATCATAGGAGAAAAGGTAATAACCACATAACAAAGAGCCCCAGAAAAAAATAGTGCTGGGCTTTTGAAGGGACTGTTTTGGAGTATTTACATTTCAATGGGATGGAAAGCATAGTTTCTCAAGTATGCCTTGCCAAACTCTCTGAAACACCCTTTTCTTTCTGTTTGATTAATCATTTCATGCTTCGAGTCTCTTAAAATACTGCTACTTCTCGAGAGCAGATAAATGCACATCCCTTCAGATAAATGACAAGCCTTAAGGCTCTGCTCTGCTCTTTTCCTCTTCCAGCTACTTCAGCTCCTAAATCAGCAAATGCACAGCACAGCTTTTCTGCCTGTGTGAGAAGAGCTGGTGGATTTGCACAACTAAAGCACTGCTCCAGGTTCTCCTGCCCCAAGCAGGGCTGAGAATTTACAAAAGCCAATCTAATAAAGAGGTGATTTTTTGCAAGTGTTCAAGATGATTAAAAATCAGCCAATTAAAGTTCAGATTCAATATAAAACCTAAATGTTTCCAAATGTATAAAACACTTGACATGAGCCTGACATCTGCCCTTTTCCCGAAGCTTTCCATATGGAAAAGAGATCTACCTGCCATGTCTGGGCTGCTTTGCAGCAAGGGAGCTTGGACTGAGCTAAACTGGATTTGCCAGCAAAGTCATTGCCCTTAGCACAGGTCCTAAATGCAAACCTATTTTGGTCTTCCACAGCTCCTAAAGCAGCTTTATAGCACATAAAAATGGCTCAAACAATCATCTGTCTGACAGTGGAGGCAGGAGATGCTGTTTGGAGCCGGGTCACTTCTGCAGCTCCTTCCCTTTGAATGCACTAAGAATTCACAGCTGCTTAATGTGGGATTCTGGAGTCACATCACTGTCCAGACATTTTAGTGTCCATTTATTAAGCTGCTGGACATGACTGCTGAAGATTCCCCTTGGAATCTGCTGATTTGCCCCTTCATTGTTTTGCAAACCTCCCCTATATTGCTTCTCAGAATTCTCATCTCCAAACTGAAGAGTCGTGACCACAGGAAGCAGCTTTTTCATCGCTGTTTTAGTGCAATACCTTCTCCAGCTACACAATGGTACTCACAGGATTTATTTTACTTCATTACAGGACTAGTTGCAATAGATGAGACTGGTCAAAGTGCAGTTTTTGCTCAATCTGCTGGAAAGGAGTCCAAGCACCACAAGAACTGCGCTGGTACATCCTCAGTGCAGAGATTGAGGAGCTCAAGGAGACCTGCTCAGGTTCCAAGTGCTGAAAAGTTTCCTTATCCAAATACTGTTCTTTTCTAAGCTCATTTTTCAGCAGCACAAAGTCCTCCAGACACAGGATGATCCTCCTGCTAACATGTTCTTCCCAATCCCAGAGAGTTTGGTTCTGCTCATCCATCCCAGCTCCATGCTGGGCTGCACCAGCTGGAAATGCCCACCATAAATGCTGGATCCTCCAGCTCTTCTCCCCTCAAAGACAGGGAAAGGTGCTGTGTCACAAGCAACTGGCAGTTTTAAAGCAGATTGACATGGTTTTGAACCTCAATGGAAGCTGAAACTTGGTTCAAATTTCATTTTAAGTGATCACTCCTCCTTCCTGGGGCTCACATACATCAATGTCACCAGCAGTAGGAATATATATCTTTATTCAGTGACTACTCACTCAAGAAGTATGAAATGCTTTGTGTGTTCCTCTTACATATATACAAAACCAATGATTAGCAAAAGGAGAGGTTTCACATAAAAAAATGCAAAGCTTTTTTAAATATCAAGTGCAAGAGCAGTCTTCAAAACAGAGAAAATAAAATTCAGGTTAAGTGGAGAAAGAGGATAAACACACCAAACTACAAACCAAAACTACTATTTTGGCCTTGGAGAAAAGGTGGAACTCAGGCTGCATTTCTGGAGAGCTGAGCCCTTCATTCCTGCTAGGAAGTGTTTCAATGACCTCCACACTGTGGAAAAGGCTCTTGTCCCCCTGCCATTAACCAGATTAACTCATGACTCTGCACAAAGTTTCATTTGTAAAGCTCCCAGGAACTGCTGATGTTTCTCAGGAATCCCTCTGGGATTTCAAGCTCTCAGCAGGGTGGACAGCAGCATGTGGGCAGTGCAAGTTACCAGGGAGCTGTGAAGAGGAAAAAATTCCATAGGAAATAGGAATCTTTTAACAGAAACACCATGAACTCCTATCTCCTCCCACCTGCTCCTCCAGCAGCCTCCCTGCAGGTCTGCACCATGCCGGGGAGGTGAGACAAGAGGAGCACATGTATCACTCTTGCATGTAACACTCCGGAATTACCCAGATCCTCCTAGCCTTATATGAAGGGATTCTAAGGCTGTCCTGGCTGAGCAGAATTTCCTGGAGCCCTTGTAGCTCCAAGCAAAGGTGCATTTCTTTGACTTTTCTTAGTACAATTGCAGAGAGATATTGCTTCAAAGTCTCAAATCTCACTCTTGGAGGGGAATGAAAACACAAGTGGCCAGTGTTCATCCTATGGCCTAAAACCTGCCCAGAAGGTGCTCAGACACAGGTATAATTTGGCACTGAGAACTTCTCTTGGATGAGACCTTGCTGCCTGGAGGATGAGGAGAAGGAGACATTAATCTATTCCTCCACCCTGGCCCTCTTCTGTAGCTCATCCCATGGGAACGTACTTATCTCTGTCCTCCTTGGAGAAGGGAACAGGAGAAACAGGTCCAGCTTGATGCATTTTTGTCTCGGACATCCAAGGACTTGATACACCAAAGGCAGCACAATTCTCCTTTGTTTTTAATGAGACCTTTTACTCAGTTCCCAAAAGATAGGTGAGAATTCTGTTTTGTTTTAAAAAAGCATAACAAACCAGAGCCATTTCTCCCTTCACTTTTGCTGCTTTGATCTCAGCTGAAATTACTAGATGAATAACATGTGATGGAAACTTTTAAGCCGAACCCAAAGGGAAGCAGTAGGGCTTTCCAGGGGAGCAATGACCTCCCATTCCAAAGGCATCCAATTCCCTGTGGGATGGGTGCTGGATCAATCCCCACGGGCATACCAGCCCTCAGGGAAGGAGATACTGGAGCTGAAACTCTGAACATACAGAGCAGGCAACTCTTCTGGCTAAAGAACTCCTGTAATATGTTGTAATCCCAACATTGCAGCCCAGTGCTATTCTCATAATAAGCCTGGTTTATCCTATTTTTTATTCAGGTAAGCTCTGAAGGACTATTTCTCCCAGAGTAGCTTTATCCCACTCTCAGGGAAAGCTCCTCTCTAACATCCACACTGCAGGTTAATAAATGCCACAGTGTCATTTCCTCCACTTGCTGGTTCTAGCAAATGGTAAAGGGCAACAACGTCGTAGCAGAAAGCAAGTGTTGAAAGGGGAAACAGCAGGGCCCAATAATCTCAAAAAGGTTTTACATCCCTCATCCAAATTCGATCATCTAGTTTCACCACTCATGGCTATTTTTAAGAAAAGCTCTGATTTATTTTCACTCTTCAGTTTTTTTTTAAATAGTGTAGATTTTTGAAACCCTCTCCCTTTTCTAGGGTTGTACAAAAAATGGAACAGAGAAGCAAGTTTGATTCAAAATTTGTTAGATTCATAGGTCCATCTGGCATTCCTTTTTAAAAGCAAATCAAACAAAAAAACCCTGCTAACAAGGACAAAACCCCTTTAAACTGCTACTTTAGTGGTACTGAAAAAAGACAGACTGAAACTTTTTGTTAACCATAATTCTCAGCTTACCATGACATTTATATTGGGAACACTTGAACAATCCTTCCTCCTCTGTCCTGCACCTCAGTCAAAATATTCATTTATTATTATTCATAATCAAAGGTAATACATAATAGGCTTTAATGAGCCATTGTGTCTGAGTAATTCACTGTATTCACCTGGAATAACAGTTGTACCAAACAAACGTGCAGCGTGATAATTTTGTGGCATGTAAGAGGGCAGAGATGTCATCAAAATCGTACTTTTGCCTGATGTATCTTAGGATTTGAATGACAAATCACTTCCCAAAGCCAGACCAGTCCTTACACTGCAGGAATAAGCAGGCACAGCATCAGCCCCCACCTCCCACCATAGCTGACCCCACTCAGCCCTCCACCCACCACAAAGGCCTCCATCCTTTTGTAGAAGGATTCTGCATTTATGGAAGTGTTTTTACACAATAAAGGCTCTTTTACTCTCAGTTTGGAAGCAAAAATCCAAGCAGGCAGTTCAAATCACTCAGCTGCACTCCCCACTCCCACGGTGCAACCCCATACAGAGCCTCCCCTGCCGAGGACCAAAACCCACCAGCATCAGCTGAACGCTTTTAACAAGGGTTTCAGCAGGAGATGAGCAGTGGGTGAATGGCAACTCATTAGTCAGCAGAGAAGGGAAAGAGATAAAGCTCTGCAGTGACCAATTGGCCCTGAAACAGGAGGAATCATAGAATCACAATCGTAAAACGGCCTGAGTTGGAAAGGACCTTAAAGATCATCTAGTTTCACCACCTGCCATGGGCAGGGACACCTTCCACTATCCCAGGTTGCCTGAAGCCCCTTCCAACCTGGCCTTGGATGCTTTTAGGGATGGGGCAGCCACAGCTTCTCTGGGCAACCTGTGCCAGGGCCTCCCCGCCCTCACAGGGAAGAGTCTTTTCCTAATATCCCCTTTAACTCCGCTCTGAGTCAGTGTGAATCCATTCCATCTCGTCCTGGTACTCCAGGCCCTTGTAGAAACCAGAACAGCCCATGAGATTGTCCACTCCAGCGATGGGAAAACAAAGACAAAGGGATGCAACGTGATCTTCCACAAGGAATCGTTTTCCACCCCTTTCCCCCGTGTATCCGTTGTCAGGGGCTGCGGATGCGCCGCCCTCCGGAGCAGGGCCCGGTGATGGATGCTGCCCCGACCTAACGGGAGCCAGGCCTCCAGGCCTTGACCCATGCAGGTTCCAATTAGCCAAAATTAGTCAGCTGTGGCCAGGGTTTGTCTTCCTTTACACACCTAACTGTGTGAAAGCAACAGGCCCTTTCTCCACGATGCCCACTCAACCCTTTGTGGCCTTACCCCTTCCCCAGGGAGCCTCCTCTGGTTTTGTTTCTCCCTTCCTGAGCCATGCCAATCATTAAAGACTCTGAGCAGCCCCATTATCATCCTGGGCAATTCTTAACTCATTAGGCTGTTGGACTGAAGAAAAAAAAACCAAACCAAGAAAATGCTTAAGCACGATAAAAGGACGTTAATGTTTTACCCCACCAACAATGCCTGAATCTGTAGGACAATTATTATGGATATTTCCATGGTTTAGTGTTACTGTTTCCTGAAGGGAGGTTCTTTGCGTGGCATCTAATTAAAAATAGAGGAGTTTAATCTGCAGCCAGCCTCAGAGGTGGATTTGAATTCTCCCACTGTGAACTTTCAAACATGGAAACACGGCTGTTTGCACCGATGGGATCCAATATCCTGCCTTTGCTGTGGACTTTTTACATTTTGGCAGCCTGCGTGCCCAGGATTGTGCCAGACTGCAGCATTAATAATTCACTACCTGATCTGATCTTTCAGCAGGAAACACAAGTAAAAACGACATTAAGTGCTGCTTGGCTTCCCCTCCTCTGCCATTCTCCTGTTGTGTCTTCAGATTGTGCTTAATCTAATGGGAATTTAGTATTAAATTAACACGAAAAGTCACGTTTTGGGAGGTCAAAACTACATCTATTGCTGAAGAGAGAAAGCTGGATTTCCTGCTGAGTTTACCTTTAAATATAACATTTTAATTTTTGTTTTGATCTCTGTATGAGAAAGAGAAGAAATATGTTTAAATTGGGATTCAGGAGAGGACAGAAGAAATTTTAGACTCCTAATGAACAGCATATTAACATTTCTCCCCTCGTTGTGTGAAAAGGCAGATTACCTGTGGAGATGAGAGGACATTTTCCTTCTTGAGGGGAAGAACTCCATTTTCTAGCAAGAGTTGCAAGTTTTTCCTCTGCATTGCAATAGAAGGAAGATCTGCTCAAGGAGAGAAAACTGCACCAAAACATTTTTATACATCTGAAAATGGTCTGAGTCACTTCACCTCTGTCAGGTAACACTCAGCCCCACACTCAGCTGCACTTGTTCAGCCAGGGAGTTGTGGACCAGACACTCCCAAAAGCTTTCTGCAGTGGCAAAGCTGAATCCTCAGTACCCAAAGTGACCTAAAAGCTTTAGCAAGCTACAAGTCTTCCTTCTCAGGGCCTGATTTTTAAGTAAAAAAAAATAAAAACCAACACCAAAACACCCAAAAAACACCCCAAAACCTAAAAAATTGAGGAAGATAACCTCAATCTTAATGAAACACTTTCATGCAGATTGTTTGGTAGAATGTGCAGTTTTTCACGTAGCCCTGTGTGCTTTCTACTTGATGCCTTAATTATTGCATCCTAAAAGCTATTAGAAGGAAAGAAAAATACTTTGCTTTCTGTTCCAAAATAGACTGTGCTGCTATTTTGCACTCATCCACTGTTCTGGTACTGTTATCACATTAACACTTAGAGATCCCAGGCAAGGTCAATGCCTTTGTCTGTCAGCCTTTGTACAGTCAAGAGACAGTCCTTGCCCCAAAGACCTTAAAATATAAATAGATAAGACAGACAAAGGGAGAAAGAAAGGGAACATTTCTACCCTCGTCACAGATAGGAAACGGGAAGATAAAATGGTTTGCTGGAGGTCAGTGACACAGAGCTGGGGGAAGAACACTCTCAAGTGTCTTTAACCATGAAGCTGGCCAAAAAGAGCCTACATTTCCTCCAGAATTTCATTCAGACTCCTGCAGAGATGCCCAGAAAAGGGGCTGTAAGGAATCAGTGCAGACTTTAAGACAGGCTTGGTTTCCAAGAGATACTTCTGAAAGAGACATGGCAGGAACAGCAGAAGTTTCACCATGGCTAAGTCCAAAAGCAGAGACCAAAAATCCCAAGTCTGGACTTCACTGCTAAGAACACACAAGTTGAGGAAAGCAGGCAGGGCTTGCTCCTCAGTGTCCATGTCAGCAGAGAAAAATAGGATGTCATGGTCAAGAATTGACTCTTCAAGAAATAAGGGCAAGAAAAATTGAAGGCAGAAGGGGAGGATGCAAGAGCCTGAATTGAACTGTCTTTGGTGTGTCTATGACAGCACAAAGATACGGAGAAGATAGTTCCACGTGCTCCAGAAAGATTGATACATTAAAAAGACACTGAGACATGTTTTGGACAAAATCAAAAGAACTGAAGGACTAAGTTCATGGTTACACTTCTCACTGTTATAGAATGTTGTGGAGAAAAAAACAAAGGCAAAAAAACCCCAAAACAACCTTACACCATAAGCTGTTTCACAGAGGAATTTGCACTTCAGCCCCATTTAATGGTGGATGAATTCCCTGTCATTTGAGACTTCCCATCCTTTATTAATATTTCTCCTTTTATCAGGAAAGATGTGAGAGAAAGAGCTCTCCCTTTCTCCCTGACAAGCTTTATGTCCCAGCACATCTGGGGGCAGCTGGCTCTGTGATTAACTGTGCACGGTGTGGTGGTTCTTAGCCCTGGCTATGACATGCCAAGCAGGTAATGTTAGAAGTCTAATGTTGAAACAGAATTTCAGAGTCTGTTTAGTTAACCTAGGTTAAGTTCTGCAGTTTCTCTCTGCTTTCTCTGCCTTCCCCCAAGCATAACTGGTTACAAGAATTTGCATTTTTTTGGATTCTTTGAGGCCTTTGTCTTCCCAGAGTTGCTTGTGTTAGACCACAGCAGGGACGTCTATAGTGACACATAAACTAAACAGCAGTGCAGAAAAAACAAGTTGCATCTGTATCACCAACAGCTTTCAACGAGGGATTTGTGCTCAGTCCTGTTGCAAGATTCTGCTCTGACCCGGGGAAAGGGGATTCATTTGAGTGATGGAGTTCAAGAAAGCATCCTGGTCCACTCAGCCACAAGAAGTGTTGACCCCAGCTCAGCTCTGGGTTGCTCTCTGGCCCAAAAGTGACGCTGGGATTTGTCACAGCCTGGCTGAGTGAAAGAGCAAAGCCATGTCTGCATCAGGCTGTGCCTGCCAGACCCTGGTACCCAGCTGAGGACAGAGCAGGGCTTTTGCAACATCAGCCTGGAGCAGGACTAATCCCCAGTTGTCACAGCTCCTTCAGATCCCAGAGGGAGGAATAAAATCAGTTATGCCCATCCTGTAAAGCAGGAATAAGGTCTTCAGCAGAAAACTCCCAACGTGCACAGGACAGGACACAGCCCAGAAAAATAAAACAGTTTAGACCAACAGGCACAGAGTGAAGGTCAGAAGCACAGCCTGTCTCACCAGGAATGATACACTGCATATCATCAATTTGTCCATCCTTAAGCCAACTCTTGCAATACTTTTTCCCCCCTTTCTCACATCTATTGCTCTCCTCTCCACACTTCCCACAACCAGTAAATTCTTCCAATCCCCTCCTCTCATTCTTCTTCCCAAACACACACAGCCTGCTGAGCAGGGGGGACCAGCGGCTCTGCTAATTGGAATGGTCATAGCGACAGTTCGTCTTGCAAGAGCAACGCCCACGAGGCAGAGGGGATGCTCCAGTGCCCCATCCTGCCTGCAGACCCACACCTGTCCTTTGTCACAGCTGGGCTTCCCAGAACTGGAATCTAATCCCAGGAGGGCTGAGGAGGGAGGTTATTTTATCTTCAGAGAAAGGCAAACAGGATGGGCACTCATCGATCTTGAGAAAGAAACATTAGCCAAGTCAAACACACAGCGGGGTCTGAAGCAACAGGATGTCCATGATGTAATGCCTGGATTCACCTTGGCATCTCCTTTTACAGTAAGGACAGGCTTAGAGAGGAAATGAAGGGATGTGAGCAGAGGACAAAGACAATTCTCAGGAAGCATTGACCAAATCTGTTTTAATTCAATGCTGGCTCCCCACAACAGAAAAGGAGTTCAGACTTACTGCTGGCAACCATCTCCCCTGTACTTACCACCACCTACCCTGATGTCCACCCAACCTGAGGCCCACTTATCTCAAATAGTGCCTTGAGCAATTCAGCCATTCATTCAAACACCTTTTCAGGGTCCCCTGAAAAGAGGTTTTCCTCTTATTTATTTTGTGACTGTGCCCCTGATGAGATGAAGATCTGACTGAGAGAAGAGCCCAGTGGGCCATTTGTCAGGTGCTGAGAAGTTACTGTGGCCTTAAAAGTGTTCCTTAGATGGGTACAAACCAAAATAACCTTCCAGCTCTGGTCTTGGCTTCCAGAACTCGTATCTCACAACAACTGGTGGCCAGCACACTTGATCCAAGGAAACTGCAGTGACTGCAAACACCAGCCCACAGAGGTCTGGTCCCGTGCACAGGAAGGACATGGAGCTGTTGGAGCCAGTCCAGAGGAGACACCAGGAGGATCAAGGGGATGGAGCAGCTCTGCTGTGGAGAAAGACTGGGAGAATTGGGATTGTTCAGCCTGGAGAAGAGAAGCTTTGGGGTGACCTAATTGTGGCCTTCCAGGACCTTAAAGGAGCTACAAGAAAGACGGAGAGAGACTATTTCCAAGGGCTTGGAGCAACAGGACAAGGGGGAATGGCTTGAAGCTGAAAGGGGATAGATCTTGTTTTGATATTAGGAAAAAATTCTTGCCTGTGAGGGTGGGGAGGCCCTGCTGCAAGTTTCCCAGAGAAGCTGTGGCTGCCCCATCCCTGGAAGTGTCCAAGGCCAGGCTGGACAGGGCTTGGAGCAATACGGGATAGTGGAAGGTGTCCCTGCCCATGGCAGGGGGTGGAAATGAGTGACCTTGAAGGTCTCTTCCAACCTTTCCATGCCTTTCTATGATTCCACAAATGTGGCTACTCAGGGTCAAGCAAAAAGAACTGAGGCGAGCACAGTCAAAACAAGGCTCTGGATTCAGGCCTCTGGCAGGAGCTCCAGTATATTGAAGTCTCCGGTGCTTCCCAGGTCGAACTGGGTACAGATGGTACCAGGAGAAACCATGGTCCTTCCTCTGCAGCCAGAGAACTGCGAAGAACAGAAACATAATTAAAAGCATTGGGAAGAACTTAATGGAAATGGGTGGTGGCTCTGTTGGAGCTGAAAGTCAAAATTGTGTTTGATCTCCTCATTTACCAGAGGTAGTTCAGAGAACCAACTACTGGCATGGACCTCAAAAGTTTATTTCCTCGCCAGTATTCCGAGGCTAGTATTACCTTCTGTAACAATAACACTGTGAAACTAGACCAGCGTTAATAGTGAATTACAGAGTATTTCACAAAGACAGACCTAATCTGACCATCCAGGCACTGATTAAAACGAACACCCTTGAGAACAGTGTGATAAAGATTCAACACTTGCAGGGCTTGCCATGAGAGACCTGTCTTTGTGCAACGATTTGCCTCATTAAGCCTGGCACCACAGACCTGCCATCCCCAGGCAAATCCTTCCCAACACTCCAAACAGTTTCAAGTGAGAGAAAACACACATTCCACTTCCCTTGATCCAATTCACCTCCTGTTTCTGGTTAAGAACCTTTAGAGATTCCTTTTAATGCCAAAACACGGTGTTTTTCAGCTGATAGGAGATCTGCACATTTCCAATGGGAAATGAGATTTTGGTTTAGAGGGCTTTTGCTGGAAGAGCACATTCAGTAAGTGGGGGGTCTTCCTATTTCCAGCTCTTCCTGAAGAAGCAGTTCATATTTCCTTTGGAAGTTTTCTTTCTTTCTTTCAGTAAAATATAGTTTGTTTTTAAGCTGGAAGCTTTAGTTGTTCTGGCTGAAGTAGCGTGTTGTTACCTCTGGGGTTTTTAACTGTTTAATTTGACTCTTTTGAAAAAACATTAGAGAAAAACTTGCCTAAATGGGAGCCTTTATCATAAAAGGCCATTAAAAGTTTTGGGCAAACTTTTGCCTAAGCAAAAATTGTTCTTAAGTAACACAATAGTCCTGCTCAGACTTAACTTCTCCCTGTTTATTTTATTTAGTTTCTGCTCCATGGTCCCTGGCAGGAAATTGGAGTCAATCCCAACCTCAGATATATTAGCAACCCTTTCTTGAACATGCTACCAGAGATTTGTGATTGTCAGCTTTGACTTAGCAAACACTTGAATGACAAACCTTTTAAACTGAAGAATTTTCAAAAATCTCTGTCTAGGATCAGCAGCTTATAAATTTGCCTGTCACAACTGATTCTGTTTGTACTGTTCAAGTTTGTTCTGATGTTAAAGTTTGTACTAAAATGGAAAGTGTATGTAAGCAGTTATTGAGAAAAAAGATTTTAAAAGAACGAAAAAATAAAAATGAAACAGGTTCATGAGGGAATTTCTGTTTTTTTCTTTAAATAAGATAAGACAAGTTTGGAGGTTTACAGAAGATAATTTATACAAAAGATTCTCACCACAGATCACCTCATAGTGATTTTCCATTTCTGAACAGCTTTAGAAGTCACTCAAACTTGCAGTAAAAAGAAAAGTTGCTTTAAATTAGCGCCCTTGCCCACCTCAGCATCCCAGAGCAGCTGAAGGCCATTTCTCCCCAGGCTGAGTGAGAAATCACGGGAGTCTGGCTTAGTACAGTAGGGAGGGAAAATATCTTTCCTTTGCTACTTTTGTTTTGTCATAGTCAAAAAAAAAAAAAAAAGAAAAAAAAGAAGACTCAAAATCAATTTACTGATAAATACTGCTGATTTACAGCAGCCAATCTGACACTTTATTCACATGCCACGCTGGAGCCAGTCCAAGTTTAGCACCATGGAGAAGGAGCCAGGAGCAATTCCTCCTGTTTGTTTTCCCTTGGTGCGCTCAGTCCCAGCCAGGCAGCACCACTGACCCCTCAGGCTCTGCGAGCTGGGCTTGGGGCACAGAGGATGCTCTGAGGTTTGATGTTCAGGAGGTCTCAAGTTTTTGCTAGTGCGGAAAAGACCGTCTTAGATTCCCAGCAGAAAAAAACCCCATCCCTCTTCCCAGCAAAACCAGTGCTTCCGACCTCTTCCTGACCTCCACAGCTCTGGAGAGCAGGATGGTATCAAATGCACTGGAGATTCCTTCACAATGGCCTGTTTCCACCCAAACCCAGACTCACCATTAGAAGCCTTGGCACACCACCAGGTCCTGTGGGGACTACAAAGGCTGCTATTCAGATACAGTTCTGAACACCACCTACATTTTGGAGGCCTGCAAAGGCTTTAGTGATGCTCAGCGTGCTGCCTTTCCCCCTTGACAGTTCCACCAAAGAGATTCAAGCAGTGAAGAAGGTCCATTGACTCCAACCCAACTCCCAGCAGTGCAAAAAACTTCTGTGGTGGCGAACACAGACCACACAGCACCAGCCCTGGGAACAGCACACCTTCACACGGACACCCATGGCCCTCCCACAGGCAGCCTTCTGTTGATCCTCTGCAGAAAGCGAGGCAAATACCTTCCCTATGAGGAAGGGCTGAGAGAATTGAGATTGTTCAGCCTTCTCTGAAGGCTCTGGGGTGATGTAGTTGTGGCCTTCCCGTACCTGAACCTGCTGGTGATGCTGCACTTGATGCCCCCAGGACACCAACACCCTTCTGCTGCCATGACAAGCTGAATTTTCCCCTTCCCAGCAGCTGCCAAACCCACCTGGCATTAGTGCTTCCCGCTGCATGGGAGCAAAGGGAATAAACATGGAAAACTGAATGCTTGCAGTAGGAGGGTTAGGCTTTGGCAGGGTCCGCTGCATGATCCAGGTTTCTGGCCAGCTCTGCAGAGGGAGGCAGTGAGTATGAGGGTCCCAGGAAAGCAGAGGGACACAAAAGCCTTGGGTAAGAGTCAGAGCTGTGGGACAGAGGCAGCAGGATGGGGACAGCTGAGGAACGGCATCCCTGTCATCCACAACAGAGTGGAGGGAGCAAGTCTCCTTATGGCATTTCTTTCTCTCTAGTGAACGTTTTTCATCTGAGCTTCTTTTTTGATGTAGGACATCTCGCTGTCAGAAGAAAATGTGTCTTTTTTCTCCCTGAAAATGAGCCTTGAAATCCCTGCAAACTGCCACTTCCTTGTGCTTTGGTTTTGTCCCCTTTCTTTTCCCTGTTGTCCCTCTGTCCTACCCTGCAGACGAGTGAGCTGATCTTACCCTCTACTTTCCCCTTTTGCCTCTGAGAAAGGGAGCTGGGAAGAGTCAAGCAAAAACCAAGAACAATTAAAATCCAACCAGAGGAAAAAATTGGGCCAGTTTCCCTTTCTTGGTATTATTCTTGCTGAAAACATTCAAAGTTGATTTTTATCATCATTTTTTCTATTTTGCAAATTAATCTTCAGCCACCTCTACTTAAGCTTGTCATAGATATAAAGAGGGAACTAAGGCCTGGGATAGTCAAAAAACAAAAACTTTTCTCAAGTTTATTAAAATCACCATTGAATATTCATTTTCAAAAACAACCATCAGCCTCCTCATAAACAAGGAGTGCGTTGCAACTTTTTCTCTTTGTTACAGTTCTCTGGTATTTTATTAATTGCATTTATTTTTCAGTTGGCCTCTGTCAGGATTCCCTTGATGTGTGCTCTGGCAGGGGCAGAGTTGGCATCACACACACAAAGCCATCCTGCTGACCATAGCCTGGAATTATATGGATAAGGAGAAACCTGGTCTTCAGAGGAGCTTCAAATACCTCCCTGAGCAACTCAACAGAGGTGCTCCAAGCCAGAGGAAACTGTCAGATTTATCTTGTTTAACTCTGGATAGAAGAATTCCTGTAAGAGGTGGGGCAGGAGGGGATGCAGGAATGAGTGCTTTCATCCAGCCCAGGATACTGGGCAAGAAGCTGGTGAGCTCCTGGGCTGCCCAGGGCTGCCCTCGAGTGCTGCTGATGCTCTAATCCAGAGAGCTGGGGTATTTGAAATTTCAATTATTTATGTGTTCATGCTGTGGGTTAATGCTGACTGACACTAAAACACTGCCTAGATTTAGCTTCATAAAATTTTTATTCCCCACTATGAACTGCAAGTCTTTCTCCAATTTCATTTAAAGGAAACAGAGTATTGAAAAGCCTACTGAGGAATTCATGAGCAACTCAGCTACAACCTCACTTTTCCTCCTAGCCAAATCCTGGGACTTCATTACCATGGTAACATATCACAATTTTAATTCCCTTCCTGATTGCTGCCTCACAGAGACCAACACATCTGCTTGCTTTCCTTGGAGCCTGCCATGCACTTTGTGGTGGGGGTAAAGAGCATGGCATTTTCTTCCTGGGATTCATGATCCAGAAAAGGATGCTGTGTCCTTTTTTTGAGGTGAAAAAGTCAATAAAATTCAGCAAACTTGACTCAGGCAGTGCTTGTGGTGCTGTGTGCTTTGGGTACCTCCAACGTTCAGGAACAGCCCAGGGCAATGGGAGTCCCGGAAAGAACAAGTGTCGCGTCCTTTGTGGGGGTTTAGGTATTATACAAGGAGGAAAAGGAAGCTTCCACCACTGAAAGAACTGGAAAAGGGATGAGAGGTATTTATGAGGACACAGCCATCACCAGTCCCTGCTTTGAGGTTTCTTTTATTTTAGGAATTATCACACTCAGAGGCACTTACAGGATTATAATCTCTGTGCTGGAACATGAAACAGGACCTGAAACACCACCAGATGGATGATTATCTTAATTATTTATCTAGTTCACATAAAACCAGTTGTTCAAGGCTGAAAAGCCTTGTTCAGACTCAGAGCCCACCAGGGAGCCCTGGAGGGGGGGGAATCAGATATTTGGTGCTGCTCCATGGATAGAAAACATTGGCCAGCGGGTGCTGCCAGAGGTTCAGACACTCTGAGCCAGGGATGGAGACAGTCTCTCCACCACTTGAGCTACATGGAGCTAAGGGATCCATTAATGACCCATTAATGATCCATTAACCATCAGAGGTGATTTGGACCCCCTGCCCTTCTCAACCCCAGTTCTCCTGGGCTGAGCTCCATAGTGTTCCCTTCTCAGTGCACCCCAACAAGGATGGAGGGGATGGGTGTCCCTGCAATAGGCATCCCTGTGGGAATTACACCTCCCATTCACAGACAGTTCTGGGGTTTATAACCCTTAAACCCCTCACATTTGACAAAGGCTCCTGGAAGCTCCCAGTAGCACCAGTAACTCGCCCAAGATGGAGCACCCAGAAGTACTCTCTGCAAGTGAGCCTTTGGTCTCTACTGCCCATCACTTTTTGAGTAGTAAAGGTAGAAAAGACCTTCTGGAGTTTGTACCTTCCCTCTAAACTCACTTGAACTGCCTTAGACATGTATATTTATCATGTGTGTGCATACATATAATATTTATTATATATGTATTTATAATGTCAAATTTTGTTGCAGACATCTGGAGAGTCACAGCTCATTTAAGCACAGAATAGGCACAGGAGATTCACCTTTCTTTGAGGGCAGGCATGAAAGCTCCACTGAAAAAAGAAGATTGAAATCTTAGTGGAATATAACCTTTTCCTCCACCTCTAGAAATCCAGCCCTTCCTCTTGCTGAAGGGTTAAAAACTCTGAACAGAAACCACAGTGTTTTCGTTCTCTTTTTTCCTATGCTTTTTTATCTTTTTTCCTATGCTTTTTTATTTAGTTACTCTTTCATTATTGTTTTCCTTCATCTAAAAAGTAATCTAAGTAATTATAATCATAAAATGGATGTGAGCAAAATGGGTACTGTGGGGTTTATAAAACACAAATTTCCCTTTTCTGGGAAATATGGTCTCTCCTGCACTTAAACCTTTCAAGCTCTGCCCAGACTCCTAAGGTGGCACGAACCCCACAAGGCTTGTAAGGCCCTGAGGAGGAAATCACTTCAATATCCAGATCTCCTTAGCAGATGCAGGAATGCAAATGGAGAACTTCAGCCCTGCCTCGTACCAGGACATGTCCTCATTGGAGTGGGAAAGGATCCTCATCAAGCATAAATTAATAAATGTCTAATAGATGGGTTTGGTAGCCATGGACATGCCCAGAAATGTCTTTGGAAGGGCAAATTTTAGAGCTAGGCTGAACTTGGCCAAACGTCCCTGATTGCCACCAGGCTGAGTATCCAACCTGCAACACACACCCAGCAGGAATCACCTTCTCAGCCAGCAAATGACCCCAATTGGTTTAGGGTTTTTTCCTTTTTTTTTTCTAAATTGTTTTCTGAAAAGAACCCAAGAAAAACCTTCCTTGATGTTCATTAAGCCATTATTGGCAAAATATCACTGATGTGAAAACAAGAGACCATTATTACAGGTTAAATGTATCCAAACTGCACCAGCCTTTTCTTTTTTGCTACTCCTTTATTTATTTTTAAACTGGTAACTACTCTCTGCATCTTAATTTATGCAGAAAGGGGGAATTCCACTGTGATTTAGGAATGGAAAGCACCAGCTCTCAGCCTGAGAGATCATGTAACCTCCATTAGAAACTAACTTATTCCCAAATTACTGGAAAACCCTGGAGAAAAGCAGGTCTGAAAGCTGTGTTCTCTGGCTCCAGAGAAGCTCCTCATTCCCCTGTTCGGTGGAAGCTAAGAAGCTCAAGCTTGGCTTTATGTTAAAAGATGTCATTTCTTCTTCCATGGTCCATTTGCCACCTCAGCATTGTGGTACAAACTACGTGGGAGATGGCAGCGTTTGCAAATGAGACATTCCAGATCCTTTACAGTGTCTGAAATGCTCTGCAGGACATCCCGAATAATTCACTTAATGGTTTTTCATGTGTATTGACCAAAACCCTTCCAGAGCTGTTATTTTGCCCAGAAAAATCAAGATTTTTTGAGAATATTTTGCTTCACAGCTTCTTCCTGTACACCAGTGTCCTCAATGGCAGGGGATAAATTCTCATTATTTTAAATAAACTTGGCTCATTTCAAAAAGTCTCACTGTTTTTGAACTGAAGGACTTCTAACCATGAAAATCTACTTCTCTGCTCCATCACCCACTGTGCAACCAGCTGTCAGTCACGGAAAGGTGCCCGTCAGCCAAGTGGGGATGGATGTGGTGTGTCCTTATGGCCTGGCTGCATGACTTGGGCACATTGCTGAGGATTCTGATGTTCCTGGACAACCTTAGAAGGAATTGGGGGAGCTGGTGGGGGAGAGGCTGGACCCCCCATGCCCTGGGCTGATCCCCCAGCATGGGCAGCGGGCAAGGGGGAGATTCTGCCCCTCTGCCCCCTCAGGTGAGACCCCACCTGGAATCCTGCATCCAGCTCTGGGGAACAGCACAGGGAGGACATGGAGCTGCTGGACAGAGTCCAGAGGAGGCCCCAGGATGATCAAACAGATGGAGCACCTCTCCTGTGGGGAAAGGCTGAGAGAATTGCCTGAAGACAAGAAGTTTGGGAATGACCTAATTGTGGCCTTCCAGGACCTGAAGGGGCTACAAGAAAGATGGGGAGAGACTATTTTCAAGGGTCTGGAGTGACAAGACAAGGGGGGGATGGCTTCCCACTGACAGACAGCAGGTTTGGATTGGATATTAGAAAGAAATTCTTCCTTATGGGGTGGTGAGGCCCCGGCACAGGTTTCTGAGAGAAGCTGTAGCTGCCTCATCCCTGGAAATGTCCAAGGCCAAGTTGGATGGGGCTTGGAGCAACCTGGAATAGTGGAAGGTGTCTCAGGTTTTCTTCCCCAATCTACAGAAAAGAGCAGGACATACAGTCATTTAGAGCTTGGTGAAACCCTGGGAGGGGTTGAAGTACCACCAGCATTCCTGTGCAAGAACGTGCATTTTTACACCAAGTGCACTTCTTTTTGATGTACTGATTTTTTGGCAATATTTTAAGCAGCAAAGTTAATCAGACATTTCATTTCTCTAACCAGCTTTAAGGGATTTGTAATATTATACTCAGTTATTGGAGAGCAGAGGGAAATTGTTTGTCTGATTATGAATCTGTTTTTTATTGTGCATTAAGAGCACAATCACCTAATGCAGGGTATTTTATCCCAGTTCTAGGGAGGTGGGAGTGGAAATCGATGGCCTTGTCCTACCAAATGACATAAACCCACTCTGATCTCAGAAGTCACCTCCCGAATACTAAAGAGCTGGGACATAAAGGCTTTTAAAGAATATACTTTCCAATTAGGTCATTGGTTTCAAACACAGGGTGCACTAAATTAGTAACATTTGGTGGTAAATTTCTTTGAAGTTCTCATTAATCCTAGTCTTGGATTTGAACTTTTCTTGGCCATGTTCCTTATAGAATTTGGATCCCAGTTATGTCAAAACAACTGATTAGCCCCACAGTTTGAAGGCAGGGGGGATTAGGTAGGGCGGGTGTTAGATTTCATGAAAGGCCTATTTACCTCGTCATGTAGCAGGACCAAAGGGGAGGGCAGCCAGCAGGGGCAACGTGTTGGAAAGATTCCAGCCTTTCTGTCTCATTAGAGATCTCCACAGCAAATGGGAGCCATGGATTTGTGAGAGCAGCCACTGTTCAGATGCAGCTGCCCACTGGGTCCAGGCAAGGGCTGAGAGCTTCCCTTGACCTGTGGCGGCTCTTCAGCAAAATCAGACTGCTCACCTCTCCAGATCTTGGGATTTCAGTGGAAAGGAAGAAATCCTCACAAGGAACATCTTCAGGTGGTGTCCTCTCTTCCCTTGAATGACTTAAAGCAAACTTGCCCCCAAAATCAATTTAATTCTTTCCATCTTTTCCAACACAATTAAAACTAGGTTTTTGAATAGCTCAGAATCACTGAAACCAAGAACTATTAAGAAGCTCAATGGGATGCTTTCATGTAGCCTCTATCTAAGGAGCAATAAGTTTAATTCATGACTTAATGAACCATAAACTAGAGGAGAAAATACACGGGGAGTCATGGCAGTGGTGAAGCTTGGGAAGTTCTCAATAGAATGTGCCACAGAGAATCAAACCTGAGGCACACACATGTCCATGGTGCACATCCCCTTCCTGAGGCTCCAATTAGTCAAAGAACAAAGAAAGACAATGGGAGGCCTTTCCTGGAGATCACAGCCCAGCAGCAGAGACCTGAGGAGCTGAAGGCTCAGAAGTTGAATGGGGAAAAGTCTCACTGAAGCATGAAAGGACTGAGACAGGCCAGGAGATACCTGATCCTAAGCCAGCACAAAGTGCCAGCCCCAGAGGGTGCAAAGCTAGCATTATTTACAGGTCAAGTGGATGCAGGCAGGCTTGGCACAGCTTCAAGCCTCTTGTCATCTCTTACCTCTTCCTCGTGTGGTGCAAGGATGGGCAGGAACAGCATTTCTGTGTGGTAAAGCTTTGTGAGACACAAACCAGCCTTCCCATGGCTCAGGGACTCTCTGTGGGCAGGGCTGCTCCTGCCTGTGCTGGGAAAATCCCTTGGAATGGAAGAATTCCCATGAGGAAACTGTGATGGATGCAGCAGTGCTGGGTAAGGAAGACTGAAAACACCAGTAGAGAGCTCAGTCACAATAACATGGTATAAAAATGTTAAATTCATCTTTTCCTTGACAGGCAGAAAAAATAATCTTGCGATTGTGCTTTAATTTGAGGAAATTATTGGTTCAGGTCTTATTTTACATAAAACTTTTGCTTCCATCTCTAGACAACCTATGTCAAACACTTCATTAGTGATCAGAAAGTCTTGTCTTACAAAAAAATACAAAAATACGTCCTGTTCTTACCAGCCCTGATAAACACATCCAGCTTTCAGCATCCATCCAGCCTCATTGGCTTTAGCAGGAAGCCTTAACATCAATAATCTGTACATATGCAGAGGTGTTTGCAGGATCTTGGGCACACAATTAATACAGAACTAACTTTAATGACCCTAATTAAGGTCATTCCCCAATAGTGTGAAAAGTAGCACTGATACTTATTGGCTGGAGAGGGAGAAATCACGAGTACTTTCCCACAAGCTGGTGACCTCAGGGTAGGACTTCAGGAATCTCTCCTATAAAACTGGAGCCACAAAAAACCCAGTTGGCTGCATTTAGATGGAGCCATGGAAAATATTGGAAAATACTCCTTTTTTTTCCAAGCAGAATATTTTGGCTCAGAACCATTTCTTCCACAGTTTGGAGATTGGTAATGTCCCTCACATAATGATGTCAAAGCATGGAAAAAATAACCGAGGGGAGGAGAAAGAGTGAGTAAGAGCCCTTTTGGAAGGATTGTATTCTGAAGGAGGGGAGCTTTTTGAGGTGCTTAATGGAAGTTACACAGGCAAAAAGAGAAGTGTATTGTGGTGCTTGTTGTCTTGCCTTCTTCAGAAATATAGCTGGAGGACAGGTGGCACAAACCTAATTCATTCACCTACTGGCATTGGGACCTTGTTTTGCTGCAATTAATGAAGTTCTAACCAAGGCAGAGTCATTTCCTCCACTTGTCCTCATCTCTCCAGCACACAAGACCTGCCTTAGAATTCCAGAATGGTTTGGGTTAGAAGAGGCTTTAAAGATCTTATTGTTCCAACTCTCCTGCCACGGGCAGGGACACCTTCCACTAGCCCAGGTTGCTCCAGATCCTTTCTGACTTGTCCCCAGAATAAACCCACAGGATGCTGTGGCTTCCCAGCACTGCCCACCTTGACTCCAGCATTTGGTCAAATCTTCAGCATTTCCAAAGACCTTGAGTAGATGCTGAGCATTTCAAGGAGATCCTAACAGTGATTTGGAAGCTGGGTGGTACCCCTGTGTCCTTTCCTTGGCTGGACCATAACCCTCCCTGACCCAGAGATGCTGCCAGTGCTTCCATCAGGGTGGGAGAGAACAGCCAGCACAGCACACACGTGCGCTCCGCAGGAGAGGGGAGGAGGGGGTCTTCCAGGGTAAAGCATTTCCTCTGGTTCACATCCAATTAAAAATCATTCAGTGGCCGACAACAGCTTCTCATCTGGCATATCGTGAAACCACTATTTCAGCACAATTTACAGCCTTTTGGGGAGGGAGAACTCGGTTATTTAGTAACTTCCCTGCTCGCCCTCAGGAAGGTCAGATCCTTTTGTTCCCTGACAGAACAGTGAAGGCCGTAAACTACAGGAGGGGGAGCGTGTTGGGAGCTTGTACTCACAGTGCAGCGCACCTGGATAACCCTGCAAACAGCCCTACAGTGCAGGGAGGTCACTCATGGAGGAGTGGAATATTATGGGAGTGAAGCATCCGAGCAGGGCACAGCCAGCAGTGCTGGAGGGCAGCTCAGGAGCCCAGTGCTACAACACAAAGTGCAGGGGTTGATGCACCAAGACCTGAATTAAAATCTGCTGCTTAAAATCAAGCATTTGGAGGGGATGATCCCCATTAATTTCCCCTTCGTAGCCTTTTTCCTGCTAGGAGATGAAAAATAGGTTCAGGTTTTCTCCCCTATGGCTGCTGGCACCTCTGAGCATGGCGTGGGACCCAGCTTTGCTGCCAGGCTCTTGTCAGCAGCTGCCTCAGCTTGCAGGGCACTGCAAAGCTTGTATGGGCTCATAGCATGGCAGGAAAACCCAAGGCTAAGGCAGGAATGAGAAAAATTTGCCAAGGAGCTTCCCCACCCCGACAATATTTATTAATAAATTTCAAAATAATAAAGATATTTAAGAGGGAAATAGAACGTTAGTGACATTATTTCTATGCTGCCCTGTGTCCAAAGTTTTGTGGATATGTAATTGTTGTTATTTTCGACACCTCAGGCAGGTTCACACGACACAAACACTACAGGGAGGGAGTAGCCAGCTGAAAACGCCACTAATTGTTGCACTGAGTTTTCCCAGGAACCGCATTCAATTTCCAACCAGGGGTTTGGGAAGTGAAGGTTAAAAAATCTTCCAGGCTCAGAAAATTAACAAATAAAAGAAGAAAATATCTTCCATTGTTGCTATACATTTGTTAACATTTCATTTCACAAAAAATCAATACAGCCCAAACATTACTGCCAAAAATACAAAGGAATAATGGTCCAGGGGCTGCAGAACAGAGAGATTCTTTAATCACCTCGCCAAGGTATAAAACAAACACTTTCCTTCTACCTCCCTATTTATTTTGAATAATATTTGTCCAAGAAGAGCTGAAACTTATCTCCAGGAAGTTTGCAGAAGAAAGATAGTGGATGAAGGGAGAATCAAGAAAAGCATTTTGAACAGTCCGGGCGGGGATGGCAAAGCAGCAGATCCCAACAACATCTTCACCTCATCTTGCTTGTTCAGCCTGACAATCAACACCTTATTATGCAGCCCCAGCGTTTCTCTGCAATTTAAACAAGGCTTCGCTGATGGTGTGTGATCTCCAAGGTCACTTTTGCAGAGCTGTCTTTAGCCCAGTGGTCGCCAGCTATTTAGGAATAAAAATGACAATTTCACTAAAGCAAATTGCATCCTGGAAGTATAATACACTGCGGCAAGTGCACTGGAAATAACCAGAAGGGAGATCCAGCCTGGAATACCCTAACTTTCAGGTGTGTAAAGCAGGTTTCTGGAATTCAGGAACATTCCAGTGTAACCCTCAAAGAAAGAATGGCCCCTCTTCATTTATCTTCAGGAATAGGGATTTATAATTATAGCAATCTCTTCCCACTGTACCTGGATACATCAGCCTATTTAGAGTGTATTTCCTTGGAGGTTCTTTACCTTGCAAGAATTCATCTCTGCCAGACAGGGAAATACTACATTCTGCACATTAAAAGCTCCTTTAACCTATCATGAAATTTCCATTCTTTCTTTTCCCATGCTCTTATCAGAAGAGAATCTTTTTCTTCCTCCATTCAGCAACTGGCTCCCGTCTGCTTTAGCCAGTAATCGCCTGGGGCATCCCAGTAATTCCTGTGATGATTAACCCATGTCACCAAGGCCAGGCTTTGACATCACAGAAGGAGCAGGTTCTTTTGGGGAACAGATGGATTTATTTATTTAGATTTAACCAATGTTGGCAAATGCCACATGGTGTGCATTTGCCAAACCCTCAGGAAGGATTTTCTCACCTCATAGTGAGACAAACCAAGGTTGAGGAAAAGGAAGAATATTTGGCAGGGTGTATTCAACTCAACTTGAAGTGAATGCTTGGAGGAATTGTTGGTCATAAAGATGGTGAAAAGATGCTGTAAATCCATGGGTTCACTGGAACCTGGCACCAAGATGATGACAAGATTGTGGATAAGGAAGGAATATATTTATGTTCCACTAATTTCCAATGGGGAACTTCATATTCCTTTCCCCATTTCACAACTCCATACAGAACAACTTGCAAAATTATCATATTTTTAATTCCTATCAAAGTTCATATCCTACCAGCTCTGCTTTGCAGATACACCTAATGCCTCCTCAGCCAGGACTGTGTCACTGATTCGAATGGAGGTGGCAGAACCAGTCCCAGTGCAGGGTGTGCTCCTGGGTTGGGTGAGCAGCATCCCAGGGAGACTCCCACTGCTGCAGAGAAACCCGTTCACTGTGTCTGAGCAGCATTTAGATTCTTGGGGCCTGCATTTATTAACATGCCAATTTCTTGTTTGAGATGAAAGGGGGAGGAAATCTTTCAAATAAGCTTGTAAATAATTTTTTTTCCTCAGCAGAATGACAGCTTTTGTATATTAAGTGTATTCCTTACGGCTACAGTGAACATGCAAAGAATTTTTGAGTAGCACAACGCCATGTGTGAAGGTTGTTACTTAGAAACCCCCCAAAACAAAGTCTAACATCAGGGACAGATCCTTAAACCTGAGCTAGCTGTGGTTAACAGACTCCTCAGTCTTGCAAAGCCTTGCTCTTCACTCAGGTCTTCTTAGAATTCAACAGAATGGAACTGCTTGTCCTTTTAGTGCCCATCATGGACACGCTGGCCAAATTCAAAGTGACAAAAGGGTTTTAGTTGTGCTCTTTTGGAGACAGTGGTCAGGACCACAATGTCTACTGAACTGGACTGTCCTTAAGCCTTTTCTTCCTGAAGGACAACCCCACCATAAGGCCTCCTTAGTTTTCAGCAGCAGGAAAGCTCTGAGGTTTCCCAGCCATTTCCAAAAAGCTATGCATCAATTTTCCAAAAGAGATACCATCACAACTGGAAAAAACTCAGCTGTTCCCTCCAAAAATATTTGTTGGAGTGTTAACCAGTCTCACCGCAACTTTACTGGTTACACCTAAAACAACCCCAGGAACAGAAAAAGTGGTATGGAGGGGAAAAGCTGGGCCTGAATGACAGGATCCCTCACCAATAAGGTCCTGTACCTTACCCTGAAAGCAGGAGGCAGCTCAGAACATTGGGGTACATCACATACTGTGGTGCATTCCCTAGAAAAATCTCGAAACTCTGATGAAGCTTCAAGCACTGAAAATTAATTGTGAAGACTGCGTGTAATATCCCTGCAGTGCTTCTCAGAGGGGTTACAAAATCCAAATCCAGTCTTCAAACCTGCCAGTATGTTTTGATCAGAGACATTGATATATCAGAGCATTCCCCTCTAGTGGGAAAAGCCAGGACAATGCCAACTGCACATTAATTTTCAGATTAGGTCACTTTATTTATCACAATCTCCTTGAAATGACACACTGAGATCACAGGATGTGCTGTGGTGACTGCATACCTCTGGCCATTCTCCACCAGGATAAAAGCCACTGGAATCTAATGTCACGTGTTCCCTATTGACTGACCTTAAACCTTGAGAGGCAACTGACCAGCAGGAAACACTTGGTTCAGGCATGTCACAGTGATTTAGATTTTCTTAAAATGTCCCTAAATCTTCAAGTATTGCCCAATTTTATGGTGTCAACTGTCCCAGCACTTCCAAAGATTGAAACACCCCAAAGCTGGGAATGGGACCAATTTGTCGAGAGCTCACAGACACAAGATTAAAACCTAAAATATTAAGAGCCTTCTGGGATTTGGGTTTCCCCCCACTTCCTCCCTTGCTGGAATCAGGAAGTACAAAGAAGCAACTGTGAAAATAAAACTTAGTTTCTTTTCAGAAAGTTACTTGAACTTTCTGAACTTTCTGTTCATTCCCATCGAAGGCAAAGATCCAAGATAGTTATTCTTGTACTTAAACCAGGTTCAGTCATCCTTAATAATTAAGGGCACTAGATCAAAAATTAAATTTATTGTGCCGGTAACACAACCACAATGGATCTTCATAAAGTTTAACCACACGGAGAAGTGGGTTGCTTGAGATCTGCCATTCAAGCAGTCTTTATTGCATTTAAATATAGAATCATAAAAAATAAATTAAGAATGGGGATGACCCTTTGTCTACCTAGAGGCCCAGGAAAGATGTTTGCCTCTGATACAGTTTGAAAATTAGCATTTTATAGGGCCTGGGATTCTGCCTGACACACAAAATAATTTAAAATTCTGTAAATAATGTAAGTAAATTAACAAGAGATAGTGACTGCAATGAATAAAACATAAGTTAAGTACCTTTCCTTTTCCTCTGAAGCCTAGAGGAAAAAAGTGACTAGATTCAGCTCTTTGGGGGGAAAAAAATCACAAGTACTTTGAGTGTTTGGTCAGAGAACACACAGATAATTCAGAGAACTGCTGAAAAGTCAGTCTGAAGCATCTTGTACTTAACTATGGAAAAACCAGGCTTTTGTGGCAAAGACAAGTCCCTTGGGTTGTGTTTTAGCCCTGTCAGGGGCAGTCCAACATCCATCAGGTGCTTGGGAAGATCATCAAGATGAGTCTTCCCCTCTTCTCCTTGCTCCCCTGTTGATCCCACCAGGTCTCTCAGAGGAGGCAGTTCCTGGGAAGAATAAGCCCAGCTCAGGGGGCTTTTTCCTTCCATCAAGTGCTGCTGAGCCCTGCCTAAAACCCTTCTGCTCTCTCCAAAGCAAGGCAGAGCTCAGAGAGCCAAGGAAGAACAGGAAAGTCCAAGTTCAGGGCTTGTTGCTCTGCTGTGAACTGTGAACGCAGGAAATATGTGAAGAACACAGCTATCACCCCAAACAATTCCCACATTTTCACAGGGCTCTCTCTGCTTCCTTAAGCCCACCTGAAAGCCTGGGCATGCCTGAGCAATCCTAGAATGTCTCAGCGAGGGAGCATGTGGGTGTTAGGTAGGTTTGTCTGGGGACAGAGGTGAGCTTGGACCTCCTTTAACATTAAAGTATTGATGGGGTTGGTCAGTTCTTTGCACAACCTTTAAAAGTGGGAAAAGTGCCTTGAGGATTTGATATGACCCTGGACAAGAAAATCAGTCACCCACCTGTGAAAAAAAGCACATGTCCTGAAGGAGAGCTCTGAGGTCACAGGCATTACAGCTGGTGAGGAACCTCTGACACGAGCTCTGGTTTTACATTTACAGTTTGGATCTGGCCTTGGAGCCTCAATCTGCCATCCCTGGCTTGGGCAGAGCAAGGATCTTGCAGCAGCATGTCAGCTTGGAGGCACGAGCCTTATCAGATGGGCTGGAAATATGACAGCAAGAGCCTCTCCCAGGATGTTTTGGCTTGTGATCCAGGATGAACACCTGGAAGCCAAGAGGAGCCTGGAACAGATTAAGGGAATTGGCCAGACTTTCTCATCTTGTTAACATGCTGCAGGCTTTGTGTTTGGGCAGGGATTCAGAGGTGTTCTTTATTTGATTCAAGCCAGATAGCCCATCACAAATCCGAAACTCCTGCTCGTATCAGCATCACCCAGACACTGTCCCTGCAGAAAAGGGTCTTTGTGACAAAGTCAAACAGCACACACAGATCAGGGTTTGGCTGCAGACAAAATCTAGCAGAATATTCTATTTTGTCTCTTTTTCCACCTTCCATCTTTTTTTTTTTCACTCCTCCACATCTAGTTTCACTGCTCAAATCACTGGAAGATTCAAACAATGGCATCTTCCAAACTCTGCATCAGGAAGTTCAGCTGCAACCTCTACAAGGACAAACAATAAGAGCATCTCCTTGGAGAGCCTGAACCATGGCCATGGCTGGGGTGTCCCACTAGCCCAGACAACAGCTTCTATTAATTTGCCTCCTGAATCGGAACACTCATCTCATGGGATGAGGTGAGAGTGACTCTCAGGTCCCACAGAGGTCATGTCTCTGCAGCCCTGTCATGCCCTCAGGGGATGTGGGGCCAGGACCAGTCTGCCCAGATGACACCAGTGAGGCCACACTGCCATAGCACTGTCCTCTCACCCACATCCCTGTTGCACTCAGCACTCACAAAAGCTTTATCTCAGGGAACCCATAAGATATAAATGAATTTAAATTCAGTTGAGTGGCAATATTCAACCGAGAAAGGCATAACATGGTGAGGACCCAAGACAGCAACACCAAAGGCAGAAGACAGTCTCTCTCTATGCTGCTCCTGGACCCAAGTGGTTGCCTGGCCAGGGAAGCTCCAGCATGACTGTTTGCCTTTGCAGGTAGCAAACAAAAGCCAAATGCTTCAAAAGAAAGGCAGCTTTTTCTCTTGCCCCTTCTCCTGCCCAGGCCCCATCATCTCATCAGTCACTTCCACATGGATCTTGCTGACAGTATAAAACATGCTCCGTGCAGGAAGCAAACTGCTGACACCAATTACCAAATCAAGAAAATGGAAGGGTTTTATCAAGTACCATTGCTGCCAGATCTGCCTGTGTGTAAGGCCTTCCAGTGAAGATATAAATCATTAGACAAATGGTTTGGAGTGGGGCATATGGCCCCACTTTGCTGCTAGAAAAGAGTTTGGCTCACAAGTGAGGGAAATAATCCTGACCTGTTTCCAGGGAAGCACAGTTAGTGCCCTCTTGAGTCTCTGCATGACCAGCTTGAAGCAGGAAAAAAATTGGGTTCTACCCCAAATGTTGTCATTTATTCATTTTATGATCTTGGGCAAGGAGCAGCCTCATCTTTGCCTCAGTTTCTCTAATTCAAAGTGGAAGTGAACCCAGGGAACTTCTGAAAATGGATATTCATGGGAAAATAAAAAAAAAAACAAAACAAGCCAGATATAAAAAAAATTCCCAAGGAATGGTTTTACAGACTCATCAGGATGAGGAACCAAAAACTGTTTCTTTCCTTTGTAACAACATAAATTTACAATAAAGACACTCTGTGGGTTTGGGCTCTCTCAGCTGGTGTTGGGAACACACAAGAAGTGTAGATTTGTCTGTTTGATGATTTTGGTCAAAGTCATTCCTGCCTGAGGACTTTTCTCTCAGAGGACACCAGGATGTAAAGTTCATTGTTTTACAAGCAACAGAATGGGTTTGTTGTTGTTAAAACCATTTTCAATTGAGAACTGCCCAAATAATTTCCCTTCTCTACTTCCATTCCTACTGCTCAGCTCTTGCACAGCAACCTTTCAATTCAGATCTAGTTTTCTTTAAATGCTGTTGAAAGCCAGTGAGAAAATTCTGACAGAGTTCTATCAACTTTTTTGGATAGAAAAGTCCAGTTTTCTTTCAGATCAGGACAGCTCTTTTTGAGCCAGGAAACTTGGGGCTCCTTTTGGTCCTCAGCTTCATTTCAGCATCTCAGTGTTTGGGAGAGGCTTTATACCCAGGGAAGCTCCTGTTTTGCTCATGGGTCCCAGAAAATCTCAGGCACTACAGTATGTATCACAGAATAATTGAATGATTTGGGTTGAAGGGACCTTAAAGACCACCTCATGCTTTTGGCAGGGACACCTTCCACTAGACCAAGTTGCTCAAAGGATTTGTGTGTTGGTGGGTCAGTACTTGAAGGAAAATTGCCATTAAATCCGAACCAAACCTGACAATTCCAGGCTCAGGACTGGCTTGGACACTGGCTGGGCAGCCCAGGGTGATATGCTTGCACACACATTGCTGCTCCAAGGGAGGCAGAGCTGAAGGGGGCTCCTTAGCAAAGTGTTCCATAATTTGCTATTCTTGCTACACTTAAAGCTGCTCCTGGAGGACACCTCAACTTCAGACACATCTGGGAATCACTCAGTGCTGCAGAAGGGGCTGCAGGAGCTGTGCCGTGAGACCTGGTGCACAAGATGGTGCATAGGATAGAATTAATCAGTCTGTTCTAAAGAAGAAATTCTCCTTGCTAGGGAAGGAAATAGCTTTGCCTGTATGATGAAAAATTAAAGAATCCCTGGCCTGGTGCTTTCCTCTTGAGGGGACCTAAAGCAGCAGCCTGAAGAGAGAGGCAGACTTTGCCCCTTACATATAAACTACAGATACATTGCCCATCTCAGGGAGTTTCCTAAAGAAATTTCCCTCCTTGTTCCCCTAAAATCAAAGGGGACGTTCATCACTTCCCCTCTCCAGAAGGGAAGAAACTAAAAGGAAGAAATCTTGTTTTTCAGTAAGTATTTTGCTGAGACTGAACACTCAGTGCTGCACCAACCCAGACTGAGCCGACCCAGCATCTCCCTCACACAACATGAGCATTTGCTACTCTGATTTTGGAGGGAAGAGGGTATATTTGAGCATTTTCTTCCCTGTAAATGAACTAACTCCCTGACCAAATGGAACTGTGTAGCCACTGAAAAAGAGAAGCAGCTCCTTTCCTCTGGGGTTTCAGCCCTTTCTCAGGTTCAAGGGTATGGAAGCACCACCCTCCTCACAACTCAGTTCTCCCAGAGTAAATCAGGGACAATGGGGACATTGCCCAGGTGTGGGCACTCATGGGTGGCACCACATGGGCAGTGCAATGGCTCTGCTCTCCTGTCCTGCTTGTCCCTTCTCAGTGGGAGACTCAACTGTTCCATGTCTGTTCTTCAATTCCAGGACACAGAGAAGTCAGGGAGGGAACTTGGCACGAGAGTCCCCTTGTCCCTGCTCAATTAGCCACCCTAAACCCCTGGGCAAACCCAACAGGGCTCCACCAGACAGAAGTGGGGCAACAGCAGCACCCGCAGAACAAGAAGTGCTTTATCCAAACATCTGCACCTCTGGCCCCAAACAAAAACAAAGGCACAAGCTTTCCATTTTCTCCTTTTATTACCCAGCTTAAAAAAAAAGTAAAACAAAACACTGGTCAGCCACGGGATTCCTGTTTTTATGGAGCCCATCCTGCCACGCTATTGCTCCACAAGGACATTATTAATGTCATTTACAGCTCAGCTAATAATCCAGCCTGGCCTCTCCATAGGCGAGGGCTGTGGAGGAGTCGTTCCAAAGGTGATCCCAGCAAAACCTCATTCTGCCTGGCCGCATGCTGGTGAGGCCAAAGCAGCACTCACACTGCATCCTGGCTGTAAAATCAAATTAAATAAAAGATCCCATTTCACCAAGGGCCTAATACTAATTTGTTGTAACATTTCCATTCTACAGTGCTGCCTACAGAAAACATACACTGAAGCACTCTGACGATTTAACAGGGAACATTCCAATAGGAAACATTATTAGATTTTCCTATTAAGCTGCTCAGGGCACACGCTCGTTTAATAGATGTTAATTACATTAGCAAGGCTGCAAATTCAGTCCTGGTGGAATCGAAGTGACTTCTGCAAAATTGACTCAGTCCTGGAATTTCTGTAGGGACAAAATGTAAAAAAAACCCAAAGCTCCAACACACAGATAGAAAATTGGAACAAGGCCACCATGTCACCACTTTCTCAGCAGTGGCTCCAAAACACTTTAAATGTACTGGCGTGTTTTGCTTTCACATTTCCAGGATGGAATTTTCATGAATTTCCCAGCTTGGTGAAATAATTAGAGACACATCATAATATTTCAATAATAGAGGCTTTTGGTTTGGTCTTGGGATGTTTTATTGGGGGGTTTTTGCCATTGCAAAGAATAGTTGAAACAGTAAAAAAGCAGAATATTTCAATTCAGTGAAACCACTAAAAGTATTTCGTATTTCCTCAGCATGTGCTTGTGTCCTATTACAGTCAATGGGGGTTTAAATACACTCTTTGAGTTAACAAGGCATATCATGATTAGCCTAAATCAAGATCTAATTACAGAAGATTGTTGACAAATGATTTCAGACAACATGTAAATGCAAGCCAAACAGTATTTCGCTTGCACCCAACAGAATTACTCTTTTTTGAGATAATTAGCTTTGGCCTATGTGTATTATACCCAACATTTGGGGCTCTGCTTCCACAGACAGCTCACCTCAGCCATAGTTTGAAAGCATCCCCAATTTTCTACTGACTGCTGAGGGAGCCTAAGCATGGGTTTGGGACTCCACAGCTATATAAAGTTGCTTCTGGCTCTGTCATTGAAATTTTGGAGGTAAAATTCCTCTTTGGTTGTGCTGTCCCCCCTTATACTCAGCTCTATTTCACTAGGAAATGGCAAGAGCCTAGAAAATGATCCCCACTTCCAGGGCAGGGAATGGTGAGTCATTTGCCAAGGGCAGTGGTAGAACTGCCATTGAAATGTGTTCCCTGGCAGCCCAGCCCTGGTGCAGGGTGGGTACATGGACACAACATGCCTTGGGATTCACTCCTGATCCCGTTACAGGGGGTTGAACAGATACCACAGCACCAGGGCCAGGCAGGTGAGACCCACAGTGGGTCTCTGGTATTGAGTCTCTTCCCACATGCAAGTACAGGAAGAGCACTTTTATAATGAAATTATATAGTATATTTCATACATTATACATATAATTATGTCATGAAATCTCCTAAATCTTAATTAGTAGCACTCTACCTTAAATTCAATAATGAGTGGATGACTCAGGGCCGTGGACAGACCTTTCTGTTCAATCTCACTGTTAAAAATTCTAAGTGAAGTCAGCACTCCCAAACCTTATCCTGATCCCTTCCATTACTCAGCTTACATGATTTCTACTAGATATGTTGTATTAATAATTAAGAAAAATTTTGAGGAAGATTAGGCCTGAACACAAGTTTCTGCAGAAAGTGTAGGTTGTGGAGTTCAACACAGTGGCACAGGAAGGTTGGACTTGGTGATCTTGGTCTCCAACATTAGGAATTCTATGATTCCAAGGTAAAGGACTCACCTGAGCCCATTTGTTAAGGCCAGGCTGGAGGAAAACCAGCTCTTCCCCTCCAGGCTTCAGTGCTGTCACTCCTGACTGCTGGGTTTTAACCTCAGTGCAGTTTTATAATCCTCAAGGCAGGGAAATCAACCCTGAGATTTGTATTCATTCCCACTTCTGCAGTGTTTGGGAGCTAGACTCTTGGAGAGCACTTTCCAGTGCTGGGTCCTGCTGGGTTACTGTTTCCCATCAAGGCCGTACTGTGTGTGATATCTTTCCTCCAAAACCAGTGAGCACAGTGTGAATGAGCATCCTGAAGGAATGGTCACATTTCCTCATAGACTGGTGAACCTCCACAGCTCACAGCTCCCCTGGCAAAGGGGATTCCTGTGCCACCAACAGGGCTTTGGAGCAGGGACCCTCTGGGCTGTGGGGAGCTGAGTGAAGGTAGGGAATCCAGGAGGAGAAGATCAAATATTCCATCCTGACAGTACTGGGTAGACCCTTAGTTTTAGGGAGCTTTGGGCTCTTCTCTGCTCAGCCCTTTGGAGTTTGCCTTGATCCTTCGCTGGCAGCAACCAAAGGGCTCCAGCTCCATTTCCAGGGGCAGGGATGTGCCTGCACCTCTCAGGACACACCAGGGAAGAACAGCCATTTGCTAACATTGCACTGAGGTGGCAGAAACAAGAAACTGCTTGTCTCAACAGAAGATTACTGACAGCTTTTAAGAAGACAGGCTCCAACTGAAAGCCACCATTAGCAACCCCCATCTCCCAGGCAATCACTCATGTTCTGTCATTTGGGCTAAAGTGTCATTTAGACTAATTGGCCTTTTCCAGAGGCCAAATGCTACTTATGAACACTCCCTTAAAACTACATGCAGCCAGTGACATCCCCAGTGTGAAGTTTTTCGGGCTTAAAGCACCTTATTAAGTACATGATAACATCAACACAACTCCTGCTTCACTCCAGGAACTGTCATCACACAGAACCACTGTTTCCTGCAGTTTCTATCATGAAATCCATTATATCTGGCACCTCTTCAGTCCCCAGCACAAGGACACACACTGTTACACATGCAACTCTCAGCTTCCTAATTTAATTCCATTTCTACCAATAAAGTCTAGAGGAAAGGAAAAAAACAAAGGGTCTAGAAATCATGACCTGAGTGTAATTGAGGCCTCAGAAGTAGAAGCTAATTCAAAGCAAAAGAGACCACCTCCCTCCCTGCCATCATGCCCTCATTTCCAACTCCAAACCAAGACTCAGAAGCACTTTAAGATATTACTCAGCTCAAGTGATGCATCAGGAAGGCAGCTCTGCCTGCAGATAATCCACTGAAATCAGCACTAAAGCCTTAAAAGCACAGAGTGATCTTGTACCATCTCCATCATCCCACTGTGTGCTGGGATACCTCAAGGGAGAGAGCTTGGCTGGACAAGACAAACTTGCTTCTTCACAAAACTGAAGTGTTCCACCAAGGACGCTGCAGGAGTGCAATTTTGCCAGGTGTTTTATCCAAAAGTAAGCATCATGCAGGAAGAACACGGCCTCGGGCAAGCTGTGGTGCCAGCAAGTCAAAGGGCTGGAAAGGAGAGATAACCAGATAGGAGAACAGGGACTCCTGGGCTGAGCCCAGTGAATGCTGCCTTTCTGGCAAGTTTTCCCAAGTACTCCTCAGCAATAGGAAAGAAATCTTGTTTTTGAGGAGCTGATGGCACCAGGGATGTCAGAAAGGAAAGCAAGGCTCTGCTCAGCCTGGGGCAGCCAAGACAGAGCAGTCAGGGGGCACCACAGGGGGCAGGGAAGGGACATTCCAGCCTGAAGGGTATATTCCATTTGGGACAGCAGGTTTGCTTCTTCCCCCAGCTGCAGCCCAGATGCTGTTTTTCACATGGTAAGATGTATCGAGCTCTGCTCACAGCATGCACAGAACCAGGATGTTGGACTGACAGCTGTGGGCCTCCTGCAGTGGACAGTCCCACAGTTTAAATGGTTCTGGAGGCACAGCCGTGTCTACTTTTAGGACTAAGGGGGTAAAACTTAAAAAACCTCTTGCTTTTTCACCACAAGAAATGTCTTTACATCTATTTCTACCTATGCTCTGTACAGAACAGTCTAATTCTCCAAACCAAAATCTCTCCTCCTTTATATCAGATGGATTCAGACCCCACATCTGTTCATCTCAAGGGCTGTTCTCCTCTCACTCTGGCAAAGCCCCACTAACACCAGCCAGCAACATCTGAAACTGCTTTATCACTGTGAAAACATGCCTCCACTTTCCTTTTTATTAGAAATCTTCCGAAATCTGATACATCTTTGGCTTCTTGCTGCAAATGGCACCAATCAACATTTGTTTGGGTGTTTACACTGTTCACTTGCCAAGAACAAAGTCTGTCTCCTTTCTTCCATTCAGCATCCCAGAAAAAACACTGGAGTACACCACAATATTCAGGAACAATTTCTGGACAGAAGCTGTTGCTGCTGCACAGGCAGCACACCCATGAGCAGATCTAGGATTTCAAGATGACCATCCTTGGCAGGTTGATGACCTGCCTGTCAGTCTCTCTGCTCTCAGACAGGGCAGGTGCTGGTGAGCAAACCCACAGGTACCAGCACACAGCTCCCACAGCACTGCATCCACATGCTGATCCTCATCCAGGAGCTGACCTCATCTGACCTCGCTTGGCTGATGAGCTCACAGCCCTCAGAGGTATGGCTGCAGGCCAGTGAAAAAACAGATTTCTGCCACACACATCACTCATTGATACTCTATTCCCATTCATTATTTATTTAATACACATTGTGGGTCGATTAGGATTCTGTTATTGTGAACTCTGTACTAACATTTTAATAAGCAAGATGTAAGAATGACTGGAGAGACTTCCCTGCCAGGGGACACATAAACTCCCTCACAGTTTGGTGCAAGAGAAGGTTGTTTCAATGATGCTCTTTTTTGTCCTCCTCTTGTCTTGTGCTGTGTTTTTTCAGCCTGGAGAAGAGGAGACTGAGGGGAGACCTCACTGCACAAGGGGCAGTGGAGGGGCAGCTCTGATCTCTGCTCCCTGTACCAGTGACAGGACACGAGGCAACAGCTGGAGCTGTGCCAGGAGAGGTTTAGGCTGGATGTCAGAGAAAGGCTCTTCCCCCAGAGAGTGGTTGGGCACTGAACAGGCTCCTCAGGGCAGTGGGTACAGCACCAAGGCTGCCAGGACTCAAGGAGCTTTTGGACAACACTCTCAGGGACATGATTGGATTTTGGGGGATGGGCCTGTGCAGGGCCAGGAGTTGGACTCAATCCTTATGGGTCCCTTCCAACTCAGCATATTCTGTGATTCTGTTTCTTATCCTCTGCTAGGAAACACTTCTAAAGTTTTTGGACCAGCAGCTCAGGGTCTTCTGCAGCCCAACGACACCCTCCCAAGGTAGAGGTCAGTGTGAATCCAGCCCTCAGGACTGAGAGAAGCTGACAAACAACTGAAGTGCCTCAGTGCCAGTTTTCCTGGCACAGCACACGGCTACTCCAAGCAGAGACAAACACGGGACACTTCAGATGCTTTACAGCAGAAACCTCATTTCTAACCCAGATTGGACACCTTTATGCTGAAGATTTCATAAACAAGATTTCTTTAATTAAAATTGAGAAAAATGGGAGGAAAAATAAAATATGTGGTAAAAAAACATTGTACCCTTTAACACCACGAGGTAAGTGCAGAGCTTGGCCTGCAAATATCAACTAAATTTAGCGTAGAAAGGGAAGGAAAAAACCCCTTAATTCATGCAGGCAGGAGAAATTTCTGCCAATGTTGGGAGCTACTCCATGGGGAAAAGCAAGCTGGAGACTGAATTAGAGAGAGCAAGAAAGTGAGAGAGAGATGTTGCATTGGCTGTGGTCTTCTGATGAAGAGAGAGATGGTTGCTCACATATGTGCAATCAGAGCAGCTCTCAAATTACTGATGATTTGCTGAAGGGAAAGCACGCTCTGCCCCCTTTATCAGACCTTCCCTGAGACTGGAGATGAGCCAGACCCACCTGAATGCCATGAGATGCCAATTCAGGGTTATAACTGACCTGGATCCCCTCCACCCCCACTTGCCAGAACAAGGCACCTGGACTCACCTACACCAACCCCATTTGTTTGGATTAGGTGTGGGATATGAGGGGCATTTTATTCTCCTTGTGCTCCAGGGCAGTACAGGGACATGTCCAACCCCAACACAAGCTGTAGCAGTTTCCCAGCAATTCCCAGTGGAAATCCAAGCTCTGTACAGGTGTGTCCCAGATCCCTTCCCAGCACTGCATAACAGGGGCAAGGGAGCAGCCTGTGCAAACACAGCCAGGGAGACATTATCAAATGGCATTTTCCTTTATCCAGTGATAATTGATGATCAGGCCATTAGAGCAGAGATTAATGTCATAGGGTCACAGCAGATAGTCTAGAAGGGACCTTGAGGTCACCTAAATCCATCCAACTGCCCTACAAAAGGCTCATTTCTGACAGATATTTGACCTTTTTGGAATAAGAAGGAAGTTTCTGACATAGATAATATGTTAAGCAAATATTTTCTTTGGATGACTACAAAATACTTCATTCACTTCTCTTGTATATAAAAACTCTCCAGAAGCAGTTTTCTTCAGGTGATTTCTACATGGAACCAAACTCTCCGTCTGAACTTCTATATTGTTTCTAGTAAAATAATTTCTCTTGGAGCAACAAAACCTCTGGGGTGTTATACTTCTCTTGTTTTTTCTTTTGTGGTCAGCCAAGATGATGTTGTTTTCATTTATAAAATATTTAGAATTTCCAGCAAAATGAAATAATTCCTATTTGCACAGATGTGAGGATGATTCCTCTAGGACCCTCCGGGTGGGGATGTGATGGGACACCAATGAAGCAGTAAGGACATGAGGGATTTTCACCAAAGAGTTTTGGTGAAATAAACTCTTTTTCTACATTTTTCCCCTCACCTTGTTTCTTCCTCAGTTCCTGCCTGTGTGGAACCAGGACATGGGCAGTGTCAGGGAGGGAAGAGGGGGAGGAAGGACATGGGTTAAATACTTCGGTGGACTTGACTGAGAGATGTCACCTAAACCTGCAGCTCTGGGATGACGGATGTGAAAGTGCAATGCTGTGTTTCCCTCCCATAATTACAATTTCATCATGTAATAATAATAGGTTGTGATTGATTGTGACCCCTCACCGCCGCAGGATGTTGGTCATTAGGAAGAACTGATTGATCACTGGGGCTGTCATTGGCCATGCAGAGCCTTTCCACCACCTTTTGGAAGGGGAATTAAAGTATCTTTAAATAAATAAGACTTTAAAAGATCCCAGGTCAGTCTCAGGAGACTCTTAGCCTCTTCCTGCCCTTGTTGTGTCACTCAGCAGAGCAGGAGGATGATGGGGAGTTGTCTCAAAAGGCAAAATTTGAGTTCTGTAAGACTACAGAGATCCTTCCTCACCACAGTCACCCTTCAAGTGGGGAGATACTGAGATGAAGTGCGGCAGGGACCAACCCCTCGAGCTCCACAGGGACTCTTTCAGCTGGTGGCTCTGGCACAGGGACAGTTTCTGCTCTCTAATCCCTCTGGAGAGCAGGGGTCCAATCCTCCGATGGGATTTGTATCTGCTTAAGTGCTTTAAAGAACTGTGGGCTGAGAGCCAGGAATCCACCTTTGATTGCAAGCTCTGCCACAGGCTTCCCACATGTCCTTGGGTTAAACCCTTCTGTGGATGCACTTGTGGTGCAGGGAGGAAATTTCTCATGTCTGAGTGGCACCATCGTCAGAGACAGGGACAGGCCATTCCACAGGGAAGCTGCCCTTCCCAGTGGGGCTCAGTGTGAGCAAAGACCTTTTGGGACCTCCTGAAAGAGCCACGAGCACCTCATGCTCCAGACTGCACCTCTTTCCATCCCTGTGAGAAACCCAGCAGCTTCCCCGGTGACTTTAGGCACTGCTTGATGTCAGTACATTAATGAACAGAGAGATCTGCTGTCTGACAGGGACACAGCCCTGCACTCTGCCAGCATCTGCCAGAACTGTTGTCAAGCAACTAACTGCCTGTAATTGAGCTCTCAGAAGTGTCTGCCCTGAGGTGAGCCACGGAGAAATTTTACAAATGAAGATAATAGATGTTTATGTCACACACACACAGGGAGAGGCAGCAAGCTACGATCACTTACTTGATAAATCCACCTTCAGCAGCAACAGCTTTGTCCTCCACAGCTGAATTAGGGTGTCTCTGGCAGTATTTGATGCCTCAGAGAGCAGAGTGGGGCTGCTTGTTTGCCCTGCACTGAGCCATGCCTGGAGCAGGTCACAGTAATCCATGTAACACCATCCTTATCCCACAAATATTCATATATTTCTGCAGATTTCCAGACAGGAGTCATTATCTGCAGGCATTCACCAGAACATCTGGAGGAACAGGGCCAGCCACATTGCAAACATCAATCAACTCCCCTCCCTTGAAGTCAACACGGCTATGCCAACTTGCCCTTGCCAAGAATTAGTCAATCTTTTCTAAACTATAAGCTCTTCCTGAATTTACTGTTTATTCCCAGGACATATCATTATTTACACCTTAAAATAGGAGAGTGTAGGCAGTGAACAGCAAAAAAGATACACATGAGCCCATCTGTAGTATCCAAGTGCTGCTCCAGAATTAACAAAGCTGTCAGGGTAAGGTAAAAGAGAGGTGTGAGGGCAGGGTAAACCACTTGCCAAAAACATCCCATCCAAACAACCCAGGAGCATAAACCAAGCCTCCCAAAACACACAGGGCTTTCTTTTAGCTTTTTAGATATGCTCCTAAAAGGGTTGTGAATCTGTGAAGAAGCAGCAAAACTGCCCAAGCACCTGGGGCTGAAATGTTTGAGGTAACATCTTCAGAAATGGTTGGTCCTGAGGCCCAGATCCCAATTAGGTTTCTAACTGCCAGTGTAAGCAAATTGCTTCTATATTTTGAAGCTAGAGGCCATAGAAACCTAGTCCTCATCAGGATTCCATAGGAAAATGAGTGCCAAGAGCCCAAGTTGCCGTTGAAAATGGGATTGTACAGAATTAGAAAAGCACCTCATTATAAATCTTTGCAGTGCCTGCGAAATGCCAAGAAACACCCAGAAGATGAAAGTCTACCACCATTATCCTTCCTCAAGGAGGGCAGAAAGTGAAGTTGAGTCCCTGAGACAGTCAGGACTTCTGGAGGTGACCTTCTGCAATGACCTCATGGTTTGGTCTGTGCAGACCCAAATACAGACCCTTGTCTTCATCTTTAAAGAGAGGGTCAATCCCTTTCATTGGTGATGTGGGCTCTGCCACACAAAAAATGTTTCATAGACTCCCCTTCTGCATGTAGTCCAGTCCTCCTGCCCCAAATCCCAGCATATTGACCTCCTGACTCTCATAAGTCCTGCACAAGACCCTTCACTCTGCATCCCACTGGAATTACATCCCTGACTGCCTGCACACACTCATTCACTGTTGGTTCATAAACACTGTGTGTTTTCCAGCACAATACTTGAACAACTGGGTTGCCAAACATGCTCTAAAATGAAGTACTATAAAGCAAATATACACAGAGGAAGTGCAATGAGATCCCAGCACTGTTTCCCCTCCAGGGATAAGTGATGCCAGCCCAACACATGGCATATGGATTTTTCCAGGACTGACTGTCAACTGGATTTCTTGTACAACTGCATCACTTCCTGCATCTGTGGCCATGTCAAGGTAGATGGAGTAAGAGTCAATCTCCATCAGTACCACAAGGCTACTGAGCATGGAGCTGAACACTGGGCTGCCCAGGTGGTTGCTCCTGTATTTTGAGCTATGTACATGCAGATCCCACCACACTATCCCAGGTGGCTCCAACCTGCCCTTGGACGCTTCCAGGAATGGGGCAGCCACAGCTTCTCTGGGCACCCTGTGCCAGGGCCTTGCCTCCCACACAGGGAAGAATTTCTTCCTAATATCTAATCCAAACCTGTCCTGTGTCAGTCTGAAGCCATCAGCCCTTGCCCACATGATTGTGGACCCAGATTTTGGGTAGGTATCCACTAAATTCCACACTGCACATCAGCAGGGCTGCTCTCCCTGCCCTGTCTTCATGCTCCCAGTCCCCTGCAAATCTGAGCTTTGGAGCTTCCCCTGGCAGAGCTGTGTTAGCACTTGGCCTGAAGTCTACTTTTTCCATCATTCTCAAGATCAAAGAAAGCCAAGTGCTGTCTGACACTTCTGCAGTCAGTCCTGTTTTAGTCTGTGGTTGAACAGCAGTTCGGATGGGTTTGGATACCGGTACAGCCAGTGGCTCCAGCACATCTTCATATCTGCCTGATAGACAGATCACCTGCAAGTCTGCTCAGATATCTAATTGTCCACTGGGCTTTCATCTCTCCTTCTGCTGCAGAGACATATCCAGGTGTCGAGGTCCTTGCTCTGTCCCCACTGCCCCATCTGGCTGCCTTATGCTGGGCCAGAATTAACAGAAGTGTTAGTGCCACTTGGTTTTCCAAAAAGTTGTTTTCTTAGTTTTTAACTACATGGAAGTTTCTGCAAAGAAGGTTTCCATGGGTGAAGTGGATTTTCCATAGGAAATAATGAAAATCTAGGGAGGAGAAATGAGTCAAAGACTCCTTTGGGTTTTAGGGGAGTTTTCTGGTTCAGGCTTTTTGATATTCAAGCTTTGCTTTGACTTAGGAAGAGGGGACAGTGGAACATAGAGTAGAGCAGCTCTGCATCTCCTACAGCAGGTTCTAAACAACATGGTCTCGCCAGTGCCCACTGAGCTGTGGGATCTTAGACTGGGAGCAGGTTGGCCAGAGCCTCTCCCAGTCCTCAGCAGTGACAGGTCATGGACTGACCAGTGTCCTCCAGCTTTGTGAGCTATAACCACATGAATGTGATTTACCTGCTCACTTCCCCCAGGTCCCCTCTCAACTCAGCTTCAGGAATTCAGCACTGGATCCTGTCTGGTCATCCAAGAGGACACAGAGGGGACAGTGTGCTGGTTTTGGCCGGGATGGAGTTAATTTTATTCGCAGTCGCTAACACGGGGCAGTAGTTTGGATTTGTGCTGAAAACAGTGTGGATCACTCAGGGACGTTTCCCTTTGAGCTGAGCAGGGCTTACAGCAAGCCAGGGCTTTTCTGCTCCTCACCCCACCAGTGAGGGGGCTGGGGAGGCCCAAGGAGTTGGGAGGAGACACAGCCTGGACAGCTGATCCCATCTAACCCAAGGGATGTTCCACACACATGGGACCGTGCTTAGCATATAGAGCTGGGAAAGAAGGAGAAAAGGGGGACATTTGGAGAGATGGCATTTTCCTTCCCGAGTCACCATCACATGTGATGGAGTCCTGCTGTCCCAGGGATGGCTGAACATCTGCTTGCCCATGGGAAGTGGGGAGTGAATTCCTTGGTTTGCTTTCCCTGCATGTATGGCTTGTGCTCTACATATTGAACTGTCTTTATCTCAACCCATGAGTTTTCTTACTTTCACTTTTCTGATTCCTCCCCCATCCTATCACCCTAGAGAGTGAGCAAGTGGCTGTGTGGGTCTGAGTTGCTGACTGAGGTTAAACCAGAACCAAGAGGAAGACCATGGTAAATCCAAACCACCTGTAACCCATATTTGTAAGCTGTTGGTGAAACACTAGGGAAACACTGAGCTGTAAGTGACTTGTCTTAACCCAAACTAACCAGCAGTGCAGTATCACTTCTGATGAGAGTTCCACAAGCTGTGATCAGTCATATCCAACTTTAATTACACATTTATTGTCAGGGTGGGCATCACCCACTGAGTTTCAGAAATATTCTTACATACAAGGTATCTCTAAGCTTCTCCAGCCCATGCAAAGGGCACAGGAAGGCAATACTGGAAGTGTCATTGTACAGTTCTCCCTTTCCCACTCTCCACACACCCTCCACCCATCTGTATACTGCCTGCAGCTTCCTCCCAGCTCAGCCTTTGAAGGCAGTGGATCTCTGCCAGCTGAGACTCTGCCTGCCTGGCATTCCTGGCTGTGTGCTCCCTGCTACATTCCCCAGGGAGGTGCTGGAGCAGCTCTAGCTGTCTGCCCGGGTCACCTGCCAACCAGGTTACCTTGCAGCAACCTGGACTGGCTGGAAGTGGCAGTCCCTCCCACGGGAGATGCAGTAGGAGTGCTCTTGGTGACTGTGGGGAGCAGGATCTGCTTCTGCAGTGGTTGCAAACAGAGGAACTTTTTGGAGGTCAGGCCAATATATGTAAAGAACCCAGGACTTCTCTACCTTCCTAAATTACCTGAGTTTGCTTTGCAGCTGGGACTGGCAGCTTCACACAAGGGGCATTTGCTGACCTCTTTAGGTTACACTCAAGGTCTGCACTGCTAGAGAAACCCAGACAGAGCACAGACCTCCAAATGCTCAGATGCATAAATGCTCACCCATGAGCAGCAGAAAAGAAAGGCTCATCTCCAGTTCCTTGCTCTTGGAGCCACCTGGGATTAGAGGTGGGATACTGGATACAAACAACATGTCTGATCCAGTCCCGTTTGGAGCATCCTCAGGGCTTTGCTCCAGGAAACAAGCTCTTGGAAACAAGCTGAACTCCAGATAATAAACCACTAGCAAAAACCAAGATATGAACCAGAGCAGCAAAACAGAAACATGGACACTTCCAACAACCAAAAAACACAAGCCAGGGACAGAGCCATGGATGAGCAGTGGAGGAACGAAATCAAAAACCTCAACAATAGCCTGTATCTATACCATATATATGAAAAGAACCAGAGATCCTGCAAGCAAGACAAAAGGTAGTGATGCTGTTTGGAAAGCCCTTGAAAATAATCCCTGAGAACTCCAGGAAAAGGCCTGTTTTCCTGTATGAATAAATCCCAGACCAGAACCTGTATGCACACCTTGGTACTGGAAGGGATGCCTCAGGGAGCAAGGGCAAGCTGAGGTCCTGGGGAAGACCTGAGGTAGAGCTTACCAGATTTCTGGGAAGGGAGGCTGGAGTTGTGCCATGCAACTCAAGTTAGACTCCCTGCCCTCTTTCAAGGGTGATGCAGAATTACCCTGGGATGCTGTTCTTATTAAAAAGAAAAAAAATTCTTTGCTTCAATGCCAAAAAGTTATATAAAAATAATTCATGGCTAGATTAATGAGAGAGAGAAAGTCATTAGAAATCAAAAATGAGATAATTCTGCTGTAGACATGAGTGATGGTGAGAAATAAATTTTATTTGGCTGACATTACTTAATTAGTTGGAAACATGGTGCTTTCTTAAATTTTCTTTGGTGAAGCTTTTAAGCTTTTGACACATAAATTCCCAGCTAAATAACCCCAATGTCAAAGCAGTTGCATCTTCTCTGCCAAGCCATTTTTTTTCAGCATATTCTTTTAAAACTTCATTCCTTTGTTCAGGATTTTGGTTGTTACTAGGGCATGGCATGTAATGTCTGGCAAGAGCCCAGTGTCCAGATGGCTCCTGAGGGCAGCTGGTACTGATGTTCTCCCTACCAGCTCCTGGTGGGATGGGGAAAAGATCAAGGAAAGAGAAACGGTGATGCCTTCACTGCTGTGAGCAGCTCAAATAAGCAGTACAGCTTAGCACTGCTGCTGTGTTGCTCATCAAGCATCTCAGAGGACTTAATGAGCGTGAATTAAGCCTCACAATTAGAGCTGACTGTATAAATAGTTGCAAATAATATTCCTGGAGGAGGATGCTCTTCAATTCTTAAGCGAATTGTTCTGGTGAGAGTGGCTGATTTTTGCAATCCTATTTGTAAGCCCCTTCTCAGAGGGAGGAGGAAACTGAGGAGGCAGAAGTTGAGATCTAAAAGTCCTACAGGACTGAATCATGTTCTGCTGGAAAATAATGGAAAGCAGCAGGAGAAAAAGCAGAGCAAACAGCTTAGCGAGAAAAGTTTAGAGAGACCAAGATCAGCAACCCCCCCCCCACGTGTTTGGTATCAGTTGCTCTCTCAGTGAATTAGGGTGTAGGACCCTGAAATGGTCTGGAGTAGGTGTTTTAATTAAACTAATTTTAGTCTGCAAAGGAGGGAAATCCTGATTGACAAGAATATCTGAGGACTCCCAGTGACCATGAGGTTTTATCCCAGCTGAAGTTATCAACACTAACATTTGACACAGGAATTCCTCTCTAATAAAGAAGCCATTAAACAAGGTGCTGAACAATTGCCTTGCGTAGAAATGTTTGAATGATTTATAACTAATTAGTCGCTATTATTACCTTTTTAAATATATGCACTAGGAAAAGAGTTAACACCATGGTTCTTAACCACAGAGAGAAATTGGAGGATAATATAGTTTAGCTTTAAATAAAGCGATTAACAGAGAGATCTCATGGCTGAGTAACATTTTTGGAGGGGAGAAAGAATAACAAAAAGTCAGAAAGAGAAGCAAAGCACTTCCTACTACAGTGCCCTGGTGGTTTGGGAACTGGAACTGCCAGCAGCACAACCTCCAGCCATCTGTACACCAGGCCCAGGGAAAATTAAATACATATAATAACGACATCTTCCTGAAGCCAGACCCCAGTAAAAACTTCCTGAAGTTCCAAGGTTGTTTTAAATGCATCTTTTTGGTTCAAATCTCAATAAACATGGTGCTACCTACAAAATCCACCATCTTTTTCAATTACTTTGTTAGCATGGACTCAACTCCAACCTTTACCTGCACTTTCTTGGCTTTGCAGACCCTGCCCAAACCTTGCCCTGGTACTTAAAGGCTCTCCAGCTCTGTCCTCCTTCTTTTCAACATTCCCTCACCCTCCTCAGAGAGGTCTCCACACCCTCCAGCTGCCATCAGCTCATGGCAGCAGCCTGTTCCAGGTGGATTCCTTCCTGCTCTGTGTATTCTCATCCCTGGTATCTGGATCTTTGCAAGGTGACACCTGTCTGGGATGCTGTCTCATCACTGGAGCCCAAGCACCTTCCCTAGAAATGCCACACTCACTTGGACAACCTGGAGACCTGGTTGATTTCTAGATTTTCTTGAGAAAAAGTAAATCAACCTTAGTTATCACCTTTCAACTGCCTCTCCCACCTCTTCATCAATCCATTCACTTACTTCAGGAGCTTCCTCCTTCAGCTGGAGATCTCAGAGCTATGAAAAAATCCTTCAGCCCATCTTCTCTCGATTCAGGATCCCATAAACCACACAGACACCCTTATCTTCTAGATGCTCTTGTCAGAACAGAACATGGGAATGGGCCTCAGCCCAAACTGGGGAGTGAATCCCCAGGATCCACAAACCCAGGTACTACTGGGAATAGCTTACAGGGAGATACAGAGGAAAGGGGAGATGCTGAACCCTATAAGGACTCAAGGAATCCCCTTTCCTTGGCAGCACCAGTCCCCCTGTGAAAAGCCACATTCTTTCCATCCCTGAAATGAGCAGCTCTTATAAAACACAGGAATGAGGGACAGAACTTCATGAGCTGCTGGAAAAGCAGGTTGAGCTCAGGTCTAGGCTGCCTACAGGACTGACATGTGCTGAGGCATTCACACCTGGTTTGGAACTAGCCCAGGGTGAGGTGGGAATGAGGTAAGGAGTAGCAAAACTCCACCAAGCTGAGGTCAGCTCACAGCACATCCAGCTGTGCCGCTCAAAAGGTACATGGGAATGGTAAAGTTAAATCTACATATTTTAAAAATGAGACACCTATAGAGTTTAAGCATTGCCAGAGTTTGGGAGCAGCTAATTACGGTCCTGACCAGCTGGAGGTTTCCAGGTTGAACTCTTCCTAAATCACTAAAATAAATCTTGTGCTGCCTTTTGATTCCTTCTCTAGAAAGACTCTGAAAAATGGACCATCTGAAAGACTCCCATCAATTACTCTGCACTGGATGCAAGGCTTGTGAAGAAAAATGAAATTATTTTAATTCAGTTTAAGTGGATATTGCTACATTACATAAATCTGTAACATTTTTCAGGTGCTGCTTTGTATAGCACTGGCCTAAGACTCTTCTGAACATAATGATAATGGAGTTTTATATTGGAAAATGCTGAGTCTGTAGGAACAGCAACCTCTGACCCCAGAGGCTGGACCACAGAATCACAGAATATTCTGATTTGGAAGGGACCCCCAAGGACCATCCAGTCCAACCCTCAGCCCTGCACAGGCCCATCCCCAAGAGTCCCCCCTGTCCCCAGAGGATCATCCCAACCCTCCTGCAGCTCTGGCAGCCTTGGGGCTGTGCCCACTGCCCTGGGGAGCCTGGGCAGTGCCCAACCCCCCTCTGGGCAAAGAAGAGCCTTGGCCTGAGATCCCCCCTGCCCCTGCCCTGACACAACTCCAGCCCATTCCCTGGGCTCCTGGCCCTGGTCCCCACAGAGCAGAGCTCAGGCCCTGCCCCTCCTCTGCCCCTGCCCAGCAAGTTGTCCCTGCAAGGAGGTCTCCCCTCAGTCTCCTCTTCTCCAGACTGAAGTGCAAAACTTTTGAAAAGGAACTTGGCATTGAAGAAGTTCCTCACCACTGGCTATGAAGGACTGTTTGTCCTGTAGGATCCCTGACACAGGAGTGTGGTTCCACCAACCACCAAACCCATCCAGTTCTTGCAGCAGGGCTGAGGCCAATCCCTCGGGTCTCCTTCCCTGACATGGTGTTGGATGAAGGTGTGTCCAGTGGGACAGACCAGCTCCCACACAACCTGACTGAGCGAAACACGGACACATTCACCCCCTCAGTAAAGCCTTTGGCTCCCAAACACAGCCCTGTGCTGGTTGGGAGCTCATGTAAGGGATCACATCCTGCTGGATTCACCATGGGCATCTGGGCTGGAGACTCCTGGGATGGACATGCAAGTCTTCGGGGGGCAGCACCTCCAAACTCACGTGGGGAGGCCACCCTGTGAACGAATAGAGCCGTGCCCAGCACTTCGTAAAATAGAGCTTTTATTTGTTCATACAAATAGTATGAATTATCAGAATTTCATTTTCCTAGAAACATTTTTCTTTGTGTAAAATTAATTTGTGTTGTACATACCACAAAATATTCCATTTACATATTGTTTTTCAGGTTTTCTTTTTTGTGGGTTTTTTTTGTTGTTTTTCTTTCCATTCTGTTTTTTTTCTTACAAATTGGTTACTATTCTATAGAACCACGTTACAGGCAACACATCACTAATATCTGTACTGCACTTCTGAATACAAGACTGAATGAAACTCAGCCATAAATTAATGTTACAATGTGTAAAAAACCCAAAAAACCCCAAAACAAAACAAAAAAACCAACCAAACTTCTAATCACACCTCCAAGCTTAAATTAAAAAAAAAAGTATTTTTTTAAAAAATGATGACAATAACACTGATTCCAGCATTAGCAAGCAGATGTACACCACGGGGAATTCACCTTCACTGTCACATTTGTTAGGTAAGGCTTTTTTACATTAAAAGTCTAGTGCAGACTTCATTATGAAGGGTATTGAGTCAGGGCTAACAATTTGCTTAAGGTTAGAAGAGTTATTACTCACTTTCTGTATTTCCACTCTCCAACAAGATTGTTTCATGAGAGCCTCTTGCAGCAGGGCTTCATTATACAAATCAAGCCCACACTCTGCTGGGGAAGGCAATGGGATATTAAAAACTTGCTTCCAAGAAAGCAAGAAGGAAGATGTAGGAGATGCAAAACTCTTCTGGCATCGAGAAGCAGGCACATGCTCCAGAGGAAAGCACATGGGAAGGAAACCACGGCATTCTGGAGTGGAATTATCAGGGAAGCAGAATAGCCATGGCTGGGAGCTCACCCAAAAGGCCAAGTGAAGAGGTCCAGCTTCTTTCCACACATTGCACAAGTTGCTGGTAGGAAGATTGAGGTTTTGGGAACCAAAATCGCTCTTTTTTCCACCAGGAATTATTTTCTTCTCACTGCCTGCAGTCCCTTCCCCTCAGTCACCCAAGAGCAGCAGGGTTTGGGATGCGGCAGACACATTCAGGCATTCATCATGTGTCCTGGCAGCAGGGAACAGAGCTGGGGACACGGCTGGAGCTGAAGCCAAAGCCCCTGAATGTGCATAGATCCACCCACCTCCTGTATCTGCAGGATGGGGGGATGTGGGGACTGTCAGCCTGCACAGCCTAGCAGGTCTCACATCTTGCCTGTGCCCCCTGAAGTGGGATGGTGTCAGCCTCAGGCATCACCTCAAGAGATGGCTCAGGGCAAAAAGAACTTCTCCTGTTTGTGAGAAGATGCACTTGAAGGCAAACACCAAAGAGGGATTTGCATCCTGCTCACAGCAGCGTTGTAAGCAGCTCAGGCCTGATGTTATGCTTCACATCTCCCCTTCCTTCAGGTCACCCCAGTGCACTGTACCCTATGTGTGAACCCACACACATGGGGGTGAGTCCCTAGACCCCTTTGGAGATGTGACACTGCTGAGCCAATGCAAGAGCCCTTAGGTTTGGGTGGCACTGTACCTGCAGATCTCTGCAGCAGACCCAGAGTTGAGGCTGCTCTTTCTTTGCTCTATTTGCCTGAGCAGGACCAAATGAAGACCCAGAGAGAGATCAGGCCAGGCTCTGAGAAAGGTTTTCATAACCCAACAACCACAGCAGAGGGCTGGAAGGGGCAGGCAAGAGTGAGGAGGCTGCCAAACTAAAAACAAACATCTGGGAAATGCCACTGAACTGTCCCACCACAGCTGGGCATAGCTCAGCAATGGGATGCTCCAAGGGGGAGTAGTGAGTAACTAGGGAGAGGCACAGGGCCTGTATTTCTGTAGGGCACACATACGAAATTAGGTGTTCTACCCATGAGGGGTTTGGGCTTTTCAGTCTCACTCACACTGCCTGCTTTATGGAAGTGCTTCCACAGTAATATCAGGAGATGCTCAGGGTGGTGCATCCTTGCAGTGCTGCAGGTGAGGTGTGTGGGGTTTTGCTGCCCAAAGACATCATAGCCTTGCCTTTGTTAAACTTCAAGCTGCAAATCATTTCTGCTGCCACCTTGCTCTGAAAATGTTCCAGCAGAACATCTGAAATGTCAGCAGAACCTCTAACAGCAATGATAACAATGATAAGGCATCAGACACACAGGGTGCTTATTGGGACCTCCTGAGCTCACAAAACATGGTCAGAGCTCCCAGAAAAGTCCAGCCAACCTGTCCCAGAGTCCCACAGTACCTGGTTCCACCTGAGGGGAAGGATTTCCCAGTTGATAATTCTGTGCTCAGAGCCTTGTCCTGCCTGGCTGCCACCCCTATGCTTGGCCAGAGCACCTCTGCAGTGCCCCAACCCAAACGTGGCCCAGGCTCCCCTCTGCTTTCCAACAGATTCATCCCCATTGGCAAAGCAGTGCTTCTTCCTGGCTCTAGGCAAATGTTAGGACACACATGGATAGGGTGTTGGGCCAAAGTATGATGAGACTTAGCAGGGCTAAGTTGATGTTCCCCAGACTCATGTACTGGGAGCTGCTCTGACAGCCACAGGGATGGAGGTAGAGCTGCTTGTACTGTGTCCTGGGACACATTCCATGATAAGCATGGTGCCAGGGAGAGATCTGGGGTTTTTCAAGCATCTCTGGTGGGTGGAGGTTGCTCCATGTGCTGCAGGTGCAGCCATGTCCCAGCAGCACCCAGTGTACGTGGTGTCCCTGGAGCGACACTTCCTACATGTCACTCTGACCAGGACCACGTGTGTCACACACGGACACAGGCAATTCACATTTGTCCTGCAGTAGAGATTTTAAATGCATAGAGGGATCATGGGAAAAAGCCTCCTGGATAAAAGGCAAGAGGGGAAAGTGAGGAGAGAGCTCTGCCCACGCAACAGGCTCTGCAGCTTCTCTGCTGGAAAAAGAGCACGTTGTCTTCCCAGCAGAGCCCTGGGTGCGAGGAGGAGCCCTATGGCTTGGGGTTCCCAACAGCTGCAGCCCCTGGGAAAACACAGTGCTGCTCAGCAGAGGTATGTGGGGAGCAGGGATGCCCAGCCTCCCTCCCTCCCACCCCATAGAAACCACCCTGAGGCCACGGGACTAACTGGAAAACTGTAGGATGAGGGAGCACAACACCGGAGCAGAGACTGGGACACCAGAGTAGGGAAAGCAAGTGTTTATAAAGGCCAGATACCCGTAACAAAAATAAACTTGTGCTTTCCCTCCCTCCCCTCCCTCCCTTGCCTTTTATGATTCTTTAAATACAAATTTCGTTTAGGAAAAGTGGAAGCACTGTCTGTTACAAACCAAACCAAAAAGAGGAGAAAACAGAAGGGGGGGAGGGAAATAAACAAAGGAAAGGAGAGACATATTAGAATTAAACACCGTGGAATGTTAAACAGGTTACGGGCTACCGTTCTAGCCAGTGCGGTTAGGCAGCTTAGTGAATTAATTGCTTAGGAATTAAAAATAAATTATTATAAAATAGATTTCTGTACATTTTACATACATATATATCTCTTTATATAAGCAAACCGTGCTGGGCAAAGTAATTACAAGGGGACTTTCCCACGCCAGGCTCAGTCCCAGCCAAAGTCCTGCCCCGTCATCTGGTAGAACTTCATGTTGAAGGGCCGGTAGAAGTCCCGCAGCCTCTGCACCACCTCCTGGTCGATGTCGGGGTGGGTCCTGCCCTTTGTCTTCCCCAGGCAGTGGGGTTTGCTGCTGCCTTCCGCCTTCTTCAGGCACGGGAACCCCTTGGTTTTGTTGAAGTAGAAGTGTTTGTCGGTGATGATCCTCTTGAGGCCCAGAAAGTCCTGGACCCTGCCCAGCTCCCCCGCGGGGTCGCTGATCAGCCTCTCCCCGCTGACGAAGAGGATCTGCCCGATGGGGAAGTACAGGAGCCAGTTCTCCAGGTGCTTGGCGTAGATGCCAATCTGGATGGCGCTCCACGAGGTGTCGATCAGGCCCGTAGTCCTGTTTTTGAAGGTCAGGCTCTCAAAGGTGGGGATGTCGGGCTTCTTGGAGAGCGTCTGGGTGTAGTCCGAGATGGCTCTGGTCACGGGGTCCCGCACCACCACGATGAGCTTCGTGCCCTTGGACATGGAGGAGATGCGGGCTGGGGCCTCCTTGGTGACAAAGTAGCTGGGGGTCTTCTCCATGGTGATCTGCCCCTCCAGCGTCCTGGGCATCAGGTCTCTGCCAGCAAAACACACAGACATGGGTCAGAAGGGCAGGGAACAGGAAAACAACGTCCATGTGCATTTATGTGGATGTTCACCCATAGATACGCAAGAATTCTTCTCCCTAAAATGCCTTCACAAGCCATTTGGTTTGTACAGACAAATCCATTTTCCATTGATTTAGGGATTAGAGGGGGATTGTTATTAAAGACCAGTGTATTAGAAATCCAACTGAGTAATCTCCCAGTTATCCATGAGTGGATTAGCTGGGCTACACTCCGCACCTGGAGTGTGGCTACATGGACTACACTGGCTCCAGACAGGTCAGGATAAGTCCTGTGCTATACCAGGTGGCCTTGCTGGCTCATGTCAACACCACAGAGCCTTCAGCCCCAGTCCCAAGCCCATTTCCCCATGGGAGTGAGAGGATGGTGTAGCAGAAAAGCAGGAGCTCACTGGAGCATGTCCACCTCCCTTTCCCTTGCCACCCCAAATGCAACACTTTTACAAATTCAGGAAAAGGATGAAATTTGTCCTTGGCCTGTCAGAGGAGGACCACCAACCACCAACCTCCTCTTTCATCCAGCTTCATCCACTGCTTTACTATTCCTGTTGCTGTGTAGACTTGTTCCCTAACCTGAACTAGAAGGAACATCAAGAGCTGCTGGGTGGCATCTTCAGCACATCCCAGTCCAGCACCCAACGAGGACAATCCTTCCCCAGCACTGCCCCAGAGGCTACAGTGGGTCAGGATACAGGATACAACCATCGTGAACAAAACCTCAGTTCATGAACAGGCCATATCTTCACAAAGCAGCTGTGAAACCTAAAGCTTTCAGCAATTCCACCTTATTCCCTGGACATTTCTAATTAACCACATGGGGAATCACTAGAGAGCTTGCAGAATTGATGGAAGCGGCACAAAGAAGGAAGAGTCATATTTTCCTATCGTTCACTAGACAAGCTGAAATATTTCGGAGAGTTTGCCAATTCATTCCTTTTATAACCCAACGGGACTCATTTGCTCTTGGTTGCAAGACAGTTGAAAAGAAAAGGCAAGAGGGGAGTCAGGCACGAAATTAAAGCTATAAAACTTGATTAAGTTTTCAAAGCATTCACCCAGCTCAGAGAAATAACCAGCCAGCGTGTGATCTGCAAGCCCCAAGCTGCACTTGCCTCAGCCTCACAACACCTCACAGAGGCTGCTCCCAGATGGCCACCTCCTCCCTTACTGCTTTTATGCTTCCACAGCAAAGATCACCATGGCTCCTCCAATTAAACAAGCCACTGATAATTTATGTTAAAGCCAACAGTTGTCCTGATTAAGGGAAAATACCTGACCAATATATTCTGAGGCCAAATAACAGGGAAACCAGGAATGAGAGGTCAAATTGCGCCAAAAATAATCCCATGCCTACGAAAGCTGGTCAGTAGCTATTTATGCAATTCCTGGTGAGCTCACACTGTAACTGGTATTTTCCTCCATCAGCTTCTGGCATTGCCTTTGTGCAATGTGTTTGCTGGCAAGGGGCACCCAATGGTTGCACCTCCACCCCACAGGTGAGCTGTGCCTTCTCCAAAGACCCTTGGTGGGATACAGTCCCCATACTGGATCTGCATGTAACACCAGGAGAAGTGGTGATGGACAAACTAGATTATGAAGGAAGAGGATATGAGCTTGTGGAAACCTCCAGCCATGCCCAGAGGTTGTGGCAACCCCAAGGGCTGGGATTTCAAGTCCACACAAGTGGAGTTTCACATGCAGATAAAGATCACGCTGGTCTACCAGACACCTGGGACGTGAGAGCTTCTGGAAGTGAGGAGCCAGTGCTTGCCAAAAAACAGTAACCAAAATAAAACTCTGACTAATCCTCTGACTTTCTGGCCAACTCTGCAACCCCTTGATGCTGTCACAGAACAGTCAGTCAATAATGCTCAGAGCAAGTCCTAAATCTGTCGTGGGCTGATGTGGATTTCAACATTTGCTCATTAAGTGGTGTCTCCTTTTATGGCCACATTAAACCCGAGTTCTACATGCTGTGCTGCCCACCAACTGCTTTCCAGATTGATTGAAGAGGTTAGTTTCAACCCATGAAGTCCTTAATGGCCTGGGACCTGCCTGGAGAGGAGAATCCTCTGGATGGCTGTGCTGCACTGAAGCCCTCTGGCTTCAGGAGAGGTCTAGGAGATTGCTGGTTGTATGGGGCCCTGCATCTTGGGGCTGACTTATCCCCCAGGAGAAGTATTTATCAGTCTCCTGGGAACGATGCAAGGCTTTTTTTTCCCCTCCTTGCACAAGAAAGGCATTGGGTAGGGCTGGGCCATGAAACAGGAGGAAATTGCTGGGAATGCAGTCAGTTGATCCAGCTGGGAAACACAGGTTCCTCACTAACATTTCAACAAACACAGACGAGGGCACAACATAAGTGGAAGGAAGCAGGAAACAACTCTATACCCAAGAGAAAGTCACTGGCCTGGTGTCAGTCCCTTTGCAGAGACACCAGCTCCGGAACCCACACCTCATTTGTGGCCGAGAGCACTCAGTTCTGTGCCGGTCTAGACCCCCAAATTATCTCCAGAGAGGAGCTGAACCCTTGGCTTTTGCAGAACATCTTGCTGGTGACATCACAACAAGAGAAGCAAGATAAGGCTCACAGACGCACCTGCTGCCCTCAGGTTGACCAGCTCAGGCTGAGATGAGCAGAGGTAGAAGCAGAACTTCAATCCATGAACAAGCCCTGGATCCTCCAAAAGCAGCCCTCAGGCTCTTGTTCCTACACTCCCTTCATTGTACCCACACAGGTGCCAGATTGCCACACAGCCCAAAACTGAGATCCTCCAGATTGTCTCAGATGCTGCTTTGTTTGAAAAGTGGCTGCTTGAAAGGAAGACAGCGGCAAGTGAAGCCAAATATTGTGGCCTGTGGATGTGGTTTAAACCTCTGACAGCATCTGACAGCATCACATCCAGGAAAGCAAAGTTTTATTGCATGGGCATGTCAGTTGTGAGGAGCTTTCCCATGCTTTCCATAATCTCCCACAGAGGCTCCATCCATCATGCTGGCAGCCAGAGACAAGAGAGCCTCGGGGACAGGAGGAACTGGAACACTGGCAGTTCTGAACTCTCACAGTGGTGGAAAAGTCACTGAGGAGCTTTTATTCTCATTCAAACCACAACTGGAGAAAGGCAACCTAGTCCACTGGAGCTCCAACACAACACACTGGACACACGTGGAAGGAGGGCCAGATTCCAGCTCCAAACACATTTACTCTTGGGGCTCCAAGACAGAAAGGGCCACATTAAACCACAGCCACTGCATTGAGAGGGGAGAGAGGAGCTGTAATGGTCAAAAGCCACCAAGCCCTGGCAGGATGCAGCTCCTTGGGTGAAAGGAGTGGGGTTCAGCACAAACCCATGCCCAGCTCAGTCGTGTGTGCACAGTTCAGCCCTGGGGCAGTTTGTGACAGCTGTGGAACCTTCTATTCCCATGGAGGCTCCACAGGCACACTGGAGAGCTGGGCAGCTCCTGCCAGCACTGTCTGGTGCAAGGTAGGAATGGCAGAGGTGTAGCCACCACTGCTGTTTGAATGGGAGAGCAAAGGGAAAGGATCAATGGAGTCAGGCTGTGGGAAATGGGAAGTTCAGCTGAGCCCCAGTCGAGATGGAGACACCGAGGGCTGTAGCGGAAACTGTAGCGGAAAATAAAGATGTATGAAAAGCTTGGCAAGCAGTCCCTCCTGCTTTGTTATCCTCCTGCCTTCTGGCAACCTGGAGTTCAAAGACCTCTGGAGCCAGCATCTGCATCCAAATCATCCCATTTCACAGTGACTATGAACTGTCTGATCCTTTCAAACCCACGAATACTCCTGGCCTTGAGAACATCCCACAGCGGAGAGTCCCAGCACCAAAGCACTGCCTCTACCCATCATCTGAACCCTCTTCCTCCTCTGCTTGGAAAGGGATGAGGTATCTGCTTGTTGAGCACGAAAGAAGGAAGCAAGAATAAGGAGCATCAGGAGACTCCTGTGATCCCTTATTCCCCATCCAGCCCAGCCAGCAAAGCACTGATAGGGCTCAGTGTTGCTGACTCCGGCAGAGCTGCCGGGGGTCCCAGCAAGGGGAGGGAGTTGCTGTGTGAGCACAGCCATGAATTCTGTACAGCTATGAATTTTGCACAGGCAGAGAGCAAGCCCCTAACCCTGAGCTATTAACATGTCAAGAGAGACAGAGGAAAAGCTTTTCCTTTAATGAATATTTCCTCAGCAAAGCCTGCATCCTTCGTAGGCGAAGTGATAAGCCTAGTCTAAAGATGGATTGGCCTACTTTACCTATTAACCACTTAAACTAATGTAATAAAGGCTCTCTTCATTCAAACAGCCCTAATCCCCAGCCCCACACAGCTCTGAAGCCTGAAATAAGAAGGGATGCTCAGACAAAGTCAGTCAGGCTGCTGCTTGGACAGGCACTGGGTGGGAGATTTTATGGTTTGGGATTTTTTTAAGTGCAAACTTCTCCAATGTGAAAAGTGGACCCGGAACGAGATAAATTTACAAAGTGAAGATGACAGGTGGCCACAGGGTAATCCAATCCTGAAGCCTAATGCCCTTTGTGGCAGCTTTTGTCAGCACAGAGGGGCTCCAGGCTAATCTGCTGCCACTTCTCAAGGAGGAACAGCGAGGGACAGGGGGGGCCAGGGGACCCCCACAACCTGTTGTTCGTTATTCGCCACAGGTAGGACAGACAGGAGCACAGGGCAGGGCACAGCAGTGGTGGCTTTATCTCTGGGGACATCTGTTGGTCCCCCCACGCACCTCCTGCCATCACCAACACCTGCTGGGATAAACCCCTCCAGGTGTGCTGGGGCCTGGAGCCCTGGGGGGCTGCAGAGACGACCACCCCCGTCTGCCCACACAGGGGTCACTGTCAGGCTGCCCAGCCCAGACCCAGCACACCCAGCTGTCCTGCTGCCCAGCAGGAGCCTCGGAGCTGAGTGGATGAGCTTTCCTTCCTGGGGGGCATTTCATGCTGAATGTATTCCTACCTATCACCTGGAGCCACCCAGCATCACTTTTGGGGATGTTTCTCCAACTCCAGCACACTCAAGTGTTGAGTCCAACAGGTAAGTGCTAAAATCAGGGTGTCCTGTGCTGCGGAGTCAGCACCCTCCAGACTCAAACCACTCCACTCCAGAACACCCCACTTGTTCAACCCCTCAGTTTCCTTCTGCAAGGGTGATAAAACTCTCTTAGAGGAGTGTTCAGGGTATTGTAAAAGCAAAAGAAGTGCTATTATGGTTGGGATAAAATGCCACAACACCTGGATGAAGCTATAAGATACAAACTGGGGAGTGCTCACTCAGTCCCTGCAGCAGCTCTGCCATCAGATACAGCAGGAACTGCCTTTGGTGCAGAATTTCTAGACTTTCCCCATACAGCTGTTCCCTAGAGGCAAAGAAAATAGGGGAAATGTGAGAAAAAGCAAGCCAAATTATTTTGGATATCAGCCATATTCATGTCAAGTCCAGGTCTGTAATCCAGAACTGTTTGCTTTGTAGTCCAGTGCTGCATTCACAGAGCATCCAACCCATTTCTGGCCAATTTCTTCCCAAATTCCTGACTGGTGTTTCAAAAAGACTAAACATTATTTCTTTCCAGAAAACCGGGATTTGACAACCTGATTTTTTTCTGGGAAGAGCATCCCCAAATCATCCCAAAAGTCTGTCCAAGAAACTGTATAAATTAGATTGAAAGGTTTCCTGAGGGAAACAGATTTTTAGCCTTAAGAGTCATGACAAAGGGTTTGAAAAACCAAGGTGACACCAAGCTCAGGTAGAGCCAGAACCAGAACAACCCAGAATACAACTCAGTGTGCATGATAAATTTAAGATTTTTGCTGCATTTTTAATTTGCAGGTTGGAAAGAAAACCAACCTGCTGGTACAGCTTGGAACAGCTCTAGAGGATAAGGCAGGCTGAAGGCTCATCCTCTCCCATGTTGGTGCTCTCCAGCCTGTCCTGTCCCCAGGGGCAGTTTGGTCCCCTGTCCCCATCCCAGCATGGTCTTACTCAGCTTTGCTCCAGTCAGGATCCCACCAAAACCAAAGGGCTCATTTCAAACCAAAGTCCACCTGTCCTTCCACTGCCTTAACTCAAACACGCTTCCAAGGAGGGTTTTGCTGCCATTCCCACCCTCCACAGCCAATTCTGACTGTAATTCCTGCTGCTTCTCTGCCTTTCCTTTCCTCCTCAAAGCAATACATTAATTTAGGCCAAGTGAGCTAACTCCAGTGTCTTGAAAAAGAGCTGCAGACACCCAGGGAAGGACAAGGTGGCATTTCCACTGCTGGCAGCTTTGCCTTCCAGCCCACCCCCTCTCCAAGGCAATATCCAGTTGTTCCCAGCTTCCGAGGCAGCCTCTTGCTGTCAGAAAACAGGAAAAATGTACAGTGGTGATGAAAGCAGCCAAGTGCTGGATTAAAACCACACACTTACAGCCCTGTACAGGCACCTGGCAGTGAGCGAGAGCTCTGCAATGCTCTGGGAAACAAAAACCCAGATCATCAGCAGCTCAGCCCCTAAGGCCACCACACCAGTCCCATCCCAACCCTACCAGGCCCTCATCATTGCCAAGGCTGATCACAAAATCATCAAATCCCAGTAATACTCTTTAAAATCAAGAATCTGACAAGCCCAGGGAAAGACTGCTAAAGTACTTAAGCATTTTAATTACATTGTAGAACCTGCCACCTGGATCAAGGTCAAAATTACCCTCTTGGCTTTGTCTCTGCCTTCTGGTGGCAGAATAGGGATAGGGGAACAATGAGGATGGAGGAAGAGAATGAAACAAAGAGTGAAGAGGCAATAGCAAATTCCTCTTTGCTAGTTTATTACTTGATACATCACATTTTTCTTGCCAAAATTATCCCCAGCGTGGGCCATCATTGCACCACAGACCTGTACAGTAGCAGGTAGCCTCTCCTCTTTTTATGACCACTGGTAAGAGCAACATGTGTGCCTTTGTCTCGAGCAGGAGCCTGTTGTTTGGGTTGGCAATTATACAACAATAAAAGGGAACGGCTGGGAACCAGCCTCGGCCTTTTTGAAATGGGTGTAACCCTATCCAGCTCCATCAAATACTCTCCACGACTCTTACACAAACCAGATGATGGGAATTAATGAACTTTGGGAGTGAGGAAGGGCTAGGTGAAGGAGGAGGGAAAGGAGTTAAAAAATGTGGGGGCCTGAAATTAATGTTTTTCTCATTCTTCTTGCTCCCTGCCCCCAGATCTGCCAGGTGCCCTTCACCTGTTGGGCAGTTTTGGGGATTAAAGGAGGGAGAGGAGCATAACGATGTGTGAAGGCTCCCCAGCATGAAGGTGTGGTGGGACTTCAATGGGACCAAAGAGCCCATGGCCACGGGTGGCATCACCACAGAGCCCACAGGAACAGGCTCTGGCCCGGCTGTGGAGTCTGATCTACGATCCTTTGATGTGGATAGAAAACCCCATCAAAGGCTGGGGGGGAGCAGGGAGAAGCAGGACATTGGCAGATGGCCCTTTGGTCCCCACCCCACACCGGCAGAGCTGGGACCAAACAGCCACAGCAAATCAAAGCAAGCAGTGTCTCGAAGAGGGGGCAACACACTGCTGCCATCACCAGGGGTTGGGGTCTTTTTTGAGTTTGGGGGTTTATTTTTTTTTTAATAAAAGACTTTATCCACCTCCCTCAAAAACACTCCATTCAAATCAGACCTAGGAGCCACCATGGAAGTTTGACCCTCTCCATGGTGCAGTGAGGGACATGGGGAGCTGGCCCAGCCACAAAGCTGAGCAGATGGCTTCAGCTGCATCCAAGCACCAGCCTGGACGAAGCTGGGCCCGATCCATGCACAGAACCTGGAGGGATTGTGCCTCTGGGAACAGCAATGGGTGTGATGAGCTGAACCAGCCCCTGCTGCCAAGGCTGCCTCCCACTCTGTGCCAACCAAAACCCACCTCCCACCCAAATGCCTCCCCCACCTGATGGGAATCTCTAGCCCTGGCCATAGCGGGGCAAGGGCAGAGAAAGAAGGGGGCAGGCAGTACCCTGCCATCCCCCACTGCTCTCCCAACCTCCATCCAAACTGAGCTCAGGGGCTTTCCTGTGCCTTATGCAGCTTGTCACTTAATCCTCAACCAAAGTCTCTTCCAACTCCTTGTCCAAGTGGATGCGTCTTCCCTGGAAGTGTTCAAAGCCAGGCTGGATGGAGCCCTGAACAACTTGATCTAGTGGGTGGCACCTCTGCCCATGGCAGGAGGGTGGCACAAGATGCTCTTTACGGTCCATTCCAACCCAAACCATTCTGTGATTCCTGAACACACCCAGATTTTCCAGGTGCACAGTCTGCCCCAGCTCCTTGCTTTGCCCATTTTCGCAGCCCCTGCCCTCATGTCTTAGCCCCAGCCCTTGAACCATCACACCAGTCCATCCCTCCCTCCAACTCCAGCTCACCTCTGGGTCTGTAGAGTACACAGCTTCACCCTGGATATCTCTTTGCCAGGCTGAGGCCTCCCAGGCTACTTGGTCATTCCTCAAACAGAAATTCCTCCAGCCTTAAAGAACTAACTCAAAACGCTGCTGCTGTTACCAGGTGGACTCATGCACCAACTGAACACAGACTGCAGAGATGTGGGGCTTTTTTTGGGCTAGGAAGGGCCAAATTTCCAATTATTTCCTTCTTCCTTCCCCCAGCAACAGCCTGAGATGTTACAACTGCTCAGCAAGAACTTTCCCTCCTCCTTTGCTGGAGCCAGGCACGATATTCATCAGCCTCACCAGTTCATTACACAGGCTCTCCCTCTTCTCTTTATGTAAACACCGAAGCCTCTTTCTGCTCCCCATCATACTTAAAAGCTCTGAACTTCCACTAAATAATTATCTTTACTGGGGGGAGGGAGGCAGCACTTTACATATCAAAGGGCTACTTTGGAGGGATTTACAATAATTTAAGATGAAGTGGTAAATATTCTATTCACTCCAGTTCATCTCCAGTAATAATTATAATCCTATTAGCAAGGTCCCAAGAAAGTGATTGCATTATCATCTAGCGAGCATCTATGTGGATTTCTTGGAGGGGTGGGATGGAGGAGGCCATAGGCAAGTAAAGAAGGAAAAGCAACAAAAGACGCAATCGCCAGCACCTCCCTCCCCCCAGCAGGATTTGGGCTCCATTGTCCCGATGCTTCAATAGTGCTTTGCTCTGAAAATAAGAGCTTTTGAGCGCAGTAAGGGGGTGGGGCTGAAATGAGCATCTTATTCCTCTCGGTCCCCCCCGGTCCCCTTTCATGGCCGTGGGTCCCCCCCGGTGCCGCCCCGGCCGACAAAGAGCGCCCGGTGCTGCTCCCGCGGGCGCGGGCCCGGCAGAGCTGCCACAATTAAAAGCTAATTGCTGTTTATGGGTGAGTTCTTTAGAATATCGCCCAGCAGCACCGGGCTGCGCTGCCCACTGCTCAAGTCATGTGAGATTACTCTAATCTGTCTCCATTTCCCCCCTCCCAGAAAGGAACAAAAAGACTGGTTTTGTTTAAAAGCAGAGCAGGGAGGGGGGTAGTTCTGTGAAACTCATGATTTAAGGGGGGAAAAAGACCCTAAACTCAGCAGGAAACATGACTGAGCTAACTGGCAAACTGGGACTAAAGACTCTTTATCAGCAGATCGCAGCGCCAACTGTCTGTGCCAAACTGTGTGTTTTATTCCCGTTCCGTGTCACCTCTTCCTACACCCCGCTGGAGTGTTTAACTGGAATTTATCCCTGCAGGAGAGCCTCAGTTGCACCAGTGTAACCCTCTTCCCCCTCTTCTGGCACCTGGAGGCCACCACTGTGAGTCCCCAGCACCTCCACCACGAGAGGCTCTGCTCACCCTGGGAAGTCAGCAACTACCCGTGCAGGTCTGGAAACAGCCAGGGTAACTGTCACAGTGTCCAGGAGTTTATTGCAAAGCGGTAGAAACATTTTTCTCAATAAATTAAACAGACAACAGCCTTAAAGGGAGGAAAGAGGAAGAATTTTAGGCATCTGCAGAGATTTCAGTGTTCACAACTCACTCCTGGGGAAAAATAAATTCTCTGAACTGTCTCTGCCTCTTACTGTATCATAATCAGAAAGACCAACAACTTCTCCTCCCTCAAAAATTTATAGCCTAGAGTTAACATTATATGTACTCAGCTCCTACCTATCAAAGATTTGATAGATCCACTTATGGATTCATTGGAAGACAAAGCTCTGCTCTCGAAGGCTCCTGGACACTGTTGGTTTAAAACATCCTTGCACTAAAGAAGTGAAATCCTAAACTCAGCTTTACTTGGGCAGCACCGATCCTGTCCTCGTGGGAAGCTGGAACCAGTATCTGCTGAGCTCAGACTGTCTCTGTCCAGAAAAAAACCCAGCAAAGCAAGAGGGTCAAGGTCTGGAGCTATTGGCTCAACTGTAAAGAGAAATATAAAGGGCAAAACCCCAAAATGTAGCTCTTGCAAGGCTTCTTTTAGCTCAGAGTAGGCCTGAGGAAAGGAAGCCTGGCTTGAAAGAGGCTTAAAAGCAGATAAAGAAATTACAGATGGTGGGACATCCAAAACACATCCGCGGTACCCAGGTGTCAGGAGTATCTACTGCAGCAGAGGATTTGGGACTAATACAACCGTCCCTTGGCTTCAGCCAACCCCAGAGACATCAATCTCAGGGGTTTGGCTTCAACTCCATCACAAGAACAACTGGGCTGTTCCCACGACTCCCAACCAAAGCCCACTACTTGCTGTCTGCTCTCTTGCCCCGCTGTAGCTGCAAAGCCACATCCAACTGCTCAAACTGCAGCCTCTTCCCTCTCCCCTCTTCCCTGCCATCGAGGCTCAGGCACAACCATCGCTGTGGCAGGAGCATCAGCCAGTGCCCGTGGTATGTCCGGCCATCAGCAGCACTCTGCCATCGCAGCACCCAGTCCTTAACCCCAAACCGCTCCCACACCCACCAATTTGCTCTCTTAATTGTAGCAAGGGCACTAATCCTCTCAAAGATGTTAAGCCCCCCCAGGCACTGCTCCTCACAGGTCTTTAAGACATCTCTCCTCCTCGTAGGTCCGGGGAAAATGCTTTCTTGCAGCAAAGGGAGCAATCCTCAGCGGGTTAAACAGCACGGATGTGAGGATCTGGGATTCGGGGGAGACACAATGGGGTGCTGAGGTGCAGACAGGGTTCAGCCTACTGGCTTTGTGGTGGTGTCCCAGAAGCACCTGGTGTTTCGAGAATTACATGTCCAAACCAAGCAGCAGCACAACTCATCCAAGAGCCTAAGTACCCACCACTGCTCATGGAGCAGAACATCCTCCTGCCTCGTGCCCTGTCACAGTGGGGCTCCCAGGGCTCCTGCCCCTGGCTAGGACACCAGGAAGTGTTCCTAATCCAGGGAACCTATGGGATGTTATCCCACCAGCCTTATCCCTACAGTACTTGCTCTTCAAGGCTCTTCTCCAGCCACCCATTATGCCCATGCTGGTGGTGGGGAGCCCAGTGAGCAGAGTGCACCTCAGTCCGAACCCAAAGGGCACACCTGGTGTAACCAGTGCACGGAGATGGTGACATCACATATCCCCCAGTCATCTGGATGGCAGCAAAGCCTTGCCACAGTGTTTCTGCAGCCACGCTGCGACAGAACATTTTCCCAGTTTCACAGAAAATGGTTCAGTTCAAAAGACATAACCCTTGGTTGGATCCTTCCTAGGGTGGGGGTCCATATATCGATATATGGATATATATTTTTACGGCACATACTCATAAATTAACTTTCTGGCTAAATAACCACGCAGTGCCCATGGCAGCAGCCTTTCTCCAGCCACCGAAATCAGCGGGATGTGGGCAGATGACCCTGGTCCACCAGAGCTGAACACTCAGAAAAACCCAAAGAAATTTTCACCCAGGACAGCACTACAGGGAGAGGAACCTCAGTGCCCATTCCCAGGTGATCCCTCTCCCCTGGGGCACTGCCAAGCCACTGCATTTTACCTGCTCCAATTCTGCTGGAAGGTGGGGATAAAAAAACACAACCAACCCAACCCACAAAGCAAAGAGCCAACCCCAAACGAATCGCTGCACAAGTCAACAGCCACCAAACAAAACTGACCCAGTTAGATACAGGCAGGACCACGTTCCCCTAATGCCACATCCATAAATCACAGCCCTGCTGAGAGGTCTTTTGTGTTTTTCCCACACAGAAACAAATGCCCTAATCCCGTGCCTGCACAGGCAGGTAACGAGTCGTGCTGATAATGCTGCCCTTTGTTAAACACTCGCACGAGTGGCCCAGCGTTTGCACAGGGAGGATTTTGTTTGCCACCTTGACACACATTTCTCTTAATCAAGCCCAGCCTTCCTGCTCTGGGGCTTTACAGCCGTGATTAGAGGAAAAAGCCTCCTGATAAACCCCAGAGCCCCTTTCTGCCCTGAATGATACCCCAGCTTGCACCCCTTGGATCATAACTGATGTAGAGGGAGTATCCACAGTGATTTGTCTGATCTTGGGGTAAGACATGACAAAGGGGAGTTGACACCACTGTGCTGGGTTAAGAGCCCCAAAAGCTCTGCTCCTGCTCCTCTTCCTCACCATGGGCGTTAACAAAGCAGAGAGAGGGACAGGGGCACTGCTTTATTCACCCAGCAAGAGCTTTCCTCCAGGCACTGAGAGACCCTGGAGTATCTTCCATGTGAAGTCTGAAGCAGAGGCCACTAGGTCCTCCACAGAATGTGGGAATGGATCTCTCAGGGTGGCAGGGCCAGGGCAGGCTTGAAACAAACCTTGAGACACATTTACATCTACAGGTCTTCAAAAAAGCCACGAAGGATCTCCAGGAATCCCCTTTCTGCACCTAAAGGGATCTTGTTGACATCCAACATCACCTGAACAGCAGAGACCTTTGAAATATCAGCTCAGAAAGTGGACACTTCCTTCCCAGAAGGGAAAGGTGGCACCAACCCCAACCATGAGTAATCTGGACACGGTCCTGGCCAGTGTGACCCCCGTTGGGATGAGCTATATTTGCCACCTGCTGGAACAAAAGGCCTGGCAAATTAATACACCGGTGATCCTCTCAGTACTGATCCCTAAATGCATTTTAACACAAATGAGATTGTCACCTCAGCTCATTTGTTAATGGATTTGTGATTTGCCCTCATAGAGCAGTGGCACTGGAAATTAAGATGTCTCCATGGTAAACAGACCAGAGGAGTTAGACATTTGTCCAGAATGGGATTTTTTCCCACAATATCTCCAGGATGAACATCCTGGCTCTCTCCCCTCCTTTTCACACCTCACATCGAACGTCAAAGATACAAAATAAGTTCCAGGACTTAAAAAAACAGCATGACCATTGAGGCAATTGAGCTACAGGTTTGTGGTGCCACCACATCTCAATGTGGGTCCCCAGTGCTGCTGCAGAGTAGAAGGAACCAAACCAGGCCTTGGGAAGGAGAGAAATTCCCAGCAAAGGAGGGAGACAGGCGCCAATTAGGGAAACATGAAGGAGCAGGTCTGTCTGCAGACTCCCTTCCTGCCTCAGTCATTACGTGGGATCATGACGTGGTCATAAAGAGTACCCGAAATACAGTCAGGAGCTCTTCAAAGAGCAGGCTCAGCTGGTGGAGATGCTCTGCTGCAAGTACAACAGAGGCACAGCACTGCTTCTCATTAAAAAGTATTCATGTAATTAGAGACTTCACATGGCGTACCAACGATTTGATCTAGTCCAGAGCACTCAAGCAGTGTTTAAGAGGGCTTTCCACGGCTGCCTCCCACCTCTGACTGCTTGGGTCGTCTTTGTGTGCAACCCTGCCCACCTCCTCACATGCTCATCACCCCATGCTGTGATGGCAGATCCATGCCTATGGTGACAACCAGGAAGCACCTTCTGGAGCAAAACTACACGTGTCAAAACCCCTCAGCATCCCACCCTGCTTCCGAGAGCCAATTTCCCTCCAGAGCCAGCAACGGGGCCGAATTATCCCAAAGTCCTTCAAGTCCTTCTACATAAAGAGCACAGTGGCTCGGTCTGCCAAGGCCTTGGAGCACAACCCAAGTGAAATGACTTTTCCCTGAACACTGAGGACTCTGAATGACAGCTATTGTTATTCAGATGAAACCAAGTGTCAGATTAACAAATCAATGGGCATAAGAGATATAAAATAGGTGACCATTGAAGCCTTTCAAATACCCAAACATATGGATGAACCAAATGTGAATTGTAATTGACTCACCCGCACCTTTGATCTCTACACCCTTGGGTTCCCAGAGAGACGGCCCAGCCCCCTCCGACCCGGGCTGAACCGATTCGGGACTCAATTGTGAACCCTCACAAAGTCTTTTCCCTGTGTCCCCATCCCCTGGATGTAGATCCTGCCTGGTGCTTGGAAAGTGAGACCAGCCAGTTCTGCCTTAGAGAGCTGGAGATGGACAACCTGCATTCCCCAAAAGCAACTTCTTATATGGAGCCCATCGCCCTGGGCACCTCCTCCACCAGTCCCAATTCTCAGTGGTGGCTCTCAGTCGACTGGACACGCAGGAATAGAAGGTCAGGAAGCAGCAGGAGAGGCCCTGGGGCAAGTGTGGGCAGTTCCATTGCTCGTTCAAAGCCAAGGATCAGACTTAGCCGATGGGCTAGTGGCATGCCCATGCCCCTGCTGCAAAACCTGCACTGATCTGGAGATGCTGAAAGCTGCTCTGCTCTTCTCCAACTTCTTGGACAGCACATTATCACCTACACTTGATTAAAACCCATGATTTTTAATTTTCTCCAAGTTGTTTCTGTAGCTACATTGAAATTAACTCAGAGTTTAAATAAATGTAATCTCTAAATTTTTACTTTTGGGGCTTGGAGTGAGTTTTGACCGGTTTTAGATGGATCCAAGAGAAAATAAAAACGAGCATCGATTTTAATACTGTACAAATCTCAGCTCCTAAGGAGTTTCAAGGCCAGCAATGGTTTGGGTTTAGTTTCAAGCCTCACTACAAACTTTAAATTGCTGTAGCTCCCCCAGGAAACCTAGTCCAGCTTATGCTTCCACCTTCGTGCTGCAAACCCCTCACGAACATGCTTGTGGGGAGGTTTTGAGTCCCACACAGAACTTTCTCCACCACCACGGTGGGGAACAAGCCGTGCAGCTCAGCTCTTACTGTACCGAGCCTGAAAGCACCAGGAGCTTTGGAACACCTGTTGCTGAAGCCAAATCCCAGCAGCTATTCCCAGCACCGGGCTATTCCCTACACCAGGCACCACCACGGGGTGAAGCATCTGCTCCGAGAGGGCAGAGACTTGCCAAGTGTCCTGTCCCCCTGCACCAGCGAGAGGGGTGGGTTTGCTGGGCGAACTGGTGAGGCGGGCAGTCCATCGAGCAGACGTTGCTGTGCAAGCATCATTTTTGGGCTCGGACCCAGCTGTGCAGCTGCTTCACCCATCTGGTCAGCCCTGCTGGGACGGCCGAGCCCGCGACAACTGCAGGGCTCACCCGCGGAGGAACCCAGGAGGAGGAAAAAGGCGGAGAAGAGGAAACTCCGGGCCTCTTAATCTGCTTTAGGACCACGTGAGCTTTGTGTTTATATATAGCTTAATTAATTATTACACTGCATTTAGCAGTACGACCTTGGAGGCGTCTCCGGGGGAGGCAGCGGTGGCGGGGCAGGAGGGGCAGCGGGACGAGGCTCCGGTGAGTGCGGGGACAGCGCGCGGGGCCGGCGGCTCCTCCCGCTCGTCCGTCTGTCCGGGAAGCGCCAGCCTGGAATTATCAGCCTCCGGAGCAGACAGCAGCTCCCGGCCCCTCTCGGTTTGCAGCAAACCCACGCTGAAACCCTAACCGGCTATTCCACTTCTGCTTTGGCAAGGCTGATATCTTCTCCCAAGGCTTCCTTCTCTGCTCGACACCCCCCTATTAGTTATTCCCTCTGCTTTCTCAAATGCCATGCAGACAGCCCGAGGCTCGTCAGCTACCAGACCAGCTCAAGAGGGAAATTAAAATGGAGAATTAAAAAAAAAAAGAATTAAAAAAACACGCTTTGTGTTGAGTTGCAACAAGTTCAGTGCACTGCGCTGGGGAAAGGAAGGAGCTGGGCTTTGCTGAGCGTGTCCTGGAGAAGGGGCAATGCTGGGCTGCCTGGCTCTTTGCTGCTCTCTTTGGTCAGTCCAGCCAAAGGTGAAGTCAGGGCAGGGGTCTCGGGGTGCTCACAGACACCCACAAGTGCTCCCCTGGCCCCAGGAGAGGTTTTCATCAGCTTCCCCCATCCCAACCCTCTTGTGGAAGGTGGGGGCAGCCCCAGCATCCAGGGGACAGGCTCTGACCCTGCCCAATTCACTAAATGTGGCAGCAGAGGGGCGTGCAGGCTGTTCAGAGCAGGGACACAGCACCTCTGTGTCACGCATCACGTTCTCCCCAACATGCAGGCACAGGGCAGAGCACAGTCACGGGGGCCCTTCGCAATTCATGTTTAGCAACAGCATTCCCAGCCCCACGGCCGAGCCCGACGAGGACCGTGCACAGCCACTCCGCGACCGAGGGCTGGGACACACCTCCTTGTTTACTCCAACACCTCCTGCTTTCCTTCCAAGTCCAATACCCCTTTAGGAAAACAAACCGAAGGCATGCCAAAGCTGCAGGCCTTGGCAGTTTTAAAACAAATATTTAATAGCTCAATGAATCAGCGGAGCGCGTCAGGAGTGAGATGCCGGGGTTTCGTCCTCCCCCTAGTGTCGGGAGGGTCTCCGAGCCCCGCATCGCCGCGCTCGCCGCCGGCTCCGAATCACAAATACAGACGCGATTTAACTCCAGCACAAAGACTTTCTCACGTTTAACTGCTCTTTCCCCAGATCAACTAATTTCTAAATATTTCCTACGCCTCCCCGTACCACCTGCCTGCACTTCACAGACTGCGAATTTTTAAGGCAAGTTTATATTCCATACTTGAGAGAGGCTGCGAGCTCAGAACTTTAATATAAAACTTGTCAAGCTGCTTTATTGAAATAATCGTTTTAATGGATTTGGGCTTCTGTGGGGACACTTTCTGCGCTCACAGTCACACAGACATGCTGAGCTCAGGTCTGATCCCCAGGCAGGGCTTTGGAGTGCATTAAACACAGCCACGTTTGGGGACCTGCTTCAGTCTTGGCCAGCACAGGCTGCTGAAAACTCATCTGCTCATCGGAGCCAACTTCCCATGTGAAAAGTATGTTTTCTAAAGGGAATTGGTGTTTTTACTCCAGCCACACTCGGTACTGTCAGATCATGCTGGGGTGACAGTGCAGAACTTGGCCTTGCATTCGCCTCCAGGAAGGATCTATAAAATATATACATCCCCCTATAATGTTATACATTGGCATATAAAGTGAAAGCCCATGCACAATTCTCACTCTGTTCTGGAAGAGCTGCTTGCTGCACTGCCAGGAACACACACTGGAGGGGAAAGGCTGTGCCAGTTGCTGTTCCAGGGAGCTGCTCACTTTTATTAAAAACCAGCCACTTTGGCGGATTTGTAGAAATCCCCACCAGTACCAGCAGAGAGACTGGCCAGGCTGCAACTCTGATCTAAGGAATTTTAGCAGGCCAGGACGAGGGAGAATCACCCCCCCCAGCACAGTTTAGCAGAGCTGGGCTCTGTGGGTGACGCTGTACAAGCCACACTGAGGGCACGGTCAGTCACATAGCCCTGCATCCCAGACCAGCTGAAAACTGAATTCTGGGTCAGACCTGCTGCCAAATAGAGCCATGACTCCCTCAATGCCAGTGCTAAGTCACAGCATCCCTCTGTAGGGACATTCTTCTTCCCTCCCTTTTCTGTAGGGAGAGGAGAAAACAGAACTGCTGCTGAAGCTCCAGGCTGTTTCTGAGGAGGTTAGCACAGATGTAAAGTGTTTGGCAGAACCTGACATTATTTTTCCCTAAATAAAGTTCTCCCCAGCCACCACGTGGCAGTGCACTGCCATGCTCACATATTTTGACAGAAAAACTTAAAAAATAGAATTATTCATTCGTTAGAAATCAGTGTGAGTTCTTCTGCCAGCAGCACTTGTACACCTATTTTCCTCTAAAATTCCCACCAGCGTCATCTAAACATCCACATTTCTGATCCTCTCTGAGGATCTGTGGCCACAGAGACAGGAGGACACACACACTTACAAGAGGTTGTCGCCATCCCATCATTTTTACGGCTGAACTAAGGTCCACTGCACATCCTGGCTGAGCAGTCCCCACCATCCCCAGGTGGAGAGATGCTCAAGACAGAGGAACTGCATTCCTGACTTCCACTTCTTCTCATCTGACCCACGGCACGATGTGATGCCCTACCCAACTTGTCTCTGGGTGTCTTACAGACCCCTCCAGACCAGGAGCAACTCCCTAACAGCAAAGTTGTATCACCAGTAGTAAACCCTTGTCCCAAATTAACTTGCCTCTGAGGCTACTGATAATCAATACACTTCATCACGGGATCCCTCGTTTCCATTAAGAAAGCCAAGAGAAGATACATTTCCTCTGTTGCCTTCTGGCTGCTGCCGGGCACAGCACATTTAAAAAGCACACGGTGTTTCTCGCGAGCTAATTAAACACACGGGGAGCTGCTGAAAACCCTGGAATTGCAATGGCGTGGGCAAGCCCCGGTACAGTCATCAGCAGCAAGTCAGGACCCAGCACAGCACTTAGTCATTTCACACAAACCAAGGAAGAAGCCTCTCCTCCAGCCCCTCCTCACACACCACGTGGTGACAACAGGTAGCAGGCGATAGCCCCGGACCCCCTAATTGCACCACTGAAACAACGTGCCCTGCTATTTGTTGTTCTTTGAGCCCATATGTTACCCATCCCACATGGCCCTGGATCACTCATTATCCCCTGAACCCATTGATCACCCATGGCCACACCACCAGGAGACATGAATCTCATGCAAAATGATCACTAGATTAGGTTCTTCCTACTTGGGCTGGATTAATAGCCCTGAATCCAGGCTCAAGTGACCAGAGCAGCACAGCAAGAGAGGCCTGATTTGCCATCACCAGGCAGATTGGAAATACAGCTCCAAAGAACGGTGCTTTGGGTAGAGTTTTTATAACCACCACACCCAGGGCTTGCTGGATGCTTTGGAAAACAAAGCCTTGACTAGAAGTGCCTTGAGATATCCAACACTCGGTGTGTGTTACAGACATCTGCCATGGCCCACTTGAAAAGAAAAAAAATAATAAATCCCAAACCCAGAGCCAAGCCCGTGGGTTTTCATTCCCATCATTTTCATGCCAAGGAGCACAACAGTCCCCAGTCCTGCGCTAACACGATTAGCCAGGCAGATCCACCATCCACATCCGTCACCCCCAACGCTTGGTCAACTTTGAAAAGTTCAGCAGCTCAACAGGTGAGGCCATGAAACCCGATCATGGCAGACAATGTCGTCCCCCCCCAGCGTCGTGCTGGGAAGAACTTGTCACGTGCGTCATATCGGGCAACACACTTGAAACAGAGCAGTGCACTGAAACCCCAGCAACACGAATAATCTTTGCCATCTGTTTGAACAACTCAACCCTCCTCAGATCTAAAGGAATGATCCCATGCAAACACAAGGGCCTTGCTGACTGATTATAGCAGCCCAGCCCTTCTTTTATGGGGCCATTTTCTTCCCAAAGTCGCACAACGGTTAAGATGCATCGCGGGGAGCTGCTGCAACAGCCAAGGGGACACTGAATCCTGTTTGGAGAGGACCACTAGAAGGTGCTTGAGCATAACACAATGCAAGGGCAATCATAATTTTTTAAATTTTTTTTAGATCATGAAAAGTCTCAAAGGCAAAGCTGTTTGGCAAAATCATCCCAGAGAACACAACCTTTAGGATGCGCTCGTTCCAACCCAGCACAGCTCACGGGAACACGCTGGAGGAACTGGTCTTTGCTCGCGTTCAGTCATGTGCACCAGTTGGGAGAATCAGGACTGTTCTCAAGCTTCCCGGGGCCAACAAACCTTGCAACACCCATCGGAAACCAACACACTGAGTTTCACAAGCATTGGTTGTGTCTGTGCTCCGCATCCGTGCCCTGCCCGGAGAGGCTGCGGCGCACGATGGCAATTAAGCAGCAGGCATTAAATCCTCACTGAAGTTGAGATTATAGAGAATAACCAAACACAGGGGCAAAGTCCTGTCTTGCCCAAGATTAGGTTCAGCAAGGCTTTCACCCCGAAATTTTAACCATCATTTTCTTATTCTTCCCTTGCTCCCAATCTGGCTCATTGCAAGCACCAGCTCCCCCCCCCCCCACACACACACTCCTTGGCGGAAAAAAGGAGGCTCCTGGGGAAAATTAAAAAAAATAAGGAAGTTTCTCCTGATTCTGGAAATGCTGTGAAGCAGCACTTTGCACATTCAGGTCCCCAGTGCTCATTTAGGTGATTTGGACATCTAAGAAATACACACTTGAAGCAGTTTATCACACACCACCAGACCACGAGGCCTGATCCCGCTGCCCCAAACCACCCAGCCTCGGCAAGGCGAATGAATTAAGGCAACTTAGCAATAGCAGGAAGACAAAGCACCAGTGTTTTAAGAAGTTTCCATTAATAAAAAAAGAAGAAAAAAAGAAAGGTGGTCTCCCTGCTGCACTGCTGGAAGAGCTCAGTTGAGCCCCACTATCGCGGTTACAGACGGCGCAGCCACGGCACAGGGGTTCCCAACAGAGAGCTACAGACTCGAAATATAAATCAGTGATGCTGAGTAGAGCTGGAAACCCCCAGTCCAAGGCAGGAGGGACTGGGTATTACAGCCCACTGGGCTAAAAATAATAAAATAAAAAAGAGAAAAATCCAAAACACATGACACTAATGACACGATCATTTTTAATTATGCTCATTACAGGACAACAGGCTTTCAAGCACCAAGGACATTTCAAAATGCATCATTGTTGAATCAAATAAAGGAAGTAATTAAAGAAATTCAACAACTGATTTTCTAGGCTTGCAAGAGACACTTCCCCCCCCGCCTGCACCAAGCCCTACAGTAAACCCAGAAGAGAACAACGACATCCTCGAGGGCTCGGCCGGGTTGTTGGACACACGGATCTCAACTCCTTACTGCTCCAAAGAGAGAACTTCTCTACCATCCAAAAATTCCAGGCACTACTTAAAACTTATCTGCAATAGTGGCTGGATCTCATTTCTCCTGTGTCATGGTACATATTTTCACTTGAAGCAGTTAACATGCTGTTTTTGTTACTGGGGGGAAACCTCACAATGCATGTACAGAAGTTATTTCCACTGAATTTGAGTTATCTCACTATCGAAGAAAAATATTAATTTTTCCCCTTTTCCCTCTGCCTTTCAGGAATGGTGGTCAGCACCACTCGAAGCTGTTTTGCCTTCCACACAAAGGAAGCAGACCAACAGATTTCATCTCAATTGACAGAAAATGGAGCAAGGAAAGAGTTTGAGTTCCCTCCTTCAAAAGTTATTTTCTGTTGATGAAAACTTGAGACAGAGATCAGTTAACATAAACATGATTAATCCCAAATACCCCTAAAATAAGAATGCATTAAGCTAAACAAGCAAATTCATGATGCTTTCTGCATCTTGGAAGTCTGAAAAAGCAATTTTGGATGGCAGGAAAAACTTAAACAAGCAAAAAAACCTCACAACAGACATGAGCAAATTTAACTAGTTGCCTAAATTACACTTTTGATGAGGAGGCGGACAAAAATTTCATCTTTCCAAAGGCAGGCAATTGGGTTTACCCTGCACACGCTGGGTGCTGAGGACACAGTAACTCCCTCAGTTCCAAAGTTCAGTCAATTTGTGAAAAGTATCTGAAAAAGAGAGGCAAGGCTTGCCTAGCTCCGTGTGACACTGGCACCACAGATCTTTTATAGCAGCTTTAATACAATTTTATTGGGCCATTAACAAGAAAATACAAACACATCTCCTTATTGACATTAAGATAATAAATAAAAGCTTCATGAGGGCTTGGGAGAAATAAGCATGTTCTTGATGAGCTCTGGAAAGCCAAGATTCACCAAAGTCAGTGGGAGTTTGGAGTTACTACTATAAAACATCTTATTTCTAGTGCCAAAATTAATAGGAACAAATTTCTGTATCTAATTTTAACTGAGTTAGAAATAATGCACAATAGGTAACGACTCGTCTGTAGTTTTCATCCTCCTCCGTGTATTTTGCATTATTTAATGCCCCTTGATCGACCCAGGTTTCAGAGTCACAGGCAGCCAGACACACTCCCATCCTCGGGGTGAATCACACTCGAGTGACTCCAAGACTTCCAGCATCACTTGCTGTCGCTGCTCGGGAGAGCCACCAGTCAAGATTTGTTGTATTTCAGCTAAAACAGCAAAAATACTACTGAAAAACTACGGTGTGTTTGCAGGGAGAGGGCCCGGACTGCTTAAAATTCAGCAGCTGATAAGGGGAAACTTTTAAAAGTTCAACACAACTTTGATACTTATCCTCCAAATTTTTAAAATAATGTGTATCCTTTAAGTATTGACTTTTGCCCACTGTATCTCGGATAACAGAGGAACGGAATCATAAACATTATTCTCTCCTTCTCCCCTTCCACCTCTTACTTGTAAAAGATTAATCAACCATTTTATGGTCTAATTTAGGTGCCTAATTAAAAACAGAGTTCAACACGTACAACACCATTTTGCTAATAAATCCTGACAGGACTTCTGTTATATGCAAGTTCTCCTCCAAAATGCGAGATGAATACTTTATTCAACCCAACTAAATCTATAAAGGTTTCATCTGGGTCGCTGTGGGACGACACGCTGCATCCTCCACCAAAATGACAGAATTGCCTAAAACGAAACAGCCTTCAAAAATTACTTCCTCCTCGCCAGATCTTATCCCGCACGCATTTCACTAACTGCTGAGGGATGGCACATTAAAAAAGAGACATAAACCTAATCGGACTTGCCGGGTGGGAGTTTCAAGACTACAAAGAGGTTACAATTCGTAACTTCACAGCTCCCATCTCGCTTCAAAGTTCCCACCTCTGCTCCTTTAGCATTCCTGTAAACACTCAGTAGAAAGACCTATTCAAAATACTCTTGATAAAGGGACTTCAATAGGAAAGGGATGAAAAGACACTGAAACGCGGCTCGTCCCGCGCTCGGGGTCCGACCGCGCTTCTCTCACCGGCGCACACACATCCCACCCCGCACGGGGCTGCTGCCGGCAAAACCACTTGGAATTACATCCATCCTTGCAGGATGCAAGCCGGGACTTTATAATGTTCTCCTTTATAATGCCCTCCTTTATAACGTTCTCCTGGTCCAGAGGGTTCACCCCGTTACCCACCGCACCCCGCCCCGCTCCCGCAGCCCAGCGCCGGGCGAGCGACCGCGGGGGATCGATCAGCTGCAGAGATGGGAACGGGGTGGGAGAGAGTTAACGGAGACGGAGAGCAGGGAGAGAGCGAGGAAGTTTCATATGGAGCGCGGAGCTGCCGCTGCGCGCCCGGGACGGGTCAAAACCCCACAGAACGCGACAAAAAAAAAAAATCCCCAGATGGGTCAATCGCTTCCAAAAGGGTAAAAAAAAAACCCAAAGAAAAACAAAACAAAAAACCACCCCACGACCAAACTTGTCAACCTTCACTCCAATGGGTAAAATAAAAACCTAAAACAGGTTAAAAAACCCAAATCTGTGGTCTCCGGGTGCACCGCCCGCCAGCCCGCGCCCGAGGGACACACCACTCACCCCGCAGCAACACCTCGAGCTGGAGAAAAAAAAAAAAAAAAATCAACGCTGCAGCAAAAGCCCTGGAAGCCCAGCGGAATACCAGTGTTTCAAAATATTAAACTGATATTTAACCTTTACATAAAGACTAAAAACGGTTTGGCTCGCGTAACGCCTGCGGGACGCCCCGCCGCCGCCTGGGCTAACGGGGAGCGCAAGTTGCGCGCTGGGTTTAGCGTATTTTAGGGGTTGTTTTTGCGGGGGGAGCGTTTAGCCGAACATTCGCCCTTCGCCCCGAGCAGCTCCGGAGCCCGAGGCGGCGAGGGCAGGACAGGGGGGACCCCCCGCATCCCCGGCCCGGCCCGTACCTGTACCAGGCGAGTCCCCGCTCGTAGTTGCGGTCGAAGAAGTGGGGCTCTGCCCCGACGGCGCGCACGTCGGGGTGCACCCGCAGGAACTCCAGCAGCGCCCGCGTCCCCCCCTTCTTCACGCCGATGATGATGGCCTGCGGCAGCCGCTTGGTGCCGGAGCCGTTGAAGAAGCTGGAGATGGGGCTGCCGGCGTCGGGCGCTGCCCGCTGCTCCTCCAGGCTGCTCTCCTCGCCCGGCTCCCCCGGCAGCAGCGGCGGGGCGGCGCGGGGCGGCGCGGGAGAGCCGCGGGCCGCCAGCCCGGCGCAGGAGCCGGCGCACGAGTAGAACATGTAGAGCCAGAGGAAGAGCATGATGAAGAGCAGCAGCAGCCTCCGCCTCAGCGGCGGCAGCGCGACGGGGACATCGAGGCAGCGGTTCAAGCGCTGCCCCATGTGCCCGCGGGCGCAGCGGGATGCATGGCTGGAGCCCGCCCGGCTCGGCTCGGCTCTGCCCGGCGCCTCATGGGCACCCGCGGAGCCTCAGCACGGCCTCATCGCGCCGTGTGCCCGGCGCTGCCGCCCGCCCAGCGCCGCGTCCGCTGCCGGCAGCGCAGGCAAAGAGCGGCGGGGCCGGGCCGGGAACGGGGACGGGCAGCGCTCGCTGCCTATCACGGGAACGGGCTGGTGCATAATGAGAGGGGGCGGGAGAGGGAGGGGACGGGACGCGCTCATTGGCGGCTCCCCGGGATCGCGCCGTCGGGGCAGCGGCTTGGGCAGCGCCCGGAGCCGTCCCGGGGCTGCCGCCGCCCGCGGAGCTCCGTGCGCTGGGCGGGCACTGCCAGCCTGAGATTGCCCGTTCCCTGTCCCGCGCCGCGAGGTGAGACCCGCACAGCTCTGTGTGTCGTACAGGCACTGCCAGGCTGGGATTGCCCGTTCCGTGTCCTCTCACGGCTGCAGGGAATCGCCAGCTGGGGCATCACTGTGCTGCAGGCAGTTCAGTCATTTTTAACTCCTTCTTATCCTCAAAATACTTGGATAATAAAGTATTTCTTTTTGTGATCTCTCAGTACCTGGAGTGAGCTTTTAAGAAAGGTCAGACAAACTTCTTAGCAGGGACAAAGGATAATGTTTTTAGGCTAAGAGAGGGCAGGGTTAGATGGGATATTCGGAAGAAATTTTTTATAACGAGAGTGGGGAGGCCCTGGCACAGGGTGCCCAGAGAAGCTGTGGCTGCCCCATCCCTGGAAATGTCCGACGCCAGGTTGGAGCCACCTGGGATAGTGGGAGGTGTCCCCGCCCATGGCAGGAGGTGGAATTGATGGCATTTAGAGGTCCCTTCTAACCCAAACTATTCTGTGAATCTATGTCCAGCAGTCGTGTATTTTACCTCTCCAATGCACGTGTGCAGCTTTTCTATTACGTTTCTATTATAAGATGCATAACTATTTTTTGGACAGAATTCACTGTTTCTGGAGTATTTTTGCTTTAAAGGCAGAAGTGGGGTTTTCTGGAACCTCTTTGTTTTATTTTTAACTTTTCCTCCAAACAAGAGGCAAATATTTCCCCACAAAGGGCCTTGATTTTGTGTGACAGAAGTGATAACATGATGCCGACTCCTTCAACAACAACAATTATTGTGCAAAATTGAAATGTTTCCATCACACTGTCTTGGTGATCTTGTAAAATAATTCCAAACTACAAACTGGTGCTTATAAATTAATTAAAACAAGCAGATTGAGGAAAGGAAATAAAACCATGAGAGGTGTATGACTTGTCTAAAAGCTGCTCAGTGGCTTAACATAGAGCTTGGGCCACCCAAACCCCAGTCAGTACCAGTGTCACTGGTCCCCATTTTTCCCAGAATCAGGTATTTGCAAAGCATATTTGGGGATGATGCAAGGAGAACTTTTGTACTTCGGCTCCAGAGTCAACAGCAAACAATTCCAAAGAATTTCTCAGCTGAGAGATAAAATAGACAGCACTGCTGGGCTCTCTGTGGTGTGAAGGGTGATCCCAACCAAGCACAGACAAAGTACAGTGGCAGGAGGAGTTGCTTTCCAGTCTCCCTCTGTGTGCTGGCAGAGCTGTGCCAGCTGGCCCAGACGGGTAATTGTGAAGAGAATTAAAGAGGACAGTTCCAGGCAGGGCATGAATCACAGCTGTGGGCAGCAATCCTGGGCTGCCTCTCCTGCCCCCACATTTACTCACCTCTGTGCTTGGTGTTTTGTACAATTCCAAACACAAAACCTGCTGCTTCCACACACAGGTTGCTCCACTGCACATTCCTATGCCCATGAGCTAAGAGGGAAACCCTTCAGATGGAATAATTCTCCTTGTTCCTTACATCCACCAGCACCAGCCAGGATAACATCAACAAAATGTCACAGAAAGTTTGGTTTAAGCCTTTAATATATGTCAGCTGTAGCTTGTAAAAGTTGGATTGGCTTTTTAAGAAAAATAGCCCCAAGATAGGTTTTACTGTAATTGTATCTTCAACAGTTGGATGTCAGGAGTTTTTTCCTAGGAATGGCAAATGGGTAAGTGATCAGAAACAGCATCCAAGCAAAGGTAGGTCAGGAGGAGGCTGAGCTCACCCTGGAGCAGGGGGTGTGAGGGAGGGGGGTTTTGACAAGCAAGTTGGGAACCAGTTGTGGCTCCATCCTCCAGATTGTCCCTCTGTCTCCAGCTGGAGCCCACACAGCTGCTTGGCAGGGCACAGCTCTCCTCTGTACCTGCTGCCATGAGGCTCCAGCCAGCCCAGCACCTGCTCTTGGCTCCTGGAATTCATTTAACATCCCACCCGTGGCAGTTGTGGCAGGAGCACATGTGCTGTGCCCGCTGATGGGGACACAGAGCACAAATGTTGCGAGAAAACGTGGTTGGGAGGGAATGGTCACAAACAGAAATGCCCAGAGGGGTTTACTACATGCCCTGGAATCATAAAGGTGTCTGTCTTGCTGGCTGGTTAATCAGTAACTAATTGAACTGCATCAGTACAGTCTCCAGGTCCCATTTCTTGATGACTGATTGCTTACATAGATGACACTGGGAAATTGCAGCTCCTGACAGAGTCACGGTGGCATTTCAGTGGAGCTTTGCTGAGGTGGGCCTCGAGGGTGCCCAGCTCTGCAAACACACTTGTTAAGTCAGGGCAGAAAGCAGAGAATGCAGCATACCCTGAAGATGAAATGATGGTTTCCCGTGGGAGATGTGGCTGCCCCATCCCTGGAAATATCTAAGGCCAGGCTGGAGCAACCTGGGATAGTGGAAGGTGTCCCTGCCCATGGCAGAGAGTGGAACGAGACTATGGCCCCTTCCAACCCAAACCATTCTGGTGTTCTGTGATGAAATCCTCAGCAAGGACAGAGGAAGGGTCAGGTCTTTGGGCTCACCTCACCAACATCCACCATGAGTGACTCTTCCCAAGCCATGTGCCCTGCAGATGCAGCCATGTGTTCTCCATATTTTCTTGGATTCTGACAAAAGGCAGCAGTTCCCAGTTCTGATCCTGTCCTGTCAGTCTGATGCCGAGTTTTACCTTGTTTTTTCTCTTCCCAACTAGAAAATCCATATGTTTGAAGGACAAAGACTTCACATGCAGCTCTTTAAGGAACTGCAGAAACCAGTCCTGCTAGGGTTGATAAATAGGAGCAGGGACCCAAAATCAAGCCAAGGTGCTCTTGGTCCCAATCCAGACAGGATGCAGTTTTCCTAACATGGTCATAATTCTGTTTGGAGAAAAGTAATTCACCATTTCATGATGTTAATCAAGTGCATGATCACGGGAAAATGAGACATTCCAGAGTGTGTAGCCCTGGAGTGCTGTGGGGGACTGTGACCTGGCCTGGGAGGAGGTGACCAGCCAAAACACCCCCTTTTTGGGATAGTACAGCACCCAGCACACCGGGATGCAGGGCTTTGGTGTGGGCCTTCTGCATGCTATCATGTGTCCTCTTCCTTCTCTATGTGTCTCTAAGGGGGGTTTTTTCCTTATTGCAGTACTCTGAGAGGTTTCTCAGCAATGGGTCCGTGTCCCAGCCCCTCTCCTCTTGCAGTGTTCCAGGAAGAGAGGTCCTGCACTTCGTTATTCCACTTCTCTCACCCTAAAAAGCTCTCAGTGCTATCCCCTCCCCTCCTCTCTGCCACGTGTGTCCTTTGCAGTGCACCCTGTGCTATTCTAGAGCAGAGAGGAACTGAAGATTGCCAACAGATAAATCTCCTCCTTCCATCACTGCACACATCTGCTGGACTCGTATTGATGTCACAATAGTGAGGTAAGAGCTGAGGAAAGGGCCCAGGGACATCCCAGGGACATCCCAGGGACATCATTGCCTCTTAGATTGTCCTGCTGCTGTGTCCCAGGCGTGCTCCCAGCGGGGCCCTGGGCAGCACCACTGTACAGATGTAAGAGGAGATCTTGTTTCTCTCAACCTGAAACCATTTCCTTTCCCCCTCTGCCCTCCCTCTCCTCTCTCCCTAATTCGTCCCTGGGGTTTTAATATCTATTTCTCCAAGTGCCATGGGCCAAATTTACTGCTCACAGAACTGCCCCGACTTCAATGGAGAAGAGCGTTTAGGGTGCTCCAAGGAGGCGTAAGTAGGAGTGATGTGATGGAATTGAGTAAAGGAAAATATAGTCTGACTGTCAAGAAGAGTTTCCTACCAGAGAAATCTATAGACTGTGGAAGTTTCCCATGGGAACAAGCAGAAACCAAGTTGCTGAAGTCATTTTAAACCAGCACAAGAGAATAGGAAATCAGCCCAGTGACTGGCCAGAAGGAAAGGAGAGATGACATAATGCTACTTCTCCTTCTCTAATTTCTGGGGCTGTATTGCTTTGTCCATGGAATTATTTTAATGCAACTGGATTTTTCCTTGTGTTTTGGGTGATGTGAAGGCTTTTGCTTCTTCTGGAGAGGTTTCAGTTCCTCTGCTAAATTCCGTCCTGGATTAAAGCAATACCCACTGCAGACCCCATCCTATTCCCCTTATTCCTGCTGCTTGCAAACCTCTTCTGGGGTGTTTTCAGGCTTCTCCCTGAGCCTCTGGCTCTAGTTCTGTACTTATTGAGCTGTACAGAATAGGCCAAACATTGGGAATAGTGGCAGGACTCACCCAGGTTAACAATGCCAGGTGGGGCTATAGGAGGTATCAGACATGGAGCTGTAACTCACTGGCAAGTAGGAGAGAGCCCAGGATGGAAATCTTCCTGCTCTGAGGGATCCTGCAGTTAGATTCATGGTAGATCATCTGCTGGAAAATCATAAAGGAATTACATTCATCATTATAAATTTCCATCATTATCTATTTTCATCACAAAGGGATGATTTCCACCAAGGCACACAGGGAAAAAGCTGCTTTGCCTGGTGGCTCCTGGGTCTGGTAACTCCTGCCTGCCTCATTTGGGCTCTGTGGATAAAACCAGGGCTGCAGATGCAGTGGCCATGCCCTGCTACCACCCAGTGGCTTTGGCAACCTCTTGCCCCATGGAACTTCCTGATGTATTTATGAATGACTTAACATTCGCTCACCGTCTCAGCATTAGCAACTTAAAGCTCTACTGTGAGCAACCTCCTACCTCGCACAGTTCCCAGATAATTACAGATTAGAACCGGCTAATTTTTATTTTTGTAAAGCTGTCAGAGATCTATGTTTGTTATTATTGTCTCCTAGGTTGCCAGTTGCATAAATACATATGTAAAACCCCCTTTGATCTCTAAGTATAATGACACAGATTTATCAAATGTTTGCCTTTTTCTGTCTCTTTGAAAAGGCTGATTTATGGAGTGCAGTCCCTACCTCCCTTCCTCTCTTGAAATATGAAGTGTTTGTGAGCAGCCAAGGTAATATTTAATATCCTGCCAAGAATCCTTTGCACTTCCTAACAAATGAACTACAACCTAACCAAATGGTTCACATCTGTTTAGCCTCTTCTCCTTTTTAACTAAACAAATTAGCATTAGAATACCTGGGAGGCACACAAAGTCCCTTTCTAGATGACAGAACACAGACAATTATTAGCAAGGGGAGTAACTGTACTGAAAGGAGCAGGCATGGACCCAGCAGATGTTTTCACATCTCCTGTAGTGTCCATGAATGACCCGCACCACAGCGGACACGCTGCCACGGCCTTTTGAAGTGGGTGAGGAGTCCATTCACAGTCCTCTTCTGAATGAAATTAAAAGCAGCAGCCCCAGTGAGTTAAGTGTTCCATTTAAACCACTTTCCAGCAAAGATAGGTTTTGTTGAGGAGGGAGTTTGGCTAAAATAAAGAGCATCGCCCCACTCCTCCCCACCCACAGGCTCAGGAGTCTCAGGAGGCAACAGCCCCACTCTGGTTTTATTTCTGTTTTCACCAGTGGTTTCTCACCCCGAGAGCATCAAACCACCCAACCTCATCGCCCTGCCTCTCTGGGAAATGAGGTGTGATGGGTTATTTGGGTTTTAGGAGAATCGCAAGGCGCGAATGAACAGCTGCAAAGCATAGTTTGGATTATTACAGGCTCCTGCAGTCTACACATGGGCAATTACAAACTCACACCCCTCCGACCACGCGGGGCCTTTCAAGCACCCCTGTTCCCGCTGGGGTCCCAAACACCTTTTAATCAGAAGTACAGGGGAGGCTCCGGGGTGGAGGTGGGACGGGCCGGGGGTGAGACGGGCTCTGCTCTGAGCTAATTGGATTCATCGCTGGAGGAGGGAGCCAAAGGAAACACGTGTTTTATTAGGGCTAACACTTAGCTTTTATTGTAAATGTTTTGAAAAAGAAAACACTCTAAAGCTTCACAGAGATACTGCTATTAATACATCATCCGAATAACAAGTGATTAAAACCAACAACAGCTACTATGAAAATGTGGCTTTGTAGCGCTGGACCGCATGGGACGCAGCCGGGAAAATCATTATGAACACACCAGCGGGGTGCAATTATAAATAAAAACAGCTCTGTAAAGGCTACAAAAGCAGCAATAATCAGTCCGGTCTGTGGTTTAGTGAGGGCTACAGACATTACGGAAGGTGCTATTTATTACCAGAGCCAGGGACACCGCTGGATGAAGGGGTGCAACTTCAGGAGGAGTCAACAGAGGGAGTTCCAAGCGAGACGCAGCCCGCGCCTCCCGCCAGCCGCCCGAGGGCTCCGTGTCCCTCTGTCCGTCCGTCCAGCACGGGCTCCCCGCAGTCCCCACTAGAAACAAGGGGCGGGAGACGCTGCACAGGCTCGATACTCCGGGCTGTGGGGCCACACAGTGCCTCTGGCTCCAAAGACAGAGCCCAGCAAGGCTGAGCCCCACAGGTACCTCGAACAGTTTGTGCTTCTTCCAGCGCGGTGGCTCCTGCTCTCAGGAACACCCTCGTGAGCCATCCCTGCAGGAAACGCAGCGCTGTGCTGCTCCTGCTGGGGATGCGGGATGCGGGATGCAGGGCCCAAGCCTTACAGGTGCTGGGTGACCGCTGGGACCCGACCCTCCGGGCAGCAGGGACAGCACAGAGGACAGGCCCCTCCGCATCCCAAAGCAGAAACACTTGTCAACTCTTGGCAGCCCTGGAAGCACTGCCCGGCCTGGCCGAGGTCCCTGGGATCCTCAGGAGTGGGGACAGACCTGCATCCTGTGCAGAGCAGTAGGAGAGACACTCCCTGGGAACATCTGACTGCAGATACTTCCACTGCTCACGAGCTCTTCCCACTGCTCATTTTTGAAGCGAGGAGGGTTAATCAGCTTCACTCCCCGTGTACTGCCAGCTCCTGCCGGTCCTTTGGAAGCCAAGTGCAATGGAAGAAGCAGGACAGGGGCAACAGAAGAGATACGAGTAATATTCCTCTCTTTGCTGCTGTTTGACAACGTGACCCTGGGCATCCCATTTCCCCCGGCATAGCTCGGTGTCCCTTCAGCACTGCTGGCAGTGGTTTGGTGCAGGGATGGCCAAACGTGTCTGTCACCCGGCTCTTGGCGGCTCTGGATTGTGAGTATCCATATGAACCTCGGAGTTGAGCTGATAAACTCAGGCTGTTCCCTTCCCCAGCCTGGATGCCGTCCAGCAGCTCCCCTGGAAGCACGGCGGAAATGCCTTAATCACCTCGTTTGCATCTCTGTTTCAAGTTTAATTTGATACAGTGCCTCCTCTCCCTGGCCAAAAAAACAAAACAGAACAAAACAAAAAGAACCATCCCAAATATCTCCCAGCCGCACAAATCATGATCTTTCTCCTTGCTCAGAAAACAAAAGACAGGCCCCCTGTGCCAGACAGTTCCTGGCAAATGAGCTTTGAGTGCTGTGTCCGTGTTCATCCTGCACGGGGAGAGGGTCGGTGGTGGAGCCCATCCTGCTCTGTGCTCCCCTGGCCCCACGGTCTGGCCTCTCTACACCACGTCCTTTCCCTTCTTGATTTTTGGGTGAGGAAGATGGGCCAGATGCCCCCAGTGGTCCCAGTTACAGGCAGGTCGGTGTGGGAGATGAGATCCTTGCTGTTCCCACTTGCCCAGTTTCTGTGAAATTCACAATGTCTGTGTTTCTGTTGAAGAACAGACAGTCCAGCTACAGCTGCAGTTTGGAGGGACACTCACAAAAAAAAATTCTTTGAAAAAAATGTATCAAAGGGAAGCTGTAGTTACAATAGAAATTGTTAAAAAGGGGAGCAGGGGGCAGAAAGGACCTTGGGATGTGTCTGGAACAGCAAAAACAGGGGGAAACCCTCATCCACTAAACTGCCCTGGTCCCTGGGGCCACCCCACAGTTTGGAGACACATGGAAGTCTCCCTTTGGGTGCTACACTCTGCCTCACTTGATGGGCAGGACTAAAGCAGGGGGCCTAGAAAAATGGGAATACAGGTTCCAGCACCGCACTGAGGGCCAGGCATCCTCCTTTTTAGCACTTCTTTTTGGTCCTTGTGCTCTCCCAAAGCACAGAGACTGTGGCAGCAGCTCCTCAGCAGGTCCCCAGCACAGTCTGTGCCCACCAAGCTCAGAGCATCTCTTTGGAAGAGCCAGCATTTGGGAACTGTGACCTTTCAGGGACTGGGGTAACATCCAGTGCCTTCCCAGAACAGCTAAATGCACCCACCTGAGCTGCTGCCAAGTCATCAGTTCTCGTTCCAAGGCCTGAGGGTGCCAGAATGGGTTAGGAACAGTAGGAAAAACATCTCCACATTGTGGAAAAACAGCTCGTTTTGCCAACCCTGCTCTGTGCAGCAGTTGAACTGTGCCTTCTGGAAGTACTGGAAACTAAATCCCAGCCTGAGGAGCTGACCCAGGCTGGAAAGTCTTCAGTGCAAACAGTTAAAGTCTGGAAGCAGAAAAGCAGAGGTGACAGGCAGTGTATGAGGCGGAGCTGATGAGAGATGCTCCTGCCAGCTCTTTGAAACCTGTTCTGCAAGTGCTCCGAATGGCTTTGGGACACCATACACATGATGTGCTCAAAAGGCTTCCTTTCCTTTCCTTTCCTTTCCTTTCCTTTCCTTTCCTTTCCTTTCCTTTCCCCTTTCCCTTTCCCTTTCCCTTTCCCTTTCCCTTTCCCTTTCCCTTTCCCTTTCCCTTTCCCTTTCCTTCAGGAGAATGTGACCAGTTGAGGCCACAAAGATGATTTACAGACTGGAGCATCTTTCTTATAGGGAGAGCAGGGTCTGGTTAGTCTGGAGAAAACTGAGAGGGGATCTCACCAATGCATATAAATATCTCCAAGCTGGGGGGTAGAGGATGGTGCCAGATTCTTGTCAGGACAAAAAGTAATGGCCATAAACTGAAACGTAAGAAGTTCCACCTCAACATGAGGAAGAACTTTGCATGGAGGATGTCAGAGCACTGGAACAGCTGTCCAGGGATGAGTGGAGTCTCCCTCTCTGGAGACATTCCAAATACACCTGGATGCATTCCTGTGCCACCTGCTCCAGGTGACCCTGCCTGGGCAGGGGGGTTGGACTGGGTGATCTCCAGAGGTCCGTTCCAACCCTGACTATTCTGTGATTCTGTGAACAGAAGGGTTTGGAAAGCAGCTCTGAAGATTATGGTGTTGGAGCCCTAGAAGCCTGGAGTACATTTATTTCAGAGAGATCTAATATTGAGGGAATGACCCAGCAAGGCACAGTCTGAGGGATCTCACAGAGGAAGGCCCTCACCAGTGGCACTTCTGACCTCACAACTCAGTTGTCACCTCTGACTCCAAACTAACACCGGGTTTGGGAGATGATGAACATTAGAACCAGACTGACTCGTCTGGGGCAGGGTCAAGTGCTGGACACACACCCATGGGGGCCAAGCCTTGCCCTGCAGCACTGACCTTGCCATGACTCCGAGAAGAAATAGCAGCCCCAAGAGGCAAACAACTGACTCAAGGCCTCACTGCCAGGACAAGTGGCATCCTGCAACCCGTGAGCTCTCGACAGGGCCAGCTCTTTGCCTGGTTAAGAAATTCCACGACTAGAAACGCCACTGGGGACAGCCTGCAAGGGAGGATCTAGAATTACCACCTCCAGCAGAGCTGCTTGGGAAGAAAACAGTGCTGATATCTCTGTTTTAATAGCAGTGTTCTGTAGACAGCCTGTGTTTCCAAGGAAGAGGGAATATCTAATCACCTCTGGAGAGCAACCAGGACAACATGCTTTCTATCTGTAATGATAATGATTTCTAACAGCATCACTCTTGTTTCCATTCCTACTCTCCTGGGATCGTCAGAACTGAAAAGGACGTGTGTGTTTTGTGTAAGCCTTGAAATTCCATGGCCTGGCTGAGTGGGAAACGCTGCTGGAGCCAGGAGAGTGTGAATGTGTGACTCTGCTGGGGCAGATTATATCAGAGACTGATACAGGAAGCGAGAAAAAAAACCCTCAGTGGGGGAAACGAGAAGGAAAATGCTGTGAGCACAGGGATTGGGTTTCTTCATTCATGCTGGAACAAAGAACAGAGCCCCAACAAGTGCCTGCTGTGCTGGGATGCCAGCAGTGTCAGGGACACTGGGATGCCAGCCATGCCAGGGTACTGTATGTGAGCTCACATGGGACCTGGGGACTCCTTGCAAACCTTAGAGCAAGAGGCAACTCCCACCTCAGCCCCTCACTCCACCTTGCGGGGTCAGCGTTGTGCTCAGTGATCTGCTGAAGGTCAGGGCAAAGGAGAGATGTGGGGGAACCCACTTCTCTGCAATGCTCCTCAAACCCTGACCCAGTGCTCACCCTACAGGGATGTGCAGAACAATGGGCACAGGGCTGGCAAATACACGAGCTGTTCACTCCTCTGACCCAGAAGTACCTCCATCCCTTATTTTACAGCTGCAGTACATTTCTTCTACAGGAAGAATGAAGCTCCCCTGAGCCCTAGGGCTACTGTTTTATCGACAAAACCACACAAAAGTTTTAAAGTCCAAATAGACTAAAACTGGCTTTATCCTCTTGAGTCACTGGCTCAGATTCCTCCGTGAGCTTTGCTCCAGGATTCTGGTGGTGCAGAGCTGCCTGCTCTGACAGCAACACTCAGATGGGACCCTCTCAGCACACCCAGGGCTAAAAGGCCATGGCATACCACTGCTATTTTTTTCACTACCACATAAAGAGCAGGGATTCCTTAGCAGGGAGTTGGAATTAAATATATTTAAGGTCCCTTCCAACCCAAACCATTCTGTGATTCTGCAGGACCAGTTAATGGGGAGATCCTAAGTAACGAGGATAATGAGAGGACAATCAATGTATATTCAAATTCTCCAAATGGGATAAGGTAAAAGCTCACTGCAATTCTATGCAGGAACTGATGTGTCAGGTTCAAGGAGCCCTCAAAGCCTGATGTTTGCAGAGCCCAGCACAGAGATGCAGGAAGCCCAAGTTTATCTCCTGTGCAAAGTCATCACACCAAGACACTTCATTCACCTCATCTGCCTCATTCCCTGCAGAATTTGTGCAGCCAATATCAGCTGTTTTGGGGGTGAGATGACTGGCATTAATCCTCCAGGGAGGGTCACGGGGACACACTTGGATGAGGGCAGGCAGTTCAGGATTTTTCATTTCCATAGTGGCACCAGCAATATTGAAAAGGAGACCTGAGAGCACCTACTGCAGAATTCATCTGCAACCAAGGCTGCAGCTTGGCAAGGTGTTTATTTTCAAAGCAAAAGCAACAGCAATACTTCCTGAAGGCAGTAAATGGCTTCATCCATACCTAAAACATGGCCAGAGCAGAGAACACCTCCTAGGAAAAAAAAAGGTTATTTTATTAAGTATTCCTTACTTTTAAAATCCAGATCCATTGATTCTGTACTTTCTCTCTAGACCAGACCTACTGGGTGTGGAGATGTTGGTGCAACTCAGTGACCTGCATTTTGCAGACACTCAGTGATGATTACAAAGCTCCTGTCTAGCCCTAAACCCCTTGAATGCTACACATTTTGGCTCTAGAAATGAAGATGACTGTTCTTAAAAACTCAACCACAGGCATGTCCCTGGGACCTTTAATCAGAATGGAATTCCTCAGGACAGCACCCAACACTTGCAGGCCATCTGAAGCCTGGTTGTGTAATGACAGGAGAAAACCACAACCCTCCTGTTTCAGCACCACTTTCTGCCTCTGGGAGCAAAATCTGTGAATTCTTTGTGAGACATTTGCTCTTTTCAGGTTCCTCTGTCAGCTTAAGGTTGACCAAATTCTTTGGTTTCACATAAGCCCTTTCCACTCACATGCAACTTAGTTTCAGTTGCTGCTTGCACAATAAATCAGTAATTCACAAGCTGTCCTTTCTCTTGCAGTGATCAAGAACATGTTGTTATGAGAAGTGCCACAAAACTATCAAATACCATTGCAATTAACTGAACTGGACCAGAGTTTCAGCCATAAGTGAATAGTTTAAAACAGATTTGAAGCATTCATCTCTTTTTGTACAGTATGCACTTTATTGCAGAGAAGACTGGATACATTTTTAAAATAAATCCAGGGGTTGCACAGTTTCCAGACAGTTCCACAAAGTATTGCCCACAGTAACCTGAGCACAACGGAGTCTGACAGAGCAGCAGTGAGAGGGAACTCCATCCTGTCATCTGCAATCACTCCAGAGTCACCAAACCTTGCAGCCAGTAATTTAAGAGCCGCATAAAACAGGTGGCCCTGCTCCTATGAGAACCTCTGCCAGCACAGCAGAGGTTAAACCGTGTCACTCCTGATTTACACGAGCATAACCCAGACCAGGAGTTGGGTTGGATCATGAGAGCAGCCAGGGAAGGTTTTGTGTCAGCATGATACACATGTGGTGGCAGATTTGTGATGTTTCCTGAAGGGTTTTATCTGGGATCAGATTCGAGGCAGTGTCTCCCAGTTCAGGTGTAGCTGTGTCTTCGGATCGATGCTCAACCTGCTGCCCAGTCCCTTTCCACATGGGAAAGAAATCTTGGCAGGGAAACCCATCAAGTCGTAACAGGCACTGACTACCACAATAAACTATCACTGTCTCTGACTGCCCTGGATGTTGCTGTGCTTGGGAGCATCTCAGCAAGTCACAGCCAGCCCATGGCAGGCTGAGGGTGAGCCACAGCCCTGCAGCAGGATCACAGGCACTGTGGCCAGAAATGTTCTTCAGCATATCAGATAACAGAGATAATGCACTTTCCTCAGGAGACCATCCACAATAATTGCTTTGCAGAGACACAGGCTGTACAGCAAGTGTACATTGTAATGTTACACTAAAATTCCCAACCTTTTTTCTGTAAATGTGTTTCCTTACCTATTAATTACCCTCAAAGTGAAGCCTTTTTGTGAACCACCACAGCTCAAACTCTTGATGCCAGTCCAGAGCTCATCTCAGGATACTGAGCCTGAATGGGTTGGCACAAGACACATGAGCATGGAAAATCCTTACAACCACCTGACTCTGGGATCTGCTTCTCACCTCCTCCACCTTCCACAGCCTCACTGCCACACACAGTAATGGTGATTTTCTGACATAAAACCACATAGGAGTTGGAAGTTCCCTGTGATGGAAGTACAATACAGTGGCTCAGAGTGTCCATGGGATGTGCTACAGGAGAGCTGTTCACCTGGGGGGTGTTTAAGTGCTGGTGTGTGGTGTGCTGAAAGACATTTCCTTCACTCTTTTAGCACTGTCCCAGTTGTATGAAAACTAAAAATCTACTGGGGTGAATGAGAACCTTGGGAAAAACAAATGACTGAAAAAAGCCCCCAAAACTGAGGGGTTTGGTGCAGTGCCAGTGCAGGGATGGTAGAGATTGAGACAAGAACCCAACCCACCATGTGCCTCAAAGCTTAAATTAAAGGAAAGGGTGCTTGTGGAGCAGGGGTGAGATATCATTCATGGGTCATTTCCTATGGCTTTGCCAAGGCTGCCAGTGCTGGCGGTTGGAACGTGTGCGCATGTGACTTGTAACTCACCCAACCACCCACGAGAGACCACGACCCGTGGGCACTGTGGAAGGCCACCCCAAAGTGATGTGCTTCTGCCATAGGCTAAAGCCTAATCTGTGATGAGTGAAGGGCCCTGAGGCCCCTGAATGATTTAAACTCTCCTGACCATGCCCTCCCAAGAGAAAATAGAAAATTATCGCATGAAGTGGTCGCTAGGCACAAATGATTCTCCTTACAAACAGATTCCCACAGGTCTCCCCATTGTAAAGACTAAAATACACTACCTGCTGTGTCTCGAGGACCGCATGCCACTGACATTTAAGGCAACCTAATTTCCATAGCCCTCCCATGACTTTGCCCCCGCAGGTCTCCTTTGTCCTCCTTCTCCAGGACCGATTTCTTGCAGGTGAACATGACCAGCAGCAGCATTGGCAGGTGCCACAGGCTGCAGAAGAAAAGCTTCCTGGAGCTGCTGCGATCTGCATCCTTGTAGAACCGAAAGCCGAGGTAGGAGATGTAGAGGTTGATGGGGAGTGAAATGATGGGGAAAGTCCACGTGGTGATGTCGAGGACAGGAGCCACCGCTGAGAGTCCAATTAAGGCCAAGCAGTGACGCAGAGCCACCCTCCTGCACAGCCCCGGGTGGGTGACAGACATCATGCAGTATCCCCCTCTGGAATAATCCTCCCGCAGGCCCCAGCTCAGGGCGTTGAAGTGAGGGAACTGCCAGGAATAGAGGATCCCTCCTAACAGCAAAGCACCTGCAGTGGGGGAGACAGAAGGACACGAGCATTAGAGGGTCCCTGCAAGAAGTGCCACCCACAGACCTCAGCAGACACGGGCTGTGTGCAGGAGGGCAGTGCTGCACCCCTGTGGCACCTGAGACACTGCTCTGGGCAGGGACAGGGCAGCTCTGTGAGATAAGGAACCTCTGGTTTTAATGACGTTTACACAGGGTTGTGGATTGTCTGGTTTTGGAGCACTTAATTTGAGAAACATTTCAGCAAGTCACTTCCTCCTAAAGAACCAATGCTAATTGGTTTTTGCACCAACTCAGTCTCTGCCCAAAGGGAAGACTGATGGAAATGAAGCAAAGTTGGCTGAAAGACTGTTTTCATGGAAGCCTCTTGATTCTACTCCCAAGTCCCTGAGTTGATGTGCCCAGAGAAGAAAAAAGCCAGTGGACAGAGCAGTGTCACATCCGACACAGGGAGCCCTGGCCAGTGACAGCAGAAAAGGAGATTAAGCTGTTTCTCCTGAGATGTGGGGAAACATCAGCACCCTGGTAGCCTGGAGCATGGCTAAACTCTGTCTGCCCACTGTGTGAGGGAGGGAACTGCTCCCAGCATGGGAGAAGCTCCATCACAGACCTGGGCAAGGAGCAGAACCGGCAGAAGCTGCTAATGAGGTGACAAGAGATGGAGAACTTTCCATTTTTTCAAACTAATTGCAGAAACTTTTAAGTAGTTTGATCAAGTAACTCTGTTCACACCAATTAACTACTTTTACATTTAGAAAGAAGCTAAATGTGGAAGAACTACATTTCCACAGCTCTCCCTGGGACACAGTACAGGGCTTACTGAGGCAGAAGCAGCTTATGTGGTGATTTCAGAGGTTCCAGAAGGCCCTCAGACTAAACTCCCTTCACTAATTTTGTCTGAAGACACAAAAAAACCCCCAAGGCAGTTGCACATTATGAGCATTCCTGGATTTTCCTTTTGTTTCTCCAGCTCCCAAACCCATGTCTCTGGCATTAACACTTTCTTTACATCTCCCTGCCTTCATGAGCTCTTTTTCTATGGAAACTCCTTCTCAACTGGGGGCATGAGTTCAGCATTTTCTTAATGACCTGAGAGAAACAGAAACAGCAACACTTATCTGCAGACAGGTTAAAGCATTTAAATTCTTCCCCAAACACTAATTTTTTCCCCAGTGACTGACTGGGCTCCAACAAAGAACAAGCTGAACAGCTTCATGGTTCACATCTCCTCTCTATCTGCTCCTTGGGGCTGTGCATGCCTAGTTCTTGTCTCAAACAGCCAACTTACACTGGTGCTACCACGCAAATAATAACAATTTCAGTTTGAAAAAATCCTTTATTTCTGCCTTCCCTTATCACCAGTGAGGGAACACTCCACCGGCTTTCATGCAGGTTTCCAGTAGCTTACAAATCCAGGAGTGGTATAAAAGACCCATCTTACTGCTTTATCAAATGAGTAACAAATATTCCTTGAGCTGAATATGTGCCTCTGGGTGTTGATTACACGAAGCACAGAGATAGACACACGCACCTTGGGGAGTGCAGCTTTCAGAACAACATGAACACTGTGAATTACAGGGGATTTCACAGAATCACAGAATGGTTTGGATTGGAAGGGACCTTAAAGCCCATCTCATTTCACCCCCTGCCATGGGCAGGGACACCTCCCACTACCCCAGGCTACTCCAACCTGGCCTTGGACACTCCCAGGGATGAGGCAGCCACAGCTTCTCTGGGCACCCTGTGTTAGTGCTTCAGCACCCTCATAGGGAAGAATTTCTTCCTCGTACCTAATCTAAATAAACCCTTTTTTACTTTGAAGCCAGATTCCCTTGTCCTGTCACTTCATTTTTTGTAAATAGCCTCTCTCCATCGTTCTTTCAGGCTCCCTCAGATATTGGAAGGCCACAATTAGGTCACTCCATTTCCTGCACTATGGCCCAGAACACTTCAAATCCAGCTATTTAATCCTTCTAAAGTCAACTTTCTGGGTGTGGATGATTAGCACCTCCTCTAAATTGGATCCTTCTAGGACAGTAGAAAATGGCTCACCCCAAAATTAGCAATGATTTCAGAAAATCATGGCAAGCAAAGTTACTTTGGCCCTAACAAGACAGGATTTGATTCACTTCTGCTGAAACCCAAGGGAGCAACTCTACTGAAATAAACCAAAATAAAACTTACTGAAGGGGCAGCTCTCCCCACACTAGAAAAAACAATGGGGAAAATGTTCTTGTCATAAGTCATTCTTTAGCTTTTTCCCATTCTTGTAAAACACGTTACCGGAGGCAAGATCCCGAACGTGATAAACCTACAAGAGGAGTATTTTTCAAGTTTCACATCTGAAGTGCTTTAGGGACATCACCTTGTCACTGCTCAGAACTTGGGGAAAGGTAAGCTATAGTTACCCATCAGCTGAGGACACCTGAGCAGATGGAGCCAGGCACGGGACTTGGAACAGAGGCTGTCCCTGCTTCCCACGGCTTTTCATCCGCATGTGCCGCGTCCCTGAGTTTCAGCTCTAACACAGGCTTGGCTTATTCAATTGTTCAAATGCTGTGTGCAGCCAAGCTCAAAACACACCCTAAACCTCAAACACACAAACCCCTTTAACAGTTGCCCGACTATAACACCATTAAAATAAAAAACAGTCATCTGGAGAAACTTTTAAACACAAACAGACCAACTAAACTACTTGAGGCTGGATTCCCATTTACAAAGCTCTGGTTTTTACATGCAAGCCTTTGGAATTTAATTACTTTGATTACATTACAACCATTGAGATAATTGATATTTTACAGAGAAGCTGAACAGTAAAACAATTTAATAGCCCATTATGAGGATTTTAACTGACCCGATCTTTTTGTTCAGTTCCCATGTGCTGGGACATCCTGTAATTTCCTCAGCCCAGGCGGAGATTGTCGGGTTGTCAGAGATTTTTAAGTGTCACGTAAGACTGATGACTTGCAAAGCACAGCACATGGTACAGTACAATTCAGCATCAAATGAGCTCACAGTAGGAACCCTGTCAAGCTCAGAGCAGACACTGTAATACTCATTAATTACTACATGAATGTTAACTATGTCATAATTAAGTCAGCAGTGTTTTTAAGCAATATTACAACGAGACCAACTCTGGAGACTAACCTGGTTCAAAACAGAGCTGAGTCTACCCTGTGGCCTCTGTGTAGTTCCCAATAGTTTGGGAACTCAGCTTAATCACTGCAAATCTCCCTTTTCCCTACAGAGTTTATAATGAAATGAACACCAGACGAGACCGTTCCCAACCGGAACATGTGGAGCTGGTGCAGGGTTTGCTGGATGTTGGAGTAGAGACATTGTTTGTGCAGTGAGAGAGAGCTGGAACCCAGGGACGCTTTGGGACACTCAGGGACACCCAGGGACAGGCAGCACCTTGGGCTCTCTTGGCTCCACAGCACAGGAAAACCTGAGCACTGACAGGAATGTAAATCACTCAGCTTTTCCACACAAGTTGAGGAACTGCAGGACCACAAATACCTTGTGGATATCCCGAACTGCTTGGCTTTTTGGTCAAATTTTTAATTGATGCAATTGAGCCTATTTATGACCAACTCTTTACCTCTCCATGTATGAGAACCTGCGACAGACACAGCAGACATTTAAAAATCTTGGTAACTTTGGAAGACAAATCCTGTTTGATTTTAGAAAAAAAAAATTAGGTCTACTAATGCAAACAGCACCCAGGTCTCCAGAATTCTTTCATTCTTATATGCAAAATAGGAATAAAATATTTTCTTCTTGAGTTCTCATTCTTTAATCACTTTGTACTAGCTTAAATCATCTAAAAAGTTCCAGGATTACAGAGAACCAGGTAGGTCCTAAAGTACCCACAGAGCTTAAGATAAATAACAGGTTTCACCATTCCTCATGAATTTTAAGGTTAAGCTATTATTTCTTTTCTTAAATTCTTTTTGAAGTATTTAAATAGTAATAGAGCTTCTTTTTAATAAACAAGAACAAGCTGTGATTTTTATTTTATTTTAATATCTAAGATAAAGCCAAAATGTCAACTGGTGTTGAAGAAGGCAGAAAATGGTTCTTTCTTTCTGTAAATATATTTTTATCTAGTGAAATACTGAAGCTTTATAAATTGCACTTTTCCTAAAACAAACAAGACACTAAATTCCACAGTCATTTGGAAACTGCCTGGCAAGATGTTTTATGGGTCGATAAATTTGGGAAAGGCTTGGAAATAATTGTGAGATGAGACTTCCAACTAGTGACTGTGGGTTTGCAAACCACAGCAGCTGACAGCCTAATTTTCAGCATAACAAGAGCAAGAAGAAGCCCCTCCAAAGTTCTGCTCTTCATGGTGTCAAGAAGCCCATGTGGGACCTCTAATTTTTGATTAAAATTTCTTGGTTTATTCCTTTTAGAGAGATTCATGATGATCTCATTTGCTGGATGGTCCAAACCTCAGGTGAGGGAGCAACGTCAGCGCCTGAGCCCAGCCCTTGGCTGAAGTACTTGGATAGGAAGAGCATCTAAGAGCAGGAGAATGGAAAGATGGGTTTTAGGGTGAAAGCCCTGGCAGGCCATGAACTCTGATCACTGGATAACTGCTGGAGAGGAGAGCACAGCAATCAGGGAGCAACAGTTCCTTGTCCTCTCCATCCTGGGCTCACATCGACGTCATCAATGCAGGAATCAAAAGCTCCAGCCCCTGGTGCCAACCCCCCAAACTTCTCATGTAAAGGATACAGAACCTGTTCAAGTCCAGCTGCTGAGCTATTGGTGCCAACAGAACTTGTTCTGAGCAAACTGAGCAACCTGAGGACTGCAAACCTACTTACTCATCCACCAAAGGGCAGAAATCATGTTTGGATCCTGCTTGACTGTCCCGTGCTGAAGATGCCACTCTCTTAAGCAAGGATTTGAAATATGCCTCTTTCATGCTGGCAATACCTTTCATCATCAAAGGACTTTGTACCTTGTTCAGTTGGTACATGGATTCACAGTGACGGTTTCAGCCACAGATGAGTTATTTTAGCTGTCTGCCTCAAACAAGCCGTGACAGCCTGGGATGATCCAATTGAAGCTCTCCAAAAAATGTCTGAAGGCAAATTCTTCCAGAGCAGAAAAGGTCTTGAGCTATGGGAGGGCACAGGCTGGAGCAGGGTGTTGGTGAGAGCTCCAGCCTCCGGAGCAGGGCCAGCTGGAGGATGACCAGCCTGAGCAGGGAGGTGACCATGGGCCTGTCCACACCAGTCAGGGCAAACATGTCCAAGGTTATCTACAGGGACTGCTGTATCAGCACTGTGTTCCTGGAAACACACTGTGGAAGGAACAACATGTGCTCTCTTTTTGCCCTTCTCATTGTTCTGTAGACAACACACAGTGCTCTGCAAACCTCTCAGACCATGTTCAGGCTCCAGACAGGACAAATTCCTACTCACCGAATCAATAAAACAAAAAAAATGAGGAAGGAGGAGCTAACCCATAGCATCAGTTCAAGAACAGACTTGCTCCTCCTGTCTTTGCTTTAGTGTTGCATATGTATGCCTGGGAAGTGGCCAACCAGGCATTAAAATAAACAAGGAATAGTTAAATATCAGCTCCAAAACAGATGTTGAAATCTTACTGCATTTCCCAAAGCTGGTGTTTACTGCCTTGGCAACCTAAGAATGCTGTTTTGCTTAAAGCACAATTTTAGTAATTCTTCTGCCTTGAATAATGTGAAGGAATTCTAAAATCATTTCCAGACCTCGGTAGCTCTGACTTATGAGAGGAAAGCACCGGCCTTTTGTCTCTAGGAAACGGGTCTGAGTTTGGCTGCTGTCAGGAGGGAAAGGCTTTGGCAGTGTAAGCTCAGCCTCTTAATGGATCGTAGTCAGGAAACAACCACACACCGTTTTACTTGATAGCACACAACTGGCTCTCCTCCTTCAAAAGATGTTGAACAAATTACTCCTCTTTAATCCAGACAAGGTAGATTAGAGTTCAGAGCCTTGACTTGGTCCAGCTGTATCCACCTGCTTTTGAGCACCCATGCTGTCTCAGGCTGCATTTTTCACCTTTTCTACAGGAAATTTAAGGCAACCAGTCCAAAACTCTTCACTGTAGTCCTGCATGAGTTTCACAGGATGTTACAATTGCAGGAAATACACTGGATACATCCCCAAAAACTTGATTTTCTATCTTTCCCTTTGTGCTCATTCGCAAGTTTAACACAGTAGTCCTCTCTGGAGATTTCTAACTATACAGCAATTAAAGGGATAAAGAAAGATTTTGAAGTCTTGTCAAAGCCTTGTTGTCCATTGCAGATTCAATGTAATGTTAAAGGACTGTTTGGAGGAGTTGGTACAAAGATTAAGTGCTTTGGAGAGTCATGGCCAGAACACACTGTGGTGGCCTGATCCATAAGGACTGGTTTGTTCAGCTCTTGGAATTTTCTGTTTGTGAAGGAGAGCTGGAAGGTGCAATCATTGCTGCCTGTGCTTCAGCTTGTTTTGGTGATGGAAAATGATTGTCAGGATAAATCAACTGGCCTCCAGTTACAAGTGTTTAAGATACTGCCCTGGTACAATCGCTTCTGAGGAAAAATGTTACCAGCTATTTAATTCTTCCCACTGTCTTTAGAAGTAGGAAAGGAGTTAGCTCCTCAAAATTTGCATCCTGATTTGTGACCATGAAGCCTTCTCAAACACAAAGACATTTGGGAATTATCCAGCCACTAACCTTGACCAAACTGATGCAATGCCCCTCTGCTCTGCCTACTTTAGCACCACAGCAAGACAACAAACAGCACTTGTGCTTCCACTGGAAAACAAAAGCAGATGCTATTGCTTGTGTTGGATGCTGCGGGAGTGGCAAAGGAGCCTTGAGAGGGAAAAAGGCAGAGTATCACTTCTAAAGCTCCACACAAGGTCCCCGGGCTGGGACAATGGTCCCAATGTCAGCACGGGACGCGCAGCCCGGCCCACATTGTGCCCCTTCAAGGTTACACGGTCATGGAAACCAAGGGCGAGGAGGAAAACACTGGGAAGCTCAAAAGCTTCATGGTCATGGGTTTCAATAGCTGTTTCTTTTGAGGGATGGCACAAAAGGCCTGTGGAACAGGGCTGTGATAGACTCCTGTGCAGCAGCACAGAAAGGGAAGGGCACGTTGGCCCCACGTTTAGCTTGTCTGCAAAACAAAAGGATGATCCTCAGTGTCCACCAGGAATAGGAAATGAAGTTGGCTGTAGGGTTTCTCACCTCGAGGGAGTGTTCCTGGCCACTGACTTTAACAAGCAGGAAGCCAGATGTCCTGAGGCACACTTGCCATGCAGAGAAAAGCTGTGTGCACATGGACATACACAGGCATTCCCACTTCTTGTGTGACACACAACAGGTTATTGCAGCCAAAAGCCTGGCAAGGAAAACACCTTTCATTGCACAGGCAAGGCTGGGAAAAACAACAGTGCTGTACATAACTCGCCTTAGCTCACCCCAGCAACAGATGCCACAAAAAAAGAGCCTGTTGGGCAAGATGAAAATACAGCCTTGTGCAAATACATCCAGGAAGTATTTGCCAAAGGACCAGATTCAACAGAGGATTGCAGACCTGCAGAGCCACACAGAGGCTCCTCATCAGCCACCTCCTCCAGGCCTCACCAGGGCTCTCAGGAGCCCGAGGGTGGGAGTCCCTCCTACAGCCCCTTAACTGATTGTCACAGCCCCGGGGGCACAGGGGGTCACACAGCCCATCTCTTCCTCGTGCCCCGTCAGCCACACATGGAGCAGAGAACTGGGCAAGGGCACATTGCCTGTGAACTCGTGGGGTTGGTCCCCAGGTGTCCCAGCGGTGGAACTGCCACTTCTTTTGTCTCATGTGAAGATGGAAAGGGAGAAAAAAAAATAGCCCACTGGCTTTTGTCCTAAATTCAGACCAGCTGCTCACTAGTATTGTCCCTCTGCCTCATTTTTTACAGTTTTTACCCCCACAAAGCACACTCCTGGGCCCCCAGCTCCAATTCTCATATGTCAGTGACAAGAATATCCCTGTTTCCTCTGGAACAGACCACAAATTCTGCTGTCTTTCATCTAAGAAGTGAAACCCTGAAAAGCTGAGTTTACTAGAGGGAGTTTATAGCCAGAGCCTCCTCTGCAGGACATGGAGCTGCCCCGCACTGGCGCTGCCTCCCAGACCTGCTCCTACATCAAGGGGCTTTGAAAGCTCCAAGTTCTTAACAGGAAGGGACACAAAGATCTCAAAAGCTTGTTTTGCATGCAATTAAGCTGTTGTTTTGCTCTCCTTCCTCCTGGCAGACAAGTGCTACACCAGGGAAGGTATAAGAGACTCCAGCCATTGACAGGTTGGGCACAGGCCCCCCTTTTCCCTATTCTCTTTTTTTGTTACTGAAACCATCCATCTGCCAAATGTCACTAGCTGATAAGAACTGCCCGTTTTAAATCCCCTTTTGTAAATAGATGTTGGCTGACATAATTAATGTCTACCATACAACACAATTTGAATTACAAAGTAAAGGCAGTTTAAAAATCAGCCTCCACATGATTACAATTGATACTGAGTCTATAAATTCCATAGCCTGAGGAATTATTCAAATTTCTGAAAATGAATGAAAATCAGTACAAGATGTCTTTCAGGAAAGCGAGACCAGAAGTGGAGCATCTGAGATAAACTAAACAGTCTCTTGAGATAAACATTCTTTGGTGCAGTAATACCTATGGCTCCTGGGCCACCACGGCTCTGCAGTGTCTGATGCACTCCCAGGGCCCTTATCTGCTCTGCCACCGCCACCTACTCAGAATAAATCCCCTTAACAGATAAGCACATTAGGCTGAGGAGCCCTGCTTGTCACTTCCATCTCTCTGGGTGGTTTGTATGAACTCTGTGGCACCGAATTGCTCTGCTCCACGACACCGATTCCGCTCGCGGTGGGATCCAGGATGGTTGGTGGAAAAGAGCAAAAGTACTGCTGCCCTCAGTGTAAGGAGGACATGAGACTGTTGGAACAAAGTTGGTGAGGACTGGAGCACCTCCCTTATGAAGACAGGTTGAGACAAGTTGGGGTTGTTCAGCCTGGAGAAGAGAAGGTTGTGTAGAGACCTCACAGCACCTTCCAGTGTCTGAAGGGGCCAACAAGGAACCTGGAGAGGAACTGTAGTGACAGGACAAGAAGTAATGACTGTAAACTGAAAGAGGGGAAATTTAGATTAGATATACAGAATAAATCCTTCCCTATGAGGGTGAGGAGGCCCTGGCACAGGTTGTCCAGGGAAGCTCCACCCCTGGAAGTGTCCAAGGCCAGGTTGGATGGGGCTTGGAGCAACCTCAGATAGTGAAAGATGTCCCTGCCCAGGGCAGGGGGTGAGATGACATGTTTTTCAAGGTCCCTTCCAACCTAAATCGTTCTATGATTCTATGAAAATATATAAGGCAAAATTCAGGCTGTGGCACTTGGAGATGTTTACCCCAGACCCAATTTTTCTGCTAACTAGAATTAACAAGTTTGAATGGACAAGAATGATTTCTAACATCTGTGGCATTAGTCTGGGGAGAAAGACCAGCAACACAAGGGTAATTTAAAGCATGTATTCATTGTGCCTCTTGTATGCCAAAATAAACAGCTCTGTTTCTTTCCTAAGGATCCCTGTGCATGGGGTCAGCAGCCTCGTGGCACAGCCAGGAGCTCTCCTGTGTGTGGATTCCATCAGGAGGAGGATCCAGTACAGAACAAGACACTCTGCCAAGCTTTACCTCTCTTCCTCTCTCTATGTCATCACTTAAAGCTTTAAGTGAATTTCACTATTTTCATGCTAGTCCTTGCCTTGTAAAATAATTTGAAGGTATGTCGATTTACTAGAAAAACAAATATCTTCAGAAACAAATAGACCCACGAAGGAGCAACGAAATCTGCTTCCAGGGAAGCAAACGTGTTACTGCAAATCACAGGCTGGCAGTTAAGTTCTGCATAAATAGCCCAGATCTGTGGCAGTGATATCCATGTGATAAATTACATTTATCACACACCTCTGACCGTCTCACCTGCACTCACTCCCCCAGCAAGGAAATGTTAACATTCCCGATCTTTCACCAGTTTCAAACAGCTGCCATTAAAAAAACACAAAACTCCCCAAACCCACAACAAAGAATTCCACATCTTCCCCGAGATAACCTTATCTTTTGCTTTTGAAATGGGATGTTTTTCCTAAATTACGCTGGCACAAAATCCAGGGGCAAGATGTTCAATCAGGTTTAAGAGCATATAATTAAAGTTACCTATCGGGGCAGAAGTGGAAGCAAGAATTCCTGGGAATGAGATCTGCCAAAGATGTGTAGTGTAAGAAATTACTCAGAGGGTGGTGAAGCACTGGCACAAGTTGCCCAGGGAAACAACTGGCAGAGAGTAGATCTAAATTAGATATCAGAGGGTGGGGAGGCCCTGGCACAGGGTGTCCGGAGAAGTTGTGGCTGCCCCATCCCTGGACGTACCTGGGATAGTGGGAGGTGTCCCTGCCAATGGCAGGGGATGGAACTGGATGGGTTTAAGGTTCCTTCCAACTCAATCTATCCTATGATTCCATCATGATTCTATAAATTACAGCAAGCATTTGCATCACTCAAAATATGAGATTTTTATCTGCAAATATACAATATTTCTTTCTTGTGTCAAGGTATTAATTTTCGAAAGAACACAGTTATACACAAAATGAGGACAAAGTAGAACAAGGCTGCTGCATTCTGAGATATTTTGTTATTAGCTCTGGAATTGGAAAATAAGAACTGTCTCCAATTCTCTCAAAGCACCTCTGACCCATGTTGTGGAACTCCTGAAGGGAGCAGACAGGGCTGTCCAAGGGCACCACACAACAGTAGAACTCTTGGTTCCCCCTTGAAACAGTAATAAAAGGGCTACACTTAAATATTGTTTTCCCTACAACCAGCAACATGTACAACAATGTGGCTGCTGTGAGAAGATTACAAGGAGAGAAAATCCACAGGAAAATGTAAACTCAAAAAAACACCAGTTAAGTGGTGAGAACCTTCCTTCTCATTAGTTTCCTGCCTCCCTTCCTTCACATTCCTCTTTGTTATGGACTGGAATGATCCTTTTTTTTTTTTTTTTTTTTTTTTTTTAAACGAGGTGCAAATACATTTTCACACCTCTACCTAAAACTAGGTTAAGTCTCCACACTAATTACACATTATTAATGAGTTCAACACCCGTGGCCAGGCTGGTTAGGGACGGGACTCAGGTCTGCACATTGTGTGTGGATGCACATGGATGCACCTCTGTACTCCACATGGACCCAATGCTGCCAGACACAGGAACAGAATGTTTGACAGTGAAAATCATAGTCTGCATTGCCATCCTTATCTTCTATTTATGTGTTTTCTCCTTAAAGGTGTTTGTGGTTTGGTTTGTTTTTGTTGTTTTGTTTCTTTGTTTGTTTAGGGCTGGGATTTCTCCCCCTCATTTCTTTTAATACTGAAATTCACTAAAATATTACATTCCAGTCCCTGTTTTCAGCACTGTCTTCAGACGTGCTTCCTTACAAAGACACCATTTCTCTCTCTATCAAACAAGCTGCCTGCCTCCCTGACACAGCCTGGGAGGTGACTGTAGGAAGTTTTACCTGCCCAGAACACACCAGTTACACACCAGCACAGGATTTGTGTTCTGGCAAAGTCTGCTAAAGTTGTTTAAAGTTATCATCTTCTACTGATGGAGTCACTGCCAGAGATCATCCCCTGCACATCAGAGCTGGCACAGGGACATGTAACCACATTTTGGTTGTAAGTTAGAGAGGAAGAGCTTATCTGGGGCATCAGTGGTGTTCCCTGTCTCCTGTACAGGGACAGCTCAGCTCTCTGTGAAACAGGTTTCAAAGAGTGAGTTGGAACTTAACAAATTAATGAAAACCAGGACCAGTTTAATGGGCTGAGCTTTCACTGCAGCACTACAGCAAAGGGCTCTTGGTGAGACAGAGCTCTGCTCATCCAGGATTGTGCAGGTGAAGCACAATGAGTCATCCTTGGACATGAACTCTGCAATAAGGTGACAAAACCAGCACAGAAAACCCTAAATAATGTTAGATCCAAGGTCTAACTATCTGCAGTCAGAATGATAAAGGTCTTAAAAACATACATTTTGTGGCTTTAATTTATTCTGTAGAATTATAGAATCACCGGAGTTGGAAAAGATGTACTCTTACGTATCATTTCCAGGTCTAAACATGAAACTTTCAGGAAGCAAATGTTTCCATAGAAGTAGCACACACATTGGAAAACCCCCACACCACCTTTGATCCCATTTCTGTGTTAGATATGTCTGGGAAAAACCATGGATACAAAGCCAACTCTGACTGACTTTTACTAGGAAGTGCATAAAGAATAGATCTTGCACAAATTCTGATGATTTCTAGTTAAAAGCCTTGCTGTTGAAAGTATTATTCAAGCCTTAAATATGCCCCACTGTGGGATGAGTGTGTGCTAAACCAATTCTTAACAGACTTATTAATTGTATTTCATTAGTTTCTTCAGACTGTAAGTTTATGGAGCCACTTTGATTCTTAAGTTTCTTGCTGGCAGGAAAAACAAGCCCTGATTGTGTCAGAGTTGAGCTGCTGAAGAGATCAGTGTTTTACAAGGGATGTAAAAATGGTTCACAGTTACTAAAATAGAAATCTTCGTTTGCTTTTCAAGGAGGAGGGAAGGAACATTTATAACTTAGAGTTTAGCAATGGGTAATTAAGAATTACACCAATAACTTAATCTTCCCAGGATATTTTCTGGCTTGTAGAAAGACAGTAATAAACACATCTGGGAATTTTCCAGCTCAAAGTTCCTTGTAAGTCGGATCTTACTGGATATGGTTCTAATCCTGAAATTATGTAACATTTCTTCCATGTGAACACCAAAGACGCTCTTTTGCTTCTAGATTTTTTTTTAAGATGGTCTAAATACATATCCAATAGGACATGCTGCTTTATGAGCTCAGGTTTGCCCTGAAATGTCCTTGTGAGGAGAATGTTACCAGAATTTATCTGCTTTTGAAGCACTATCACAGGATCATGGAATGGTTTGGGTTGGAAGGGACCTTAAGCATCATCTCATTCCACCCCCTGCCCATGGGCAGGGGCACCTTCCACAATCCCAGGTTGCTCCAATCCCTGTCCAATGTGGCCTGGCCGGGTCAACAAGCATAAAGAACAAAGTTTATTGCCTCTTGAGTATTATTTTTTAGTTATCCTGACAATCACTCACCCTGGTGGGATTTATACTCACCAGCATCCAGAGTCCCAGTAGCCGCAGTCCAGCCCATGACGGGGGGAATGGCCCCGACCACAGCACCCACCCACGTGTTGGCAATGCTCATTCTCTTCAGGGGTGTGTAACAGCACGTGTAGAGGAAGATGTTGAAGGCTCCCAGGGCTCCAGTGAGTGGGTTCACTGCCAGAGTCAGCAGGGCAATTCCTGGGATCCCACAGGAGGCAGCGAAGCAGACGGCGAGCAGGGGGCTGTGGGAGAAGCATGGACACACAGGCTGAGCAAGAGCTGGTCTTAGAGAATGACTCCTGTCCCACTCCTTTTACCTCCTCCCAAAAACAGAGAATGATTTTTTGTTATGTTTTTTCCTAAGTCTTCCAGCCTTAATTCTCCCATTTGAACTCCCAAGAAGAAAAGCTTTTCTAAAAAGTTAAGCCCATTTTGCTACAGCTCTGCAATGGATGTGATCGTTAATCTTGTGATCACTGTGTTCACCAAATAAATCCAAGCTCTGCAGGTAATTAGCCCTTATAGAGAACTGCTGCTTCCAGCAGATCTTCCTCCTTCACTTTAATTTTAGTAAATTTTAACCTCTGGGAAAAGCATTCAGGGTTTGGAGTACATAAGAATGGTTGGAGCTTGTCAGATTTTTAACTGATTGCAGCTATCCAAGGGATCCTTCGAAATACAACAGGGTTAGACACAAAATTAGGAAGCATTTATGAGAAAATGAGTACATTCAATCATTTCAAAATTACAACAACAGAAATGAAGTATTTTTTGGCTTTACTGCAAAAACAGGCTGAGTGTTCTCTGCTCCCATTTAGCTGATGCAGGGAGAGCACACCAAAGCAATGCTGGCAACAGAATCAAAACTGATTATCTTCTAAGTAGGACTGGAATTAACTGAAGATATTTTAGGTTTGGCCAAAAGCAGCAAACAACAGAGAGAGAAATTATTTCTGTGGATTTCTACAGTACTTCAGCTGAGAGCTCAGGGAAGGCTGGAAACTTTTCTTAAAAATCCGACAGAAAGAGGCTGGAGCTATGTAAACTCCTGCTAATAAGTTCCACAGTAAACATCCAAATAGGATGAACAAGGATTTTTACTTTGGCTACCAAACCCACACTTGACAGACAGCACCATGGCACAACCCTAAGGAAGCTTTAGTTGTGACCCCTTTTGCCAGATCAATGTGTTTGCTGCTGGCGGGGGTCTCCTCGCATGTGCTTGTTCGAGGTGGTTCTGTCATGGGAAGAGGGTTAAAAAGCCTCTAAGAAATAATGTGATGTGGGAGACCTCTAGACAGGGGGGAAATGCCATTAAATGAGCTGCATTTAATAACCCATGTGGCTAAATACATACTTGTAGTCAACCATGTAAGAGCCAAAAATATGTGTGCTTGCAACAAAGGGCTCTGCATGAAGTTTGGCTTTACACCTCTTGTCTAATTGAAAACCATGCAGCCTTTGTGTTCTAAAACCCACTCTGCCCTCTGGCCAAATCCTTAACCCTAAAATATGTGTTGCAAGCGCTGCTCAAACCCTCATAAGAAGAACTTGCTGGTGGGGATGAATTTTATGGGGGTATTATCAGCAAAAAATGCTACCATTCAAATTTTGATATTTAAGACCTTTGTTGGGCCAACATGGTACAGAGATCCTAAATACCTGGGAGAACTAAAATGAGCAAATGTCACACTAAAGATCTGCCTTCAATTTAAATTAAATTGACTAAGCCATTTTATCCAGCTTTCCAAAGTCATCAGCAGATTTCAGGTAACACGCACAGAGCACGTTCCTGTTCAGCATTACCTTGGTGTTACTAAAACATCAGGGGTAGAGGGTATGTCAGTGCAACCACTGACAATGAGATGTGCAAAATTTGATGCTGTTTCCAGGGGAAGGAGCCATAGGGAGCTGTGCCCTCTGGTTCTGCAGCTTGTGGTGCTCTTTTGCAGAAAGGCAGTAAAGCACGAAGGGCCCCAACGCCGCCCACAAACGCCGTGGAGCTTCGTGGATGTCCCTCCTCTGGAGTGAAAGCCCGACTGGGCTTGGTTAAACAAATCTATCTTGACTGATTCCTGAATAAAGTACAGTCAGACAGTAAACACCAGATTCACACAATGCACTCTTGAGGCGACAAAAGACCAGCGTGACCCTCGGGGCCAGGCTGCCCACGCCCGCCCCGCCGGGCTCACGGCCATCAGTGAGGCACAGTGGGATCTAATGCAACCAGCACTTTTCTCACTAATCAAGAGTGAAGACTTACCTACGTGTCTCCAGTTCAAATGAACACCACACACCATGAGCCCTCCATGGCTCCTATGGGATGAGAAGGCTGGGAGAGCAAGGGCTTCCTCCATGGCTGAGTCCAGCTCTGCCTCTCTCCCATGGCTCTCCCCTGCAGCACCAACAGCCCTGCAGTGCCAGCCCTGGTCCCAGCTCTCTGCTGCCTTCATTTCCAACCAATGGGTCAGGAAAATATCTTTTAAAAATAAGGCTTTATCAAAAGGCAAGGATGAAGTTATGTGGTCAAGATCTTCAAAAAAGTTGTTCCGTTCTGGTGGATAAGAACACACCTCTTTTTCTTAGTTTCTTCATTTTTGTGTCTTTAAAGGAAGTTTCTGGAGGTACAGCACATAATCACAGAATCACAGAATGATTTGGGTTGAAATTTCAAGTCCATCTTGTTCCACTCTTGCCATGGGCAGGGACACCTTCCACTATCCCATGTTGCTCAAAGTCCCTTCCAACCTGGCCTTGAACATTGCCAGGGATGGGGCAGCCACAGCTTCTCTGGGCAATTTAAGGCAGTTTGATCAGTGTCCTAATAGTCCTAATGCTCTTGTGGTGGGCTGTTCAAGTCATTGAGGTTCCTCATAAGCAGTAGAATTACTTGACTTATAGACATCCTGAAAGCATCACATTTTCTACTTCCACCCAGTGTTTCCTTAAGAAAGAAGAGTAATTGTCTGACTTACAAGTGCCTGCCCCTAAAACTCCAACTGAGATTAGAAAGTCAAACTGTGATGTGATGACTCAGTTTTGTTATTTCTGCCCCATAAAATACTATTTGGCATTACAGATACACTGCAATCAGAAATTAGGACTTTGCTTTCATGGCAAGACATGAGGTAGAGGAGAATTTAACTCACTCTCTCATATAAACGTATCATAAAGTCTCTAGGAGAAAAGTAAGCAACTCCTCATTGGAAAGAGAGAATATTTGAGGAAAACAGAGATTTCAGTCCCTGGTGCTGCTCTTTGTGCTTCAGTGACTCCCAGGATTTTAAGAAGACAAGGCGGAGTCTACGTTTAAATTACAGCAGTTTAACGATCTCCTCCTGGAGCAGGAGTGATCCTGAGCTGTCACTGGATTTGCCCCATCACCTCATGTCTTCACAGTTCCACTACAGCCTCATGCCACCATGAGCCCCAGGGTGCATCCCAGGAGTCCTGGGTAACCCAGTGCCAGGGAATTCTCATGTGGTGGTAACAAGTGGCTGAGGGGTCTCTGCTGGTTTCCCTCCTCCTCAATCCACTCCATGCAGGCTGGTGACAGATGCTGGTACACACGCCCCATTTCACTTATGGGCGTTCACTTCTGCCAAGAGAATCGCTCCCATGGGAAAAAAAGGCAATCTTCCACTGGAAAACTGGCCAAGGAGCTCACTCAGAAAGCAAACATCTTCAGTAAGAAACTAGGTTTTATGATGGATTCTTGGGAGGAGTTGGTTTCAGTTATTTGGCTGATTAAAATCAGGCTTTGGAAAAATACTGTAAGTGCCAAACGAGTTCTCTTCAAATTTCAAGTCTAAAACACCCAGAATGTCACCACATAGGGAACCTCCTAAAGAGAAACCAAAACTGGTACTTCTGCTTCATTCTTCTTCTCCACTGGGAACAAAAATGCCAAAATCTGCCTAATAATAGTGCTAAAAGACATCTATCTTCAACTAAAAGCTTTTGAGAACTTCAGCTTAACCAAGGAATAATCAAACCTGTCTTGATCCACTTCTTGTCACTTCTCTCCCAAAGAGTTCACTCAAGACAGACCCTCCCCAATCATCCACTGAAAGCATCCAAGAAGAGCACGAGGAAGAAAAGAGAGCCAGGTTTCTCCTCATTCAACTCCAAACTCTTGTTGACGCAGAGGTGTCCTGGGAGATGCCGTTGGTCAAATGGGGAAGGGCTGGTCAAGGACGAAGGCACTCCCCGCACACACGACCATGAGGCATCCACGTGGACTCTCATCCAGAGGAGTGAGGAGACTTTGGACAATGCAGCAGCCCAGTTTCATTCATGTGCAATAAAAGAATCTCCGAACTCGTGGCCACTTACAGAAGTTCTGGTTATACGTCAATAACGATTTTACACACATCTGCAGGAAATATATTTATTTCATAGGCGCCAGAGCCATGGATAATGGTACTTATTGACTCACAGCCTTACTTGGAAAAATTGAGAGGAGAAAACAAATTAAAGCATTTGCCCATCTATAAAATTAATGTACTATTTTACCTATTTCACAGCAGTGTTAGAAGGCTTAATGCCTAGAAAGATCAATAGTAGTACTACTATGCAGGCCTTTCTGCGTGTCTTTGGCAAAATATTTTGTGAAGACAACTGGCAAAATAGAGTTTGAACCACAATTTAAAAAACAGTGTTAAAAATGGGAAAAAAGTTTAAAGATTTTTTTTAAAAAACCAACCAAAAAGACCAAATTCCCTCTTAAAACCTATCAATATTTAGAAATATGGAAAATTCCTGTATCAGCATCTACTGCTTTGACCTATCCCTGTGAATAGATTGACATTCACATACAAATGCAGACACAAAGCCCACATGAATCCTGAATAGGCATATTCATGCAATCAGCACCTGTGTGCAATTCATGTTCAGATGTTATGTAAATACATAAGAAACATAATTTGTGACCTTGTGTTAATGGGAAACTGGGCAAGCCAAACATATTTACATAAAAGCACATGCCTGAATGTAAGTGTCCATTTAAGACTGACTGTGTATTTTTCAGGTGAAGCATAAGGGCTTGTATTTGAAAATTAGATTCAAAGCCTAATACAAAAGGTAATAAAACAAATCCTGTCTTCTCCCTGTCTGTCAAAAACCTTTTATAGACACGTCATCCACTTTTAAAAGGGCAAACTGAAAAAAAAACCCCAAACAACAACGCTCTTTTGTTTAGCTGCAGCATGCCCAGAGTACCTTAATGGATTGCAACATTTAAATTCCTGGTCGATTATTCTGTATTAGATCTCATTATTATTGACAACTGTCCCTTGGGCCACAGGGCCAGGAATCTGTTCTGTCAAGTGCAGAGTGATGATCTAAAATAAGTAGGAAAGGAATGGTGAAGGATGAATCCAGCCATGGGCTTGGGGGAGAAGGAGGCTGGGAAGAGAAGGAACTTTATTTAGAGTCATTTCCACATCCAAAAGAAGCCAAATACGTATCCTCACATTCCTCTGCCTGGGATTTTAGTAACAGCAAATACTCTGCACAAACTCTACCCTTTAATTAACTGCAATTTACTTATGTTTTGATGAGATTAAAACTGGGTTTGGTTTTTGGGGGTTTTCCATGTCATCCAAGATCCAGGTTCAGCAAACCCCCGCGCCTCCTCCCCTTGCTCAGCCACGGAAATGGCCCTCAATTATCCCTGACTTCAGCATCTTCCACGGTGGCAGGTAAACAGTGGGACAATAGAGGTGAGACTGACAGCTCAGATTAATCTCAATATTGCTACTCTGGGCTCAAATTCCATCTGCATATAGTGTCAAAACAATTTGTTGTAACAAGAAGAGGAACAGCCTGAACGAGGCTCGGGCACAGACGGGCTGGAAATAGCGTGAGCTCGGGAGAAGGTACTTGGCAGACAAAGAACACAAGTGTGATTCTCATCTGCAACTGCATTTCACCATCACAGGCTGAGATACGAGTCCAGTGCACAAACGCTGTTCCAAAGCCATAATTAAAATCAGATTTCAGGAGGAAGCATAAGTTGCTTATTATTTCTGGAATCTGTAGGTACTAAAAATGTCCCCAGACTACTCGTCAGTACTAAGCTGCTGGAGGAAGCCCCCTCCTCTTCTTCCTAATTTTTTCCAGGTCAGCTGTAAGTTCTTAAGGCTTCTGAAGCCACTTACAAACTCAGACAAAATCATCAGCCTGAAGGTTTCTCATTTTTCCAAGAGCAAGGAAAGGTTACACAAAGCAAGTCCCACCCTTTGAAGGTTTTTGTGGCTGCAGAAGCTCAGGGTCAGGAAGAGGAGAGATGTCCATGGAGATTCCTACCTACCCCTGGGCTGAAAACCATCCTTCTCTCCAGCTGTTGATTTAGTTTTGCTCGTCTCCTGGCATCTCCTCAATTCCTGCAGCCAAGCAACACTAAGATTTGCTGAAAACAAGTCCCAGGGCGGGAGCTGGGCCTGTGGTCACCATGTCACACTCTACTGAGCTATGACTTGGGCACCTCCCTCAGCCAAGGGATTTTTTAAAATTTATACTAATTTTTCTAAGATCAGCATACAAGAACTACTGGACCTTCCTCAGCAGTTTTTAAAAGATCCACCAAGAAAATTAGGGAAGGCCATCAACTGCAAGAGTCAGAGCAGGCAACCCCATCCCACTTGGAAGAGACACAATGAGCCAAGGACGTTGTGAAGATTTCACAAAAGCCCTCATGACTCCAGTACTGAGGACACAGGGCCATCTCCTTTAGACACACATCTGGACTGCATTTGTGTGATTTCCAGCCCAGCTTTCCCCATGGACACATGCCTGGAACCAACAGTGGGGACGTTTCCTGGCATAAGTGCCTCTGAGTCAGCTGGCTGCAAAAAAAGCAGCCAGGAAGCTGGAAAAGGCACATTTTGCCCCAAATAGCATCGGTAGCATCCCTGAAATTATTTCTGATGGAAGGTTAAAAAATCCCCTCCTACAGCTTCTAAGCCCAGAGCATTCAAAAGCAATCAGTAATCAGGGCAGAACGCTGAGCAATGGCAATCTACCAACTCTGAAATTAAATTTGAACTTTCCACACAAATCCTTTCAGGCTGCATATTTATATATTTAGTAATAAAAACCATGCTCATGACCATTGTCAGCTGTAAAAGTTTTATCGTAATAACAACACTACTAATGGGAACTGAAACTGGAACAGCATTGCTTGGATCAGTAGCTTCATCACTGGTGACTTTACTAAAATGATTCTTTTTTTTTTTTTTT